>JACBWW010000003.1:16060090-16153099 GCA_020086605.1 Lanius collurio | reverse complement strand
TCCATGCAGTGACTTGCATGAAACCACATTACCCTCGGTCGGAGGGTAATTTTTAATTACTATAATGCTCTCACAAGTACCCATGGTGCAGCACTGGGGTCATCTTTTTTCCATTACTTAGTTTACTAAGTGACTGAGTTTAATGGATGTACAAGAGATACTACTTTTACATTTGGTCTCACACAAGTAAAAGTTAGCAAGTTAACCTCTTGAAAGAGCACTCCTTTCTCCAAGGACAGGAGTGGAATGCAGTGTTCTGAATTCCTTCTTCACTTGACTGTCCACTGAAGTCAGCTTTAGGAGTCTGGTAATTTCCTTTGAAAGACACTTCTTTTTAACAAGTAGTGTAGATAGACTATGAAATGTCAATCTAGTCAAAACGTTTGACATCTGATCCTAAGGTACTCATAATTTGAATCACACAGTACATTAAAGAGAAATTGCTGTGATCTAGTTTATGAATATGGTATACTTGCTGTTGTCTGTTCATATTTCTTTAGGTTTGGAACGCCGTCATAACGTTGTAGATATTTTCAGGTAGTTTTGTAATGTTGCATAGCCATGTATTCTATTATGGCTTACTTACACCATTTTATTACAAAATATACCAGCACTTGTGCCAAAACACGAAAAGAACCTGTTCCACAGTAAATGCTATACTATTTTAGAAGCATTCCTGTTCACTGCTTTTTTTTTCTTTAATGCAAAAAAAGATTTGGCATATTCTCTAGGAGGGTAAAATATCCACATATTCCTGAAGGTTACTGACTGGTAGTATTGCCTTGCAATATAATCTCCTGCTAACTTCTCTCTCTAATTTCTGCTAATGGGGCTGCTACTCAGACCTGTCTTTCGACCTAACCTACAGTTTATTACAGGCCCTAAATTACTCTCTTTCAAGTACCTTCTCCCAAACCATGAAGAGCTTTAACAGAGCAGAGAAATCTGTCCTATATTATTCAATAAAATCACAGAAAGGATATTATTAACGTTCTTTGGGTTGTGCAGAATCATTTTGATGGAACTCTTTTTTTGTTAAGGAGGTATGTTTTCTTAACAAATTATGATGTGAGGTTTTTTGTTAGAGATTTTAATAAAGAGCGAGCAGTTTGCTTTGCAGCTGTCACAGTTTTGTATCCTTTCTCTTTAGATGATGAGTTGGAGAGTTAATTTTAGCACTAACACATTATAGCTTAGAAACTTCACCACTGTTACTGCAAAGGAATAGTTTGTTATTTTCAACACAAAAGCTTGTTAGTTCTGTTTCTGGCCTCATGCCCACCTCCCTTCAGACAGGTATATGTATCTATAAATCTCAGGGTACTCACTGTATTACATCACTACTATAAACAGTAATGCTTCAGTACATTTGAAGTACTGGACTGTGTATTGTAAAAACAGCAGCTATCATTAGTCTTAAAATTGCAAATTCTAACTGACTGATGTTTTTAATGGTATAATAGTATTTTAGTTGTTTGAGGTTGTTGCCTTTCAAAGAACACCACAGTGCCTAGCAGCTCGTATTTTTACATATTGTATTTTTGTGATGGATGGGGATCAGGGGAAGGGCTATGGCTGTTTATTGCTTTGACTCTGTTTGCTCAAAGGAACTTTACCATACAAGCTCTGTTTAGAAGTTAGAGATTTTTCCAAGGATAAAAGATGTTGTTCTGTCTATAAAAGTGTATGTTCACAGAATTTAGAATTAGATTTGAGTACAAGGCATTCGTTTTTTCTTTGTGTTTCTGTGACAGAGGTATAAAGGTAATACGGTTCCATGCAAAATTTGATTCTTCAGTCTTTGGATTATCATTCTGCTTATAGGTGGCAAAGCTCTGAGTGAAAATCCTGTATTATATGCAGTCATTAATTAAAATTCTTTTTAAATGTTAAAGTTATTGTGACTGTAAAACTGATTGTATTTTCCAGATGAAATTTTATTAGAAAGATTTAGAGAAGCTTTCCTTGACGCCTTTCTTACATCTTTTAATTAAGAAAGCCTTTGGTGTTAATAGGTTCAAGTTTGCTAGAATTAGAAATGAAGGTATCTAAATATTTGAAATGTTCTTACCTAAAGCCACTGTGGTATGCAGCTGTATCAGCTGCCCTTTCCACCATGCTATAAAGAGCCCCTAAAGTGGATTAATCAGCCTTCCTTGCCATACAGGCCTCACATTAAAATCTTCCTTATGAGCCACTAAATACAGCACAAAGGCCCAAGTACACGTACCTGCTAAAAGAGAAGTAGGGGCTGGACAACTTCATTAGCTTTTTATACAGGGGACAGATGACAGCTTCTCCCAGAAGTCGCATTCTGCCGTGTGGGATAAAATTGGATTGAGCATGCAGCTGCATGCTAGGCTGACTAAACAGTATCAGCCACACAAGGGCTCAGCTGGAGCACTTCCTCCTCTGGTCATGTTGTTGGATTAGCAGCAGTCCATCTGCCACCACACTTCCCCTGCCAATTAAATGATATACCCGTGGCTTGGGAGAGCACTTGAATGGTTTACAAACTACTTGCTTCTAAAGATCTGCTGCTCAGTGCCTTTTCCTGCAGTGAGCACAGAGCACTGGTGCATTAGGGCACTTCCAGAAATGCTCCAGGTGTATCCTCATGCATCCCACTAATTATTCCACCTGCCCTAAGAGCATGGCCCAATTTCAGCAACCCCTTAGGAAAAATTATTTTCTTTCTTACATGAATTCGAGCAACTTTTGTTGAGACAGATTACTTCATGTGGAAGTAATGGAATATAGACTCCTAAAAGACTGATTAAAACTCTATGCAGTTGGATATTTTGAACTGCTGAGGTATATTGAATATTACAGAAGTCTTAAAGGAGGGAGTTGCTTGAAAAAGTGAAAGGCACATGATAGAGTGTAGGTGGTGCAGAAAAAATTATGTGGAAATTTGTGAATGCTTGGTACCAGCACTAGCAAATGTGTTTTACAGGCTGCTGCCTGTATTAGGATACAAAGAGGCAAAAAATACCTTTTCAAGTTAGGACTGTGGATCAAAAGCCAGAGTGAACAAGGAACTCTGTCTTTCACAGAGGTCAATATATTCAGGAACTGAAGAAGTACCTCCCACTGCAGCAGGAGTTATACAGAAGCTAGGTCAGGATGCTTATCTGTTTACCAGAACATCTGTACTAACACAATAGAATTTTTCATCCACAAAAAGCCTTTTGCTCTTTCGTATTTCACTTCTGGGGATCAGCAAGGCAGTGAATGAGTCATATTGGGTTATGCCTGTCAAAACCTTTCCTTTTGGTTCTGCACTACACCACTACATATATTTAATTATATGTTTACATATCAACGTGCATGAATATAATAGATACAATATATACAATGCATTTACATATACTTGAATAGAAAATACACTAAAGATAAGGGGTATTTCAGAGAACTTTAAATGATTTATTTTGTCTGCATTTTATGTCCTTATGCTGAAAAAGCAAAATCATGGAATAGTTTGAGTTGGAAGGGACCTTAAAGATCTCTAGTTCAAAACCCCCTGGCATGGTCAGGAACACATTCCACTAGATCAGGTTGCTTAAAGCCCCATCCAGCTTGGCCTCATAGGACCATGCCTGTCACAAGCTTGCTTCTTTTGATATATAGCCAGCAGACAATCCATTTGCCCTCAAATGCATTAGTTTCTGTCCAGTGAGAGAGGGATATGTGTAGAGACCGAAATACCTTAAGGGAAAAATATCTCCTGTATTTTAAACTATCACAGTTGCTATTGCTTTCTATTCACTTGAGCCTATGCAAGCACAGAGCTAACTTGTTAGATGCTGTAGAGATCAGGGATCTGCTTCCTCCACTGGGACTTGCAAGACAGATTTTCTAACCCCATAGTGCAAGTAACAAGATAGTTCACATAGAAGGCACCTGTTCCATAGTCAGCTCAGCCTCAGGTAGTGATGCACTGTGGGGCTAGGGATTTTCTCTTTGTGGAAAGACATGCTTATGTGGCAGACTGACTTTAAAGAAAAGGTGTTTGCCTGGCCATGCTTAAGGACTTTGAGAATATCGTAGCAAACCTCAAAGACAGAGGTATCATAACAGATACATCTGCCATACATCTCTGTAATTCCTCATGCCTAGAACACCTCGGAAAATATGGTGAAAATATGGTGTGGGCAAAACCATCCCAAAACAAATTTGCATTAGTTTAACGCCTCTTGTTTTGGTTTGTGAAAGCATGGGGTTTTTGGATACCTACAGTGCACAGTATGCTTGGGAGTTTGAGGCTCTACTTAAACCTGACAGCTATGGGATAAGAAGGTGTTTTCTTTCATCATTAGCCAGCCTTTTCTAAAATGGTAATTAGTTTCAGGAAGAGAATTTCAAAATCTGTCGTGGATATGTTCCTGTGAAAAGCTTTCATGTGCGTGTTGTCTGGCACCACACATCACACAACTACCTTCTCCTGAGTAGGTCCCGCTGTTGTCTGTTTAGTATTTTATTCAGATCATAGGATAGTATGATGGGGGCAAAGAGGAAAAAGAAAAGCTGTTGAGACAAAGGGGAGGAATTGCAATGTCAAATGCAAAATACATATTTTACAATATGTTATAAATAGGGACTTCTACCTTGTGCCATATCATTAATACCAGTCTACACACTACAATGGAGAAAATATCTCTCTCTGAAACCAATATGATACACACTTCCTTCAGTCATCTAAATAGTTCCCTTTAAAATTTCAGCTCTTAAAACAAGATAAGGTATGTATATTAATTTGCATACAGAGGAATGTAGGTACTCCTGTGTAAATATAGATCAGGGGTTATTGAGCCTGGAGAAAAGGAGGCTCAGGGGAGACCTTGTCACTCTCTACAACCCCCTGAAAGGGGGCTGCAGTGGGGGGGTGGGGTCAGCCTCTTCAGACAGCCAGTGACAGGACAAGAGGACACAGCCTCAAGCTGTGCCAGGAGAGGTTCAGGTTGGACGTCAGGAACAATTTCTTTGCTGAAAGGCTGGTGTAGCATTGGGATGGTCTTCCCAGGGGAGGGGTGGAGTCACTGCCCCGGAAGTGTTCAAGAAAAGACTGGACGTGGCAATTAGTGCTGTGTTTTAATTGACAGGGTGGTGGTCAGTCAAAGCTTGGTCTTGATAGTTTTGGAGGTCTTTTCCAACCTTAATCATTCTGTGATTCTAAGTAAAATGGCATATATGCTAACAAAAGAGAAAGTGCAGGTTCTGTGTAAGTTTTCATTTACTGTTCTGCAACCAGAGTTAGCTAAGAGAATAAAAATTCTTTTTGTGGGGTAGAAAGTATTCTCTGGCAAAAGGGAAGGTGAAGTGTGTCATTTTCCTGTGACCATACATTTCAGAAAAGGATTTCTTTAAAGACTTTGAATACGTCATTTCACTAAACTTGAAATACTGTCATAAAAGAATATAAAGTAGTATAATGTCGTTTTACATTTATGTACAATTAATGTAGCAGAAATAAATACAAGTAAAACATAATGGAAAATTGAATATTTCATTTTCATTGAAATAAGAAGACATTATTAGTGGCATTTTAAAAAATCAAAACATAATTTGTCTTTTTTCATGGACAATTTTTACATTCTCATTATGCAGTTCATTGTTAATATAAGTAGCTCTCTAATGAAAAAGCTTTATTGAGAAAAATATTTACACAAGCTTCACTCCTTAAGTTAAAAAGGTAATTTAGTACAAGCAGCAGAAAATAGTTATTAAAAAGGAAATTATTAACTGAAAAGAATCTATATTTATAATCATATTATTTAATTATTATTTAATTATTTGAGCATTATTATTTTGCTAGTATTATTGTATATTAGTTCTGACTGCATCTTACATGTAGGACTATTCAAAGAAAAGGCACGATTGAGGATTGTGTTCAAATCTGTAATGCTTTAAAACACCATGGCTTCCTTTTTATGAAAAAAGCCCTATTACCAGAACACTTAATGTAATTCTAGAATAATTTGGATCAGAAGGGAACTTCAGAGATCATCTTCTCTAACCTCCTGCTCAAAGCAGGCTTTGACTAAATCGAGTTGCTGAAGATGTTGTCCAGCAGGGTTCTGAGTATTTCCAAAGATTGAGATCCCACCTCTCTGAGCACCTGCTCCACTCTTTGACCACCCCAATGGTGACAAAAACTTTACTAATTATAGTAAATAGGAATTTCCTGAATTGCAACTTTTGTCTAGTGTGTCTTATCCTTTTGTCTTGTTCCTAGAGTCTAGTTCTGTGTCCTCTGTATGATCCCATTAGGTTAAAACAACACTAAAATCTCCTGTGAACTTTCTCTTCTCCAGGCTGAACAAGCACAGTTCTCTCCATCTCTCTTTGTCCAGAATTTGTCTATTGAGAGAAATCCAGGCTGAATTCCCTGCTCAGTCACATAATATTTGAAAGTCCATTTCCTTTTTTGTCAGAAAGGCTTCTAAGTGCTGCAGCTGGGCTACTGAGTTCTTCCCTTTGCTCATAAAGGATTTGCCATACTTTGTTTTTCTTCATATTCTAAGTGGCACCCTGATCCTCATCCTGCAAATAGTTCTACATGGCTGCTCAAATCATTTAAGTAAAGAAGTCTTTAGTGAAATGAACAGATTCATAAGCATTTGCTTTGTAATAATTTGTGGGAAAACAGTGAGTTTTAATATTCTGTGTGTTTTTCATATACACCCCTATAATTCACGAGGACCTAGTCAATTAAACATTGTGCTCACTATTTTCTTTGTTAATTTGAGGATCATAAGCAAAACATAAACTAAAATCCATACTGTAAAACTGTTAAATCTTGAAACAAATTGAGAGAATTTGTGGCTTTTCATTTTTCTTTCCTCAGTTCAGCTGAGAATGGGACATTTTATTGCCCAGTTCAGTAATTATAGTATTCAAGATCATGGTCAAGATTAGATAATAGTAAATTATGGAAAATCCTGCTGCTCACATCTCATTACTGTTCTTTTCTATTGGGAAGGCAGAAGGTTGTTGGAGTTTTTTTAAAGTGTGCAGGTGCATTTTTCTGAAGACCAAGACCAGTCACTAACCTGAGCCAAAAATAGTGCAGCCAGCAGCTTTGCAGACACAGAGTTCTGCCAAAGCTTCTCAAATTCCTTTTTACTGCCATAGCCTAGAGCCTTCCCTGAAGAACCTGTCAATCACACTGAAATGCATTGAGGTCCTCTTGGGTGGACATGCAAGAACTAAACTGTAACCACAAAATTAACTTTCTCTGAAGAGCTAAGACAATAGTCAGCCCATTTCAAATAAATGTTGCATTAATCTGATCCACCACATAGCTTCATTTTTTGGAGCTGGTCAGTCACCTGTGTTCTCCCTCTGCATGAGCCATTGCATCAGCAAATTCTGTTAGTTCAGTGCCTCCTTTGGCCTGAGGTGTTCATGGGTTTGATGCTATAAACCTCACTTGCAGAAACTTAGATAACCTGATGTTGGAGTTCATACAAGACAGAAACTGAGAAAGAAGTAAGCAGAGTTTTTAATGATGCCGCTGTAAGCAAATCTCAAAGCACGTGCTGTTTACTTGAATTCAAGAAGGAACACTTAGCAGCAAAAGTAAATGAGCTGTGTGTCTCTGACTGCAGCTGTACCTTACTTTTCCATCATCTTTTCCTTCTTATTTCCCATTCACCTTCATATTTGCTTTCCCTTTCCTCAGCCACTCAGGTCATGCCATACTTTCCCTGTGAGCTAACAGTGATACAGGGAACTTTCCAAATAAATTTCCTCTTTTTTGCTTTGATCTCTTGTGATGCTAATGAACCAATCTACTAATAACAAAAACGTGCAAAAAGATCACTGACGTTCTTACATGCAGTGAGTAAAAAGCCAAGTTAAGAACCACAGAAATCAAAACTGAGTTTGTTTGTGCTAATAAAAATCAAAACCATTTTCATTAACTTCTACCTTCCTGTACAAAATTTGCACTTTTTTCACTCAGTTCTTGTAACTCTCCCACCCCTTTACTTGCATTCTTTTCTGCTTCTCTCTTTACACCCAGTCCTGCTGGTATTGGAATGTCTTCTTGGTGTGAAAGTGCATCCAGAGTCTCAGTGGCAAAAAAATGAAAGTCACAGTGAATGAAAGGGAGAGGAAGCTAAATCCTGTGGTGTCAAAAACACTATTTCCAAAATTTGAGCATCATCACAGCAATTTTAAAAATTTCATTCTTTTTTCTTTATCAGCGAATGCCAAGAGCATGATAAAAATGAAATGAATAATGTTAGCATTTGCTTTGAAGCAGAAGCTGATAATTAGAACAAAAAGAAGGTGCCTAAAAGAAATTATAATAAACCACTCCTTTGTACATCAGGTGAAAAGGCTTATGTACCCTTCTCTGTATTAAAATATTTGTAATCTCCAACTCAGTCTTCCATGCTGTTGTACGTTTAATTCATTCTGATGTCAATGCAAAATATATGTTGAACTTCTTAGGACAAAGAGTAATTTTATAATTTAATACAGGTTTGCATCCTAAGAGATCATAAGCAAGGAACTACACAATTCAGTATTATCCTGCCACCTCTTGCTTTTTTGTCATTCTCCTGGTAATTACTTTATCTGTGGTTGTTCTCTAGAAATGCTAGTACTTGAAGTGGAGGCAACTTTTAAAGTATTTTATTAAGTGTTCACTAGTTCTTGCTGCAAAATGAAGTGCCTTTAAAAAATATTTCTCCTAACCTCATTTCCTGTCTGATAGAATATTGACAGAACACAGTTTAATGTCACTGTGAAATTGCAGTCTTGAGCATTTTGCATTTCAAGATAAGACATATAAATGTTAAATTGAATGACAGAAGTTCAGGTGAGTAGAACTTTACTATCACTAATGCCATACTGTTTATATTTCATTTCCTTATTTGATTTCAATTGCTCCATATTTGTGGCTCAGTCCATGTAGGGGAAATAGAAAGGGGTTCAGGGTAAAGTGTTGCTGTTTTGATAAGAAATGTAAAGTAGACTAAAATACTAATTACTTGTAGTTACAGTTATTTATTAAAGCCTAAAGAAATTTACCATTTTGATTGGATTAGATATTCAACCAGTTCTGAAAACTTGTTCTCTGGAAGGACTTTTTAAAAATAAAAAGCAACATAAAGAGTACAAATGAGGCGTTGGGAGATTCAGGGTGTTCCCAAATAAAGAAAAAATAAATTGTAAAAATAGAAAGTAGCATTTTGAGTTATCTAATGCATATTAGAATACCCGAAGTTACCAAATGTGTACTAGCTCACACACATGTAATTCCCACAATGATATGTGATGTGTGGGTTTGTCTCTGCCTTAGAGGACCCATTGCTGAAGACAATGAAAGGAAAGCAATCACAGTTATTGAGAAGGACTCTTTTGTTGTTCAGGAAAAAGTCATTGCAACATAAGTTGGAAGAATGTATAAAAACTCAGCAAACAAGGAACAAGTCTGTTAGTTTTGCAGGCTTTTTTACCCTCTTCCTGTGGAGAGCTTTTATCACATTATGTCTTCATACTGAATGTCACTGAATCAGTTATGTGTATTAAATTATTTCAGGTTGACGCATAGTCCCCAAAATTAGCTATGAATTTTCTTTCAGCATATTCTAGGCAGCGAAAATAGATGGGAAAATTAATAATAATAGTAATAATAATAATAGTAATAGTAATTATAATATACAATAATATATAGTAATAATAATAGTAATAATAGTAGTAGTATTGTTTATTAATACTGCTAGTATTGTAAGTAGCCTAAAAATCAAACAAAGTGAGTAATTCTGAGTGTTAGAAAAGCAAATAATATATTTGAATCCTGTTTCCTGCATTATCTGTTGAAGGGATTATTGATACAATAAAAAATGCATCAAATTTTGGAATAAAAGTCCACATCATGTCTGTGATAGTGGCCAGTAACAGACCTTTAGATGAATACAGGAACAGAGTGAAGGGAAGGTAATGCACTCACTGTCCTCTGCTCAGCTCTTAATCAGTTTTTCTTTTACTGATACTAACTTTTGATATCTCTAGAGTCCTAGTGGTGATGTGTTGCAAAATTTCCATAGAATCATAGAATGTCCTGAATTGGAAGGGACCCACAAGGATCACTGATTCCAGCTCCTGGCCCTGCACGGGACACGCCAAGAGTCACACCATGTGCCTGAGAGCTTTGTACAAATGCTTATTGAACTCTCAGGCTTGGTGCTGTGGCCACTTCCGTGGGGAGCCTGTTCCAGTGGCCAGCCACCCTCTGGGTGAAGAATCTTCTCCTGATATCCAACCTAAACCTCCCCTGGCACAACTTCAGGCCATTCCCTCAGGTCCTGTCACCACAGAGCAGAGATCAGTGTCTGCCCCTTCTCTTCCCCTCATGAGGAAGCTGTCGATGGCAGTGAGGTCTCCCCTCTGTCACCTCCAGGCTGAACAGACCAAGTGACCTCAGACACTCCTCATACAGCTTCCCCTCAAGCCCCTTCACCGTCTTTGTTGTCCTCCTTTGGACACTCTCTAATTGCTTAATGTCTTTTTTATATGGTGGTGCCCAAAATGCACAGAGGACTCAAGGCAAGGTAGAGCAGAGCATTTTCTGGGTTTTGTGAAAATATTTATTTTATATTTTAAAAAATTCTATATACTCCCTGCTTCTGGTTCTTTCATTGTTGAGAAATAATAATTCTTTAATAATTTCTTAGTTTTCTCCATGTTTTTTGGTATACCTTTAACATATTCTCAGTTCAACTGCCTCCTTTTTAAAGTAGGGACTCCTTATCTATGTAAGGATTACTGCTCTTCTGGTAGGATCTGCTCCTTTGATCTTCCTATCACCTCTCTGTGTATGTTCTCTACTTTGTGAAAACCTTTTTTCGATAGGCATGTGTCAGAACTGCATGCAGTGTTCAAAATGTAGAAGCTCCATAAATCTGTACAATTGCTTAATCACATTTTCCATTTTGTTCTCTATCCGTTACACAGTCACTTTGACTTCTTTTTGCCTTTTTGACTATACGTAGTGCTGAACTTTTTGTCTTCAGAGAACCAGTGACTATCAGATTTCTTTCTTCAGTAGTTTATGAAGTCATTTAAATGCAATACTCTGTGTGCATAATTAGAAATATTTTTGCCATGTGCATAACTTTATATCTTTTAACACTGAGTTTTGTCCTAAGTGAATATCCAGTCACTCTACCTCATGAGATAAAAGAAATAACTTTTTAACTCTATTTCTAATTTTTACTACAATTTAAAAATTGTGTTTTGTTCAAAAAGATAATGGACATTTTCTAAATCAGTGTGTATATGGTAAATAGTGCAAATCCTAACATGCACTTAAGTAGGATAGACACTAGTAATGTATCTCTGTTGTGAAAAAATGACCATTTAACCCTACCCTTGGTATAACATCTTTCTAACCAGCTGCTAAAGGATTTTACTAAAAGATCGTTCTTATTGCAGTTTAGATTCTTTTAGGGATTTGTTGAGCAAACTCTTAAAAGCTTTTGCAACTACGAATGCACTGTGCCACTGGGTTGTATGAAAGTCCCAAATCCTCTCTTCATGTGAACCATTTCTGTGATTTTTCCACAAGCAGAGAAGTAAAATTTGAAACAGTAAGTATGTGAGAAGCAGCTATTTTATCCTGAGTTTCAATAAGTGCGGTAGATCACTGCATTAATTGAAAGAAAAAATTCAGCCCGATTCCTTTAGCAGGACAATTACAAATTTCATCTCACTTTGTTTTTTAATATCTTGGTGATGGTAGAGTGTTGCTTGAGCTGTGGGAAGCAGCAGCATCTTTTTTCTCCTTTCTTTTCTTGGTAAGAAAGGAGGGATTCAGATACGAAAAGGAGAATACCACTCAGCTTGGAATGGGGAAGGAGGAAGTGAGTGGTTTTGTTAGCTTCAAATAATCTGCTTTTCTCACTGTTTGTAAATTAAAATGGAAGGCACATTTTTGACAGGGCCTGAGTTCATTCCAACCCCAGTAGCTATTATTTAAAAAAAATTATTTTTACTGTTGTTACATTCCTCTAATTAGTGTCCCATTGTGCCTCATTCTTTGTGCCCAGAGCTTTTAAAACACAAAAAAGCAAGCTAGGTCCAAAAGAGTTTTGTTATTTTAAGTCAAGACAGAACAGATAAAATGGATACAGGAAAATACATGGAAAATAAACCAGACAGTGGCTAACAATATAGTAGCAACTTAGCAGTTATTGCAGTTGGTTTCTAGGAGGGTTTGAGGGAGAAGTCACAGATTTTTGAGAAAAGTATTGACTTAGGCTTGCACAAATTTTACAGAGTGAGCCTTTCAACCAGACGGGACTGTACAGGAGAAAATGCATCATTGGAGAGTTTCATCATGGTAGACAAAATGGGGACAGATTGTGATGAACTGTTCAGCTTGTTACTTTCATGGACTGTTTTTATTAATATTTGTAACAGAACAGAGTAAATGATACACAAAATCCCACATAGTTTTGCAGGGGAAGTCTGTATGATTGTCTGCTCTGCATTTTACTATATTTTAACCATTACACCAGTTCACTCCTGCTATTTCTTGTGCCTTAAAATTCCAACAATTCATAGTTAATCTTGAGATTTTTCTCAATATCAGGCTCCTCTTTCCTTAGGCTGATATAGTACATTCTCTTTCCTCATGTAGTCATGCTAACAGTATTTCTGTGATAAGCTGATCTTTTTGCTTTCCATACAAAAATAATTCCATCCTAGGTAATCATCATGGGAGCTTCCATCTGTTTTATATTTTTCCTTTGGTTGTAGATCTCTTTTCCTTTAAGAAGGATGAAACATCCCATAGTAGCTATCAAGTGTCTTTTCCATGAGTGAAGATGATCAAATATTTAAACCTTTTTTCCCCCAAAAAAAATTTACTTCAAACCTGAGAGTATGGGTGGTGGTGGTGATGTGAGGTACCATGGTTTTATGAGTTTCTTAAATCTTGTATAGCTAGAGCCTCCTGGGGATTGAGAGATCCAAGGAATGGATAAGAAGCAGAGACTGCAGCACTGCAACACTTCCAGCAGTATCTGAATAAACTGCAAATGCTAAAAATGTTATATCCAGCTAAAGTTTTCTTGACTGAGTCCAGTGGGTGTTTTTGTTCACAGTGCAGAAGTCTGGCTGGTGTCGTTCTCTTCCTGTAACAGTTGTTTCAGATTTGAACTTTTCCCACAAGACCTATTTCCAGAATTAGATTCAGATTGAGAAGTACTGTACAGTTGTTACTGTCTTAAAAAATAAATCTGCTGTAGCTTGATTATGTGACCAAAAGATTGGAAGAGGGGCCATGCATGGCTGCCATCTAAATGTGCTGCCATCTAAGGGTGAAAGAGGAAAAAAAATACCCATTTCATGTTACCACTTTGATAAGCCTGTCCTTACAAAGGACTTCCATTAAGTTATTCATGTATTAGGTGATAAGTCCCAGATTCAACTTTGAATAATATATTACTTATTCATTACAATTAGGTATGAAGGAGGGGGAAGATTGAAGGATGCAAAGATCTATGAGGTTCGTTTTACTTATGGTACTTGAATGAAATTTAACTGTCTCTGATATGAAAGAGTTCAGACTATTATCTAATGCTACTTCTGCATTTATGCGCTGTGGAGTAATAAAGAACCAGTTTTATTATTAAGTCTACAGAGTAAGCAAAGGCTCAGGCAAACACAGGTGACTCCTGTGCTGGGATGGGCAAAGGCATAACACTGCTCATGCTGCAAGTGCTGCAGCAGGTGTTTTAGGCAGTGCACTCATTCACTTTCTGTCATGAGGAATGGGGTGACAATCTATCAGCTTACTGAAGGCCAGACATGACTCTTAATACTTTTCTGTGCAGCGACCCAATGCCATGCCTGCACTTACTAGTCCTACTTCTATTATCAGCAAGACTTTAATTTCAAAGGCATTTTGAGCTTTAGTCATGGATTAAGATACTGCTGAGCTTGATACTATGTTGGTACAGAACACAACAGCTCCTGCCCAAATGGCTTCTTATCTTGGTGAAAGATAAGGGGTAACAGGTGGATAGATGGGGAACATGAGGAGACTGAGGCAGTACTGATCAGCATAGGGAGCAGTAATATTAGTACTTTGTAAAGTTTGTCTGCTGGCACTGATTTGAAGCAGAAGAGTGAGATATCAGTCAGGAGGGTTACAGAAAGCCCCTCCTGTGCAGCATGAGAGGAGACAGATGTTTGAATATCGAGGGGAGGCTGGGGTAAAATTTTTGTCTGTGGTGGGAACCATCTTTTCATACTTAATAAGAATTAACAAAGAGAAAGGCTTTGAAAGTTAGAACAAGTTGGTTGTGCTTGATACAGTTGGCTTCTAGAAGTGGAAGGAACCTAGATGGAATAATAAGCTCCTCTAACTTCTAGTTTAGGATATGTAAAAGATGCTTCTGGCAGATGAATATGAGCTGGCTTACTATGTTTTCCACAGAAGAAAAGTCACTGAATTAACAGACAGGACAAGTAAAGTCTGTGGAGCAGTTACTTTTTTTAAACCCATACCTTGATGATACTCTATGGAAGGAATCTGGAAAATTTAAATAAAGGCTGTAGGCAAGAACTTTAAGAAAGGCTTGGTCTAAGACAAGAGTCACTGGCCATGGAAACAAGCCAAATAGTTATGGGATCCACTGTCATCAGGCTCACAGATGCCTCACAGAGATTGAAGGAAAAATCAAGAGATTTGGACATGCTGTTTTATGATGTAGCTAAGCATAACTCAGGAGGACACAGTGAGACTTTAGACTGAAACAGACAGATCTGGAAAAAAAACAAGGAGGTATATGCACCCAAGGGAATTCAGTAGTTTAATGAATCACTATTGTAGTATCGGATTTAAGATCTTGTCTCTGACAGACCACTCCTGCTGAGAAGCAACTAACTCATATGACTAATTCTTCTGAAATCAGGAGTGATAGAAAATAGTCTTTAGGAATGCAAGTCAATTTAAAATGTCTCTTGAGTGTGCAGTGTGCATTCAGAGCTGCAACATACACTGTACAGTATTATATAAACCAGATTGCTGTATTACACAGGGTCTCAATGAAACCTCTCCAGACTGTTCTATGCATGTGAAGTGAACATTGGTATTGATTTGTCAGTTCTAGTGGAATCTCTCTTATCATTTTTATTTATATGTTTAATCAGATGTAGCCTCTGATTCTGTAGCTCACATCACTTTCATATTCAAGTAGTCCCCTTTAATTCAGTGGTGGTCCCCAAAGATTAAGGTGCTGTTGACCACATGTCAGTGCATTGGCAACTATCCTTTTATCATCAGAGTGAAAGAGATGAGAGTAAAATAAATTTAAAGTTCCAGAAATGCCAAAACAAATGTTAATGTTACTTAACAATACACTTACAAACTACAATACTGATGTAAACAAGATGAAGACTATGTCTGCTTACTGAGAGTTGTTTTTCTCCTTTTTTTCCCCTCATCATTCATTTCTTAAGAAAATTGGCCAAAAAGCGGAAAGAGACATTGAGTAGTACTCGGCAGGAAATGACAGTGATGGTGAATTCAATGGATAAAAGCTACACTGAGCAAGGCACCAACTGTGATGAAGCTTTCTCTTTCATGGACACGCACAATCTAAATGGGAGATGTAAGTTTTTTCTTTTCTTTTCTTTTCTTTTTTTTTTTTTTTTAGGTGAAAGAAAGGTGCAAATGGTTTTTAAAATATTCCTCATTACTCAGTCATGGAAAATCCATGGGACCGAGAGTTTCCCACTGTGCAGCACATTACAGTGTCTATTCAAATGAGCAAGACAGTCAGACATCAAGAATAGACTACTTTAAAAATAATAAGGATAATTGAGCTTTTTTCTGTCCATCCTTTTCTTCTGCAGAAGAGCAGTGACATTACTGAAACAGTAGTTTTACCTTTCTCCAATCTCCATTATGCTGAAAATTTTATATCCCTCATGCTGTCCCAAGTCCTTCAAATGCTTCCCCTGCTCACTTCTTTTTTGATAGTGTAAATTTATTTTTGAATGTAATAACTTAATAATGATAATTTGATTGTCTTATTATTATTTCCAATTCTAGATGATGCTCTTTCTGTTGCTTGTGCAGAGAAAGAACTCAGTGGACTTACCTGTTCTGTCTTTTCATAAGAGATTCTCTTATATCCTGGGTCTTGTTGGATCTACCCTGAAAATAATTAAGATTTGGGATATAAAATTTCCTGTATTACAATTTTAGTCAAGTTCTCACTCCTGTCAGAGGGTTAGCCCTAAGCAAAGACCATGAAAAAACAGTAGTTTTTTATAATTGTTTAAAAGAATGACTAGGCTCAAAAAGTTTTTTTGATTTTGTGTTTCTTAAGGAACCACAGGATTTTTTGTATGCCAGTGGTTTTTTAACATCTTCAGAATTTGTCAAAGATTAAATTTTGTTTCAAGTACTAGCAGTATGCAAGGCCCAACTCCCACTCTTTAATAATATGCTTAAGAATTTATCTTTGATGAGCTCAATTGTACAAACACTCCACGAGGTTTAAACAGCGAGACTTTTCTCAGCAGCTTTAGGCTCAGAATTTGCAGTGTTAATTTGCATTTGAGTTACTTTTGAAATTGATTTGAAATAGATCTTTCAAATCAGACTTGCTTTTCTGGTGAGAACATACCCTTGCAGTTAATGAGATTGCTTATTTCTGTGAAGAGATCAAGAGGTTTAACTTCATCTTGCATCATCATGAGACAGTTTTCCAGTGGTGCTACTGAATGGTCATAACTACAAATGAAGCTGTAATGAGTTCCTGGGACTAAATCCTCTTTACGTAAACCACCTATTTGAAATTATTGCTGTAACAAGTTTTTTATACCACTCCAGGGCTAGAACCTCTAATTACCCTTTCCATAAGAACCATGGTCACCAGAAGGTGCACACTGACAGTCTTCAGGAATAATCTTTGTGTAAGGCCGAGTAGTCAAGAGATTTAGAACATTCTTACATCCTATGAAAGTTCATTATCCTGTCTACATTCTCTACCTAGCAAGTTTTATTGCCTGCCCTAGCCCTGACCTCAACTAATCTCTGCATCCATAGCCAAAAGAAGTATCACTTTGTTGTGGCCATCAAGGAAACGTAATCTCCTCATTCTGGGGACATAATCAAAGGAACATGGTCTCAGATATATTAATTGATATGATAAATTATAACTGTCAGCATTATTTAGGCTAGTTTTGAGATATCCACATCTTAATAAGGGCTAGCAACTGTTTGCACTAGAAGATCAACTGAAAAAAGATAGCTGAAAGCCAGCAGGAGTAATCTCACTCCTCATCCAGCAGATCCTGTCTTCCTCAACTCTTTTGCTTCAGACATTCCTGTTAGTCTGTTTACAGGTATCCAGAATGTGCTTGCATTCACTGATCAGACTGAGTTTGAGCTGTGTAGACAAGTAAATAAGGCTGAATTTGCAAGGAGCTTTGCTTAAAAGCCTCTAATGACTCTTTGGCTGAACATCCTGTAAAATATTGTGATTAACTCTCACCTGTTAGATGTAGCTGTGTTTATAATGGTAATTTGCATGATATTTGTATGCTGGGGACAAACTGAACCTAATTTGTTCCATTGGTCTTTCCCATTGGTTTACAAATGGTTCAGCGATTAAATACCAATGTGAGTGTTGGTCTGTGTATCACTCCCTGAAACAGTGTATCACTCCACTGTTAAACAAAGAGTAATATTCAGGGTCTGTTGGTGTCTCCATGCACATTATCCGCTTGTCTAAACAAATCATATAAAAAAAGGAGAGGAAAAAATAAATTACAGTAGAATATTTGCATACAGTATTTATAGTATTATAAGGAAAACTTATTAATGATCAAAGCTTCTGTCAAAAACACCTCTTGTCGCTGTGATGTCTTGTTACAAGCATCAGTATTCAGTCTAACCTTGTGAATTAAGAAGTACATTTCCCATCAGTGATCAAAATGCTTTCTCCAATGACACTTCTTTTTAGAGAATTTATCAAATTCAATGAGCTGTTTCATTCACTAGACTTGCCTGGTTTTCCCTAGGTCCTGATTCCAGTGCAAGAAACACAACAGGATGAACTCTAAGCCAAATCAATCCCATATGCTGTTTCACTCAGCTGAAGTAGCTGTGTATCATTTCTCTGTCTCTAACCTGCTTTGTTTCTCTTTGCAGCTGTATCTTCACCATCTTCATTTACAATGAAAACTAACACACTGAGCACAACAGTGCCTAATTCTTATTACCCAGGTAACCAGATTTTTTCTTGGTCTCCACCCTCTGTAGACCTTTCCATAATAAAAGCATACATATTTATGTTATTATACTTCTTGCCATCAACATCTAATGCACAAATAAGAAACATGCCGGCTGCTAACAGTAGCTTTCTGAAAGAAAACTCGGGAACATGTATCAATCATTTACTGTTCTCTCTCTTTTTACCTTTTCTGCATTGACCTGCTTATGATGTATGACAGATCCATTTGTGCCAACTGCAATTTTAGGTGAGAACATTTCCCTTTATCAAAGTTTATTGCTGAAGTAACTTTGGAAGTTGCAGTTCTTGGGGAGCAGACAATAGTTTGCAAAATGCTGGAGCTTTATGCTAAAGGGAGGGTTGGTAGACTCGGCTACACTGAGGTGCTAAGGACAGTTATCAGGCTTGATTACTGCTGTCATAGTGCAAGTCATGGGAGAAAAGAAATAATTTTATCAAGTGGATTTGGAAGGAAATGTTTATGCATGTATTTGGAGTGACACAAAAGAATTTGATTATCGTAGCAATTGAAAAAGTTTCCCTCATTTTTTTCTGTTTTATCTCAGAACTGAAGATGTCACTTCTTAAAAATAACTTTTTGTCCTAGTTAAACTATTCAGGATACAGAAAATCCAACAAAATACAGTTTTGGCCATCTACCAGCTATCATGTCTTCTGACAGTTCTACCGAGTTTCTGACTTGCTTGTTAAAGTGAAGTTTCAGAGAGGAGATGGTATTTTGAACAGCAAAATGATAACATGACACTTACAGTATATAGTTTATTATGCATTAGGTGTCACAGGAATGAAATAAAACAGTAGGTTAAAAACATTCAGTTAAAATGTAAAGCATTTCCACTTGGAATTTTGGAAAATCTCCTATTGTCCAAAGTCAGAAAGAGAGAGGTTTCTGCACAGTGATAAACAGTAAGCATGAGGAGCTATTGCATTTTCAGTGCTTAACTCTAACCCCTTTGTGGCTTGTATTCATTTACACCTCCTTCCCATAATAACCTTAAACTAATCAGAGGCACTTTTTTAATAGTAATTAAAAACATAACAGGGTGCTGTAGCAAAAACTCAAAATCCTGTGTTAAGCCTATTTATTTACTCATTTTTCAATTTATATTTTCACAACAAATATTTTCCTTTCTCCTCTTTTTTCTTCTAATCACTGTAAAAACGTTAAGACCCCTTAACTTATTCCTGTCCTTAAGCTGTAAGTTAAACAAGCTTACATAGAAGTAGAGGGAAGCATAGAAGAAGTAAAAGTTTAGGAAGGCAATCTTGAAAATTTGTTATTGTGAAAGAATATTTAGTGCAGTGCACTTCAGTGTGCTAACTTTGAGAAGGAACTTTGCTGGTTTTATACATTATGTAAATCTGGAAGACGGTAATGGTAGTGAGTGTAACAATGTAATAATCTGCATGCAAATGAAATTTGCAGTGCCTTTTAACTGCCTGAGATGTTAGATTTTTTTTGTGTGCTTTAGCATTCATTCAGCTCTTCATCCAGTTGATGTTCTTTCTGACCTTGTGGGTGGGCAAGGAGAAAAGTACTATTATCAGGAGAAAAACTTTGAGATTTCCTATCTGTATTATTAAGTTTTAGTTAATGATTTCTTTGGTTATTTTTTTGATCCTTTTCTTTATAATAACAATGGCAAAATTATTTGTTAGCTTTTTTCCTCCCCCAAGAAATAATCTCCAAGCAAGTAATGCATCTATCAGGCAAACACACACTGTGAAAAACAAATTCTCTGATTTTACTAAGTCTGTAAAATCTTTTAATTAGTTAGGTGTGTATTTTATGGTCTACTGCAGCAAACCTGTGCTTACTCATCTCGGAAACTATTTCAGTTATTTCACTGCATAAAATAAATATTTTTGTAACTTTACGTGTTAAAAATTTAGTACCATTTTATGAGCAGTGCTCCATTCAGATTAGATCTCTCCCAATGTGTGTTTATGATTGTCTGCACAGCAATAGTGTTGTATCTGAGTTAAATCAAATTAACTATGCTTGAGTTGGTCAAGGAATACAGCTATTAACAAAGTATGCAGGTTTTAATTACAAGTAATACCTGCTCTTGCTGTCTTCCACTGTCCAAAGAAGTAGTGTCAAGCCTGCAAGGTTAAGCCTGTAATTAGAACTAAATGACTTTCAGAGTGTGACCTCCTGGGAAAGGTACAAGTCTGGTGAATGCCTGAGTTCAGTTTTCAAAATCTGTTAGAAAAGCCACAACACAGTTACTGTTTCCAAAGTATATTAGTTAATAAATGTTGTATAGCTCTACAGGAATAGGTAAGTGTAGAGTAGGACAACTGCAGCTGTAGGAGTATTTAAGCCAGGCAAGTGTCCCATTGCCTATGGATATTGCATCTGGAGGAGCTCACCCTTTAAAAAACTCACAGCCTGAAAAGCTCATGCTACAGTGCTCAGAGGCAAAGTAAAAAACTGTAACATATGTGGCTCCTAGTGTACCATATAAACCAAGGATTAAAAACACTTTATTTAAAACAACTTAGAAGATAACTCCTGCTGTATTAATGCAGCTGTAAGAGATAAAGAAATGGAGAGAGGAAAATTAGTCTAAAATTAGAGAGCTTGCAGGAAAGAGATTCATAAGTATTAAACTGATGCTTTCATAGTACAAGACTTTGATAACTTTGCCTTCATCTTAGTTACTAACAGTCTGCATTGCAAAGAATTTTGCAGTTTGCAAAAAAGAAAAAAAAAATCCTTAAGTTTTCTAACCTGTTTCTAAATTTGAAATAAGCAACCCAAAAAACCATTATCAACTTTCTACTTTTTTTTGTCTTTTGTGTCTTAGCCACCTTGTAGTTTTCAGGTGCCATTTCAGCAGCAACATACTGTACCTACACTTGTATACCACGCTCCATGCCATGCATCCCGAGGTGCTTTGCAGTACGATTTTATATCACATCAGATAAAAGTTGTAAAATGTTATGACTAAAAGATGAATCCCTTTCCTCTGCATTAGACCAAATTGGCAGACTGACAGGAAAAGGAGTGGAATGGCCATACTCATACCCATACATTTTTTTCTGCTGTTTTTTGGTTTAGGTGTCAATGCGCAGTTCAAATTGACTGTATGCGTAGTGAGGACCAGATTTCATATGTCTTAGTGAGAATTTAGAGGCCCTCAAACCATCCTTGAAAAATGATTCATTGAGCTTTCTGGCTTTAACATGAATTTTCAGTAGTACAACTAAGACTAGAATCTCACCTCTAACAAGGTGTGTTAATATTTTTGGTGTGTACATGAGAATTTGGGACCTTTTCATACAGAGTATTTGTGGAACTTTCTGCTATAATATATCTAACTTACGAATGTGGAAATACTATTTTAATGCTTCCCTTTCATACAGCTTATTTTACAAAGCAACATTTTTGATAAATACCTTATTTTGTAACATTATACAGATTCAGTAATTTTTTTGTGTGCAGTCAGTGAGGAATAGCTTGAATAAGTCAAAGCACCATTTTAACAATTTTGATTGAAATTTAAAAACACTAAGATATATAAAATTATTATTTGAGTAGACAGATAAAATATTTATGATGATTCTTGGACCTTAGAATTGGGGTGGGTTTTTTCCTCTTGTCAAGTCTGAACAAATTTTTTGAATTCTATCTAAAGAGGAAGAAAGTTATTTTGCTTCCTTAGGTAGAGTGCACTTTCACATCTATTTACTTTTAACTATAGGTTTTGATCTCAGTTCCATATATGTGAATTGACTTACAGTATGATACCTTGGTTTTAGTAAATCTAATTTATACAGTGAAACTGAGATCAGAATCTGACTCATTTAGGAAATCATTCTGTAAAGACTAAATTAAAAACATAAAATTACCTGTAATTATTAATGTAGTACTGTTGCTTATGCCCTGTTTCCTTTTTCTCCTCCTCTTTTTTTCTCCTGATATGTATCTTCTTAAAAGTGCCAATCAATGGTAAGTTGCCCATTTGCCCCTTGGAAGAGATGTGGAGGGTTGGGAGAAATATGTGTCTCATAAAAATTTTAACCAGCCCACGGGGGTCTCTTGTTTGTTGGCTTGCATGTCAGTTGACATATAACATTCCATGCCTGGTGTGGTGGCTCATGATACACTATGGTCCTAAAGCATGTTCAGCAGTCAGTCAAGACATTTTTCCTTACCAGATGATCCTTTGCATTTGTCCTCTTGTAGTTTGTCTCCAAGTGTCATTTTCAGATCTACATTTCCATTGCAGTCCTAGCTTGATGAAACCATAAGCCATTTTGTGCATCTTTTTATTTTGCTCACTCCAAACATTTGCTCTAAATTTGCAGTGTGAAATACAGCACTTCAGTAATCTTTGAAAAATACAAGTCCAGTTTCATCCCGTGGGACTTGTTGAAGTTTCAGAATGAAACTTCTATGCAGTTTGAAACCAAATGCCAGTTTTAAAATTTGTTTGCAATCAGCTAGCAATATTTAAAACAATATTAGAGTTTGGACTGCTCTGCAATGCTTCCATTGTAGAACTATGGACTTTGCCTCATTCCAATCAGTCGCGCAATTTCCTTGTGTAAATTTCTCCATGGATTTACTGTTCTTCTGGTGTAGCCTTCACAGACAGAACCAATGCTGATGGTGTCAGATTTCTGCCATTCCTCTAGAGATATCTGTACTTTCTATTTCTTTCAATAAGTGAAAATGAGCCAGTACATGATGAGATACTCTTTTTCTAGATGAAACCCATACGATGGTCAGTGACACAAGCAGCCTGGTCCAATCCCATACCTATAAGAAGAGAGATCCAGTGGATGTGCCCTACCAGACTGGACAGCTCCATCCAGCCATCCGTGTAGCTGACTTGCTACAGCACATCACCCAGATGAAGTGTGCAGAGGGCTATGGATTTAAAGAGGAGTATGAAGTAAGTGTCAGGTCAAAGAATCTGATCATTATGTCTTCTGAACTGTTAGTTATATGTGTCTGATGCTGAGTTTTTGCAACTGTGCAAACTGTTTGCATTTTACAAGAGATGGTGCTTTTTTGAACTTCACGCTTTGTCATGCCAACTTCTTGTTATAAAAATGGCTTAAATATGTAATTGTTTAAACTGGTATTTATAGTATTAGATTTCCAAAACCAGGCCACTTCCAAAGTCACTGATGACATTTTTTCCCCTGAAACGCAGAAAACAATTCATTCCCACAAGGACCTAATCACTTGTCAACTTGCATTTGTGTAGCTGACTTAAACAAGTTTGTTCCTGTAAGGTTTTTTATGCCACTTTTATTTAAAAGTGATAAAATTGAAAATTCTTGTGTTTGGATAAGGTTTGCCCCTCAGCCAAAACCTTTTATACCAGCATTAAGCCTAGAGGAAAACTAATTAATTTATTCTTAAAAAAAAATAAAATCAAGACCATAAAATGGAATTTATAGTGCAACCAATGACATGGCTTTTTAACCACAGTGGATCAAATTGTTCTGCTAAGAAACAGTTTCCAGGAAAATCACTTAATTTTCATCCTACCAAGCTGATGAATGGCATTCTATTACAAACAGTAGGTGTAGCCATGACTAATGCCAGTAGATGCAATACATCAGGGTGCAGTTTGTTAATTGTGGCATGGAATGAGGACTTAAAATAGTGAAGCTGGAACTGAAAAACTCCTCTTTTCATATGGAAATTGTTATAATCAGAAAGAACTATAACTAGCTATATGTTTGAGGGGTTTTTCCATTGAACTACTGCTGTAATGCTGTTTTTCCCCCATATGCAGTGAATGACTGCCCAATATATTCTAGCACTGCACAGGTTGCAAATCTCTGTTTACATTTCTGTCAGACTGATACTGTCCTCTTTACAAATTTGAACTAGACAACAAAATATTTTTTTCTTTATATATTATCAGAAGGATAAATGTCCAAATGAAAAGGAAGAAATTGTTTGACAGGGGATTTGTTTTGAATGAAGTCTCAGAGATGGTTTTTGTTCTAACAAGACAGCAGGATTATATAGTCTCACCAGGGAAAGAGTTTGATTCAGGAGAAATTCACACAAGATTCACTCTGAAAATGAATGTGTGGAACAGAAGAGAAAGTAGCACATTGCCCATTAGGAGCACTTCAGAGGAGTGGAAGGATACAGAGCACTTGCTGTCATGCATAGTTTTAAGTGCTTTAAGATAAAACTTAATAATTAGGGCCACTCTCAATAATTAGGGCTATAGTTCACCATCTAAGCACACAGATGTAATTTTAAGACCTATTGGTGTCATGCACAAGTTTTTGAAGTAGCATAACTGACACAAAGGATAATGGTTGAAAAATCATCCTTAAGGAATGGCAGCATGATACTTGTTCACTGCTCAGCTCTGCATTGGGATTTACCCAGTTGGGATACTGAGTATCTATAGGTCCCAATACACAAGGGCTTGGAGGAACAGCCTGCTTTGTAGGATTTTGCCCTTTTATTCTCCTAGAAGGCTCCTATTCCTACAAGCAGGATCAGGCCTGGCTCATGGCTGGAGCCACCAATATTGTGCTTGTCTGTGCCTGTAGAACCAGAGCACATGCAGACATGTCCTTAGGGCCACACTGGTAGTGACTTCGTTGCCTGCTTTCCCATCTGTTTCTTGGGTGTGGGAAGAACGTGAATGCATTTCTGTAAGCTTTGGACTTAAATGCAGACCTTCATTTGTGGCCTAGTGGAGTGGCATGATCGCGATTGCACAGAAATCCTTAAAGTATGGAAAATCTGCTAGTCTGCAGTGGATCTTTAAAATCCTTTCTATCCCCTTCCAGACCCTTAAGAAAGAAGAGATTTTAGCTTGGTTCCAGTGGTGTTAGACTGACTGGATAATATTGGCCTGATTTCCCAAGCACCCATACACTAATTGTGGGTTATTTATTCTGTTCCCCAGTATTATAGCACAGGAGAGCTTTTACTGGTCTGAGGGCGTGCTGGCCAGGAAAACAAGAAGCCTGGAGGTCTGGCTGCACCCTCTGTATCCAGGGCTCTAAGGGAGAGTGTGAGCCCCTCACCCAAAGCAGCTTGTCCTGGGCTAGGCTGTCGGGGCGCGCAGGCAGAGGCAAAGAATGAAGGAGAGGACTCTCCATGTAGGCTCCACAAGCAGCTTCATTGCTGGTGAAGGGGCTAGGGACAAAGAGCCAGTTTTTGGAGAGGGTACAGGGATTTTATACTTGGGGCAGGAAAGGTGGGGATAAGGGTGAGAGCCAATAGGGTTAAGGAAAGGAGGCAGGATTGACAAAGAGGCAACCAATGGCAACAATCTAGAGTAGGGATTACAGGAGGCAGCCCGGGTAACACAGTAATTTGTAGAGCTGGTATGTGTTCCACTAAGGGAAATGAATATTTACAAACTTATACATAAAACAGGGAGGGGAGAACAGGAACCAATCAACACAAAGTAGGCAAATAACTGTACAAAGGGGTGATGGGATCTCACCCTAACCAGGCAGGCCTCGAACATTGGTGCCTGACCATGAAATAGTGAAATCCAGAGTTTTCTCTGGGATTAGTGTGGCTGTGGCCACTTGTACCACCGAACTGGTCATGGAGGAGCCTTGTGATTCATCTTCTTTCTGCATTATAGAAACAAAGTAAATAGAAAAGGGAAAAATGTTTTCTGCAATTTGTCACTTCTTTCTCCTTACACTTGTCACCTTTTGGTATTAGACTCAGTACTTTTGCAGGGATTTCATTATATCCCGTCTCAAAAACTTCAGTCAAAGGGAATTAAGTCCAAGTAATGAGTTCGTCTGCTTCCGAAACAGATCAATTAGGCTACTGGAGGCCAGCATGGCTTAGCAGAAACAGGTAAATTCATTAAAGTCTTTAAATTTCAGATAAGTTTTGGTTTTAGCCCTGGTTTTGGATCAACTTAAATTGGTGCCTACTCAGTGTAAAGTGGTTCTTGCCAAATTGAGGTTAGTTGGCATAAGACAGTTTCAAATCGATTTCAGAGTGTCCACACAGGAGCTTGGACTGGTTTAGCACAATTGATTTAAAAATACACCTTTAATTAAACCAGTGCAACTTTGGGTAGATAAAGCCTTGAAAAATCAATTTCACATTATGTTCCATGACAGGGAGTTCTGAGCTTCCATTATCTCGAAACCAGAGGTTCCTTTGAAAAGCCAAGATTTGCAAAGGGTATCCTGCTCAGATCAGCCTCACTTACTGTAACTAACAGGAGTATGTCAATAACAGAATTTTAAAAAAGGTTCCTCCATGTAGGTAGCTTTAACTTTAAGGCTTTCCTCCCCATTGTCTGTCTCATCTTCCCTCTCCTCCCCTTCTGTCAAACACATCCTTTCTCAAGATTTTCTGGCAATTAACTGTTTCAGTCCAGGAATTATTTTATGTCATTAAACCAATACTATTTCAAATACAGTAATGTTGTATACTGTCAGGATAAACTGCACTATGATCCATCTGTGCTGCATGGTCTTCATTCTCTTGTGTTACACCAATGTAACTGTAATGATGTCACCATAGTTAGATAGATGAGTACAGGTTCAGAGTGCCTGTCAAGCTGGGAACATGAAATATATTACCCAGTGTGTGTTAAACAATTCATTTCAGTTTAGCACAGGTACTTACCTGTTATAGATTCATCAAAGTATTTAAAATAGATTATCTGGCCATGATCATTGTTCAGCTATACCTTGGGGGAGTGTGGTCAAAGGTGATCATAAAAAAAGGGATAATTTGAAGAGGATTTGGAGATGAGTGTTGAAAATAATTGGGGGGTATGAAAGAAATTCTGTCTTAATAGTACTATATTCATTTAAATTGAACTTCAGGAGATATGTTAATATAGATATGCTAAGGTAGATGTGGTAATCGTCAGTAAAACCCAGCTCACTGAAAAACTGTCATTGGCCAGTGGAATATCTGGGGTAAATACAAAATAGTTTTAAGAAACAAAATAAGGGGAAAAAACTCTCTAAAACCAGTAGAAATTCAGATCCTTGTTTGGAGAGGCAGAAAGTATTACAGACAACCAGGAAATTTTTCATGGAGGATGTTTGCCCCATAGGTGCCTAATTTGGGTTTTGTTTTCTCCAAACCCGTTAGATTGATGTCTGACTTTGAAAGAATTCTGATATGATTTCCATTTTCTGCCATCATGCAAAGCCATAACAGACTAGAATACTGTCACTCAAACCCAGTCTCCAGTCACATGTTTTATTTCTCTTTGGCTCCAGCTAGAAGACAAATTTGCTGCCACATGACACTTCAAAGCCTTGTGCTTCTGGGGCCCTGTTCTGAAATCTTGAAAATAGTAGGAAAATGAAGGGTTTTTTAATGTTATGCTAATACAGCTACTGGTAGGACCCAGCTGGCCCGATTTTTTCCTACATGTTCTTTGTGACTGCAACTAACCTTTCTCACCTCCAACTTGTACATTTTTATCACACGTTTTTCTCTGATTGTATTTGATATTCTGCAACACCAGCTGAGAAAGTCAGTACCACAATCAGTGCAGGTTATTTTCTATACCACAAGACACAAGTTACACAGAAAACAGAAAGACTCTGGAGCAGTGGGTGAGGGTGGGGGCTTCAGTCCACAGTGTAAATGAAGGACAGCATCTGTGTCTTCAAGAACCAGGAGCAGGTAACTGTTTCTCTGTTTCTATTTTTGTAATAAAAAGGAAAACTCATTAGGGATTATAAATGTAACAGAGATAGAAGTAAAATAGTGGAAACTTGTCCAGTGAAAAAGGGAATGGAAAATTGTTAGAAATATTCATCCATAGAGATCACTGCTATTATTATTTTTGAGGTTTCATCTGTTTAGATGGAGCTCCAAATAATCAGTGAATGTCCAGTTCTGTCATCAGTCCTTAACAGTGGAAAACTGCAGTGGTTTGATTAAGCCCTATATTACTAGATAAGTGTTCTCTCATATGCAACAAGGGATAACCCCAACAAACGGGGACATAGAGGTCCTTTATGTGAGGCAGGTACTCTTCCTTTATCAAAAAACATCGTTCAGACATAACCAGTTTCTTTGCATTACTCTGGGATCTGCAAAAGCCTTCCAGCAATACTAGGTAACTTGTTCCTGGCTGGGATTATCCCAGACTGTTGGGCACTGGAAGACTTGGCACTGTGGAGGTCATATGAGGGAGGTCAGAAGAAGTAGTCAAAATGCACGACTGCCTTATCCACAAAGCATGTTTGGGTTTGCAAATCCTAAACTACTCCAGATTAATACCAAATTGTTGAAATAAAGTAATCCCAAACTGGAAACTACATTCACTGGTGAATAGCCTTTGTTAGTAGTGACAGCTTCCCAGTGCATGCAATATCTGTTTAAGTCATGTAGAAGAATGGATGATTTCCAGTTGCTGATCAGTAAGAATAAGTTGTCAACCATTTTAACTGTATGGCAGTTTGGGACTTTTTTTTTCAGTTCAGAGGAGAGACACTTAGTTTACTAAATGTCTGTTGTTGTCAGCAAGTTTTATGCAATTCTAAACCTGTCCTTTATCACCCTGAATTTCTCTTCTTAACAGATTTCACATGGATGAGAAGTGCTGTCACAGTGCTTAATAACATTCATGTGACACTGCCTTATGTGTGGTTAGCTGCCCAGTAATCAAGATATCCCACGACTTTCTAAATCACAGTTTCCCTCTCCCACTCTTCCTAAATACATTCTCCTCCGATTTAAATAAAAGTGCATGTATATGCAGAAACAGCTCTCTAATTTGTTTTGTTTAAGTAGGTTTAATTAGAATTTATTCTTATCACAGAAAATAGATTTAGGCAGGTCATGGCTTCATTAGAAAGGCTTTGTGCTTTTATCTATTTGAATAGTAAAATTGCAGATGTGTACAGACTAGAACACTTCCAATATCCTTAGGATTACTCTCAGTGGGATGTAGGCAGCTGTTTGCTCATGCTGTGTGATTCAGCTATTTTTGGTACTGATCAGTCTGTGATTTGCTTGGATATGGACCTCTTGTTTTCTCCTTCTCAGTAGCCTAAACAGACTGAACTGTGTGTGATCTCAGGCAGCAAGGACACCTAACAAGAACAATGGTACCTAATTCAGCCAAATGTTTTTCTTCATGAAAGTCTGCCAGACTCGGTCTTGTATGTAAAGTTTAGAATGTGTTTTAAGGAAAGCCTTAAAGTGCATTTTTCATGAACATTGTATGCCTCTAAGCAGTTAAAACACAGACTGGTGGTATTGATCCACTCAGAAGAATGTTGGTCCACTCAAAAGTCGTGAGATATAGATCCTTAAGCTGATCAATTGGATGGATAAACGAGTGCAGGTTGTTCTTATGTAGGAACTCTGGCAGCTGTTTCAGTCATTTGCTGCTTCTACTGACTCTGATAGTCCTGGTTCATGCTGAGGCAAACATATGAATGAGTACAAAATATGTCAGCAAGAAAAAATGTGCTGTAACGTCATTTCTCATGGTCCTGAAGATGCCCTGGGGGTCTTTTCCATGTTCAGATATTTAGCAGCATAGCTGGACTGAAAAACTAAAGCCAGTTTAAAGCATGATAAGCACCTCTGATGTTATTCCTGATCCTTAATGAGTGAGTCTACATAAGCATTCAAAATGGGTAATTTTAAGGGTTGCATACAGTTTTTGTGGATGTCCCTCTGGCACTTCATTATCCCATGGTAATAAAGTTTCAATTTGCTTTAGGAGGTTATGGGGCTTTTTCCCTTCTTGAGTCCAGCCATCACAGCAGTCTTTCAAAACTGGTTTTAATCTTCCTCCCCTTTTTCCTGACCTATGACTCCCATCATTAGAATCTTTTATTCTCTGAAGACATTGCAAAATCTTTCTCAATTTATTCTGGGAAGATTTCTGGGCATGTGCGATGTGAAATTGGAGCAATAAAAGAAATAGTTTCTGAGTTTCAGTGATTGTTGTCAACAACACCAAGCAGATCTTTGAAAATCCTGTATCCACATGTGATAAGTCCAAGTAATTAACACAGGGGTTATATAATACTAATGGAAAGAATTAACCTTTTCCATCCTCCTGCTTCCTTTGTACATGTTTGGATGTAGACAGAGATATATTCTTATTAATAACAAACACACATCATTCCACTGTTTTAGCATGTGGAATCTGTTGAACATTATTCTCCTGCCTATTTTGTCTTCATCCCCTTTGACAGCCACAGGTTGAGCAGCAGTCAAACTGTACTAAGCAGACTTCTCAGTGTATTTTACTCTGGTTGTCCCTTAGTCAAGTCATTTTGCTGACTGATCTTGCTACTATGCTTTTGCTAGTATCAAATTCATGTTCTCTCTGTACCTATTGAAATCAGGATTTAATTTCAGATTTAACCAATCTATGTATTGTTATGGTCTATTGAACACGACAGTAGGAAACTAAATGAGGCCACAACATCATTTCAGTCATAATGTGAGTTTCCAGAGGGAAATCTGCAAGAATGGCTTTAATGCTTACAGCAGTAAGGTGAGAGGTTAAACATTCTAAGTGCTAGTGACAAGTATGATTTGAAAGAAAGAAAAGTTTTTGAAACGTTGCAGGCTATTTGCTGCATATTTGCACCAGCCTGACTTATTAATTATTCAAATAAGACATTGAATATTTGATCAGAATCTGTAATCACTTCTTCAGTTAACATATTATTTACTTTTGAAAAGTGCTGATGTGCCATACTTTTTCCATTGCACCTGCAAAAATGAATTGGTCCAATTTATGTGCACAGAATAATATATTGTGCTTTAATGTTCAAGATATTATTCATTACTTCCTACTCATATAAGCCTTCTTACCTTCTTCATATTTTATTAGTGCCCTTTAAAAAGACATTAAAAATCAGTCATGTAGTTATTCCATTTTAAATTATGCAGATGATGTTAAATGCAATTATAATCTATTCTTTATTAATTATATATACACTCTGTGTTTTCTATAGGTTGCATTTATTCACTACAAATAACTAGGCATTTTAGTCCATTGCTGGTCTCATGACCGGAGCATTATTACTGGCTGTTTGTAAAGTGAGAGGAACACTTTTCAAATCAAATTAGCATAATTTAGCTATTAGGGTTTTCGTTTAGCATTAGTTTATCCACAGCATATGTAAAATATGCAATATTTTCTATAATGCATTTGTTTAAAATAAGTTAAAGTAGCCATTAAAAATTTTTCACAAAATGAAAATATCTATTTTTATGTAGCCTGTGGCTCAGTGTATCTTTTAAGAAGTTTTCTATCTGGAATACAAGACTTCTTCTCACATGTTTCCTGTAGTGCTTTAGTGATTGTCCTGTCAATGGAACAGATGCTCATAATTTTCTAGCAGGAATGATTTCTTTTTGTAACAACATACTGATTTGATGGGCCCAAAAGAGTCTGCGGGAAGTGCTAAGTCCACTGAAAATCTGCCAGGTCGTAATTGGGCAGACAGGGGGGCTGGCAAGCTTCTATTCTCTCTTGCTGGTTTGCTGCCATTGCCTCTGTCTCAGCGTGGTAGCTGCTCCCCTGGTTACCCATTGCTCTGGATCTCCATGATGCCCCTGCCCTCACCGCTGTGAGGCTGTGCTGTTTGCTGAGCTGCTTGCCTCTGCATCTGTCTTATTAATTAACAGTGAGGTCGCCCTGGGTCCACAGCGAGTCATTTCAGAGGTGTAGGGGACACAGCCTGCTAAACAGCTGTGAGGAGATGCAGGCACCTTGGTCAGGCAAAGATTAACAGGGTAACGATGGGCAGAAAATCGGCCTCGGGGGCAAAGCTGGTGGGAAGTCTGGAGTACCTGTGGAAACAAAGCAGCCCAGGAGTGAGCAGAAGGAAAAGCAGGCTGGCTTTGGGGACTTGTGAAATACTGTCAGTGAGAGTCAGTATTTCAGGAATGACATGATGGCAGCATCAACCATGTTAAATTATTGGAGTTACTGGAGCTCAGTTCAAGACAGATGAAAATTCATAATATTGACACTTCTTCACAAGACAGAAACAGCAGGTTGGAGTCACTCAATGTAAATCCACACACAAAAGCTGAAAGGTTTAGGTCTAGAACATAATTTGGAAGCCAAGACAGGGAAGACCTTAAGCACACATTTAACTTCCGTTTGTTTTAAAGGGATTTAAGGGACTGTTTTGAAATGGCTTTTGATGTACTTTCTTTCCTGTTTTACATTTTACCATTTACATAAATAGAAGCTACACAAGGGACATTAGAGACATAATAGTTTAGATATGCTCATATAATGGTGAAGAAGCTTGAATATCTGTCCACAAGAATGGTGTAGTTTCTTCCCCTTAAGATCTTAAAAAGATTAGTGACTGGCAGTGCTCTGCTTTGGTCTCTGTTAAAAATAAATGGCATATGTTTCTGTTAAAATCAGCTGAGCTCAGTTATTACTCATCTAGCTTTACGGTGCTTGCCTATGCTGTAATAACTGTTCTTAATATATTACAGAAAAGAAGTTCTTGTATCTACAAGACAGATATCTGGTTCTCCAAGTGGCAGGCTATCTCTGCTCTTACACCACACAGCCAAGGGAATAAAAAGAAAGGAGGACCTGCTTTGATGCACAGGCTGGGGCTGTTCAGACAGAGCTATGGCTGCCTTTGGCTAACAAAGGGAGCCTGCAGTAAAGAGGACATAAGCTCTTTTTGTGAAATTGTAGATTTTTGTCTCTGTCCTGTGCACAAAGGGTTCCTTTCTGAATAGAGTGCCTCCTACTGCTTGCTCTGGGATGGTGGAAGCTTCCACACAGTACGGTATTGGTTCCCGAAGTAAGCATAAAGTTTTAGTTTCTGGTTATTCTGTGAGAAGACAACAGAAATACTTTACCTTTGATGCTTAAATGCTTGGCTGTATCACAGAGCTTAAGAGTTTTGATGTGAGCTAATATTACGATTCAGATTGTCTATAGTAAATATCTTTACATGAGCAATCCCTGTGCTTTTCCTTGCCAAGAATGATGACCAAGCAGCAAACTTCCAGTGTGATGTAACAAATGTTAGAAAGGTAGGTCAGATCCTGTATCCTCTACTCAGGAAATAACAGTAAAAGCAGCCACCTCCAACCCTACATGAATAGTTAGGAAAGAACAGAGGAGACTTAAATAGATGGGGAAAAGCTTGTTAGATCCTTTTTAGATTTTTCACATCCTTCCAAAGTCCAATGAATCTAAGCATGACTGTCAAGTTGAGACACATGCTTTTTAATCTTGAGAAAGTCTACATGCAACAGTTCTTCAGTCTTTTGTGATCCCAGTATTGCTCTTCTATGCACTGTCAACTATTAGGCATTGCCAGAACACTTTAGTGTATTGTTTACTTGAAAAGTATTTCAATACATTGTCTTCTGCATTAGGCTGTGCTATCTGCTGAGCTTTTGTTCACTTAGCCTTGATTTTTATCTGCAGATGATTTTCATCTGTTTGTCAATGGTGTCTCTGGTCAAGTTGGATGAAGAAAACTAAAGTAAAACTCTTCCTTTCCAGTTCATGATTTTGCTCATTCACCCACCTGTATGTCACCTGCCCCTTTTATGGTCTGTGCAACACTGTTGTACACAGCTTCCCTAAGGTGGGCATAATAAACTTTGTAAAGATTATGTAAGTAAGGAAATCCTTGAAAGTGACACAGAGCTGCTTTATCAGTACCAAGCCACTCCAGTACCAAGTCTCTACTTTCTTTCCAGGACAGTGAAATATCACTCATTCCAGGCTGCTGTAATACCCCTCTGGGATATTCTGAGCTGTGCCAGAGATCAGTGTTGCTTCTGCAATGCTAACAGCAATTATTCATTATTCCTTATAATACAGGGAATCAGGAGCACCCAACAAAGCTATTAAGCAGCAGGTTTAAAATGAACAAAAGGAAATGTTTTTCACGCAGCACATAATTACATCGTGGAGCTCATTGCCTCAAGATGCTGTGAAACCAAAATTATAAATGGGTTAAAAAATGGGCTCGACAAATTCATTATTAGACACAATGGCTGTGTGCAGTCTCTGACTGAGGAAGAGATTGCTCAGGAAAGCCATTGATTGCTAGAAGCTACAAGGGTATGCTGGGGAAAGATTCACTCTTTATTTGCTCTAGTCATCATACTTTTTTATAAACATCTGCTACTAGTTCTGTTGCAGAAAAACTAATCGGTTGTATGGACCTCTGGTTTGACCCAGTACAGCTGTTAACACACATAAAGAGGAAAAAAATAAATCAATGCTTCTGTATAAACACAGCAAACAATGTGATGTGAAATGGTAATTCTTTCTTTTTTTTTCTCATACTGGTAGTCAATTTTATAGAGCTAACATCACTTCAGCTTATAAAGAACACAAACTGCTCTTGAAATCAGATAGCATCCTCAGTGTTTTCTAGTTCTTTTATTCTACTAGCTGTTTTCCTACTTCACTGTCTTACTGGGGGACTGCAGGACTGCTGTGGGCTGGGGCTGCAGCTTGATGATGCTGTAAATGGAAAGAGAAAAAACTAAATTCAGTTGTAAAATACTTTTATATAAAATGCACGTAGTTGCTATGCTAAAGCCTAATCCTTGAGCCTTTATTCTGAGCAGTGCTTTATTCTGTAAAGAATCTAGTTTCCATTAATTAGACCCTTTCAAGAGAGTTCTGTTATTTACAGTGCATTGAGGTAGTGGAATTAAATTCCTAGTGTGGGCAGTAAACCACTTCTCATGTTTTGGCAAAAGGGGCACCGTTATCTGAATTTTTGAAGCTAAACAGGTTGAGCTTCCAAACCACACCAAAGCATTTGCTTTGGTTTTGCACTTGGAAAAACATTTAAAATCTAAGCAAATTTGGTGTCTTGCTGCTTTCCTAGTGGCTTTATACACATTTCAGTTTTGCCACTGACTTTTTAATTGTCTCTTCTTTTACAACATCAGCAGCTTGAATTTTAAGTTTTGATGGTTACATTGTGAATCAAGTCTATAGAAACGACAGTAGCTAGAACATACAAAAGTGTTTGAATACAAGGAAAATCACATAAATTGCTCATGCTTTTTATGTGTTTAATTGTAGATCTGGTTTGAGATTGACATATTTTCCCTCCATTTGTCAGTTTTTTGCACAGCATTTGTGTTTATTTTACTGATATTTATGAAGCACATGTATCTCTAGCACTCAGAGAAAGCTAGAAAAGCCATGCTATGTGCAGGATTTAGGACTTCTTTCAAGTTTAACTATTTTGTGGATTGCTTTTTATTTCTTGCTATCGAGACTGTCTGCTTCTTATTTTTTGGTGACTTTTTTGAAGCACTTTAATCCTGCCATTAATCGATATTTGAAGATTGCTGAGGTAGAAGGACAGTCTAGTTGGGAAGCAAATGTCTTTCATTTTGTCCTAACTAGGAGTATGTTTCCTTTTAATTGAAGTGTGCTACAGTGGAATTGTTTTAAATATCTTATAGGGGATCAGGTTGAATCTTTTTTAAATAGTCCTTTTCCAAGGTCCAAGAAACTTATGAAGGTGCCAAGTTTTTGTCTTACTGCACACTGACGCAGAGGTCTGCTTGTGCTTCATCAGTATTTACACTCACTCTCTGCCAGTGTCCCTGGAAACCTGACTGGCCAATCTGGAAGTGTAATAGTAACATGATTTTTAGTGTAATGAAATATTTGGATAGTGCTACCCATATGACTGTTCTAGTGTAGAGCAGCAGTGTTCCAGAGTGCTCAAGCTTAGTAGTGCAATAATATTGGGAAAAAAACCAAAAAACTAAAAAGATTGCTTTCCTCTCTGTGGAGAAAAAGGAAAAAAATACTCTGTAGAAAGTACTATTTTGATTGTCATTAATACACACCACATATTTAAAAGCTGAAATTCACGTGCATAAAGCAGTGAAGTACTCCATTCACCATACAGGTTCAACCCACACATGGAAAAGTTCTAATGAAGAACAAAAAACTATCTTGATTTAATTCAAGTTTGATCTGGTATCATACCAAGTATTTGTGTTTTAAGTGATATGACAGGTTTAGCTGCCACTATTATGTCTACAGTGAAGCTACAGAGAACGAGAGCTTCCAAATTCAGGTACCTAATACAATAAAAAACCAAACCATACTTTTTTGGGTTATTGTCTCAGATACACTTTTAAATACATTCTTATGGAACTAAGATTCAGATTGACTTAGGACAAGGAAGGGAACCAGAGTGGGACATGTAAGACCTTGTCTCTCTCTTCAGCTACCTGAAATGAGGTTGTAACCAGGTGGGAGTCTGTCTCTTCTCCCAGGTAGCAAGCAACAGGACAAAAGTAAACAGTGTCAAGTTGGTGCCAGGAAAGGTTTCGATTGGATATTTATTATTCCACTTAATGTCAGGATTAGAACATTCGGTGCCAGGTCACTCTTGTCCATCTAGCTCACTCTTCAACATTTTGTCTTGTTCCATTTGCAGAATTTGGCTCATTGAGTTTAATAATCTAATAAATATGGACTTTATTGGTTTATTTTAGACTACTAGTAATTGGCTTAATGAGAAACAGATGCCTGGAATCTTTGTATTGTCTTCTAAGGGAAATATTTATATAGAGACTGAAATTTTTTAAAGTTTTGTTTTATAGAGGGATGCAGAGAATAAAGGCATCTGCTGCTATTCAGCAGAGCTGTTATAATGTTGGCTTCCCTCAATTAATCTAGCTTGAGTGCAGTGTTCTAATGAAAGGAAATGTAGAATAAAAATTTAGAGCTGCAATGTATATAAATCTTGAAATGTCCATGGATAGCTGATAAATTGCTGTTTTGTTCAGTTTATGCAAAAGAGAAAATCAAGAAGCAGATTGCAAAAGCCAAAAATTACACATCAAGTCATTAAACCTCAATCTTCATTATTGAAGAATTGTTTTGATACTTAGCAAGATCAGTATCTGAACAAAAGAGTAGCTAGGTGACATGTTCAGAAGAGTCCTGCACACTAGGAAAAAAATCCACAGAAAAATATCATAGGTGTGATCTAAGTGCAGAACTGTGATTGCTCCTTTTCTGTTCTTAAGGCTCTGAATGTAAGCAATATTTTGCATTGGTTTTTTGATTTGTGACTAACCCTTTATTTCTTTGTTAAGTTTCGTATTTTGTAATCCATTTGTGTTAACACAGACTTGATAACTGTTCAGTTAGCTCTCTTTACTTCATAAACAACTCACCTTCGTGTCCTCACCATATTGTCCTTTAGAAAAAAAAAAAGACAGTTCTGTCAAACAATGGCACTTTTCTTCCTTTTTTTTTTTTTTTTTCTGGACTCTGTTTGCTATGAATATTACATTTGGGTTGTTAATTTACTGAACTGTACTGTTGCTTGTACATAGCAATTGTAAAATACCACCAAACTAGAGGAGAAGAGACATCCTTGTTGCACATCTGTCCAGTAAGTAACTCATGACACTCAAATTCCCATCTCCATCATTATTGCTGGAGATAGATTTTTTCTGTTAGTTCAGTACTTACTTCACTTGCAGAGTATATTCTCTGAATGTAGCCATGTGATTGATAAATAAGAAGGAAGAAGAGATACTTGTACAAGGTTACTACAAGTGACAAGCTCTTTGAAAGTTTCTCTCTCAGGCATCAGGAATATAATAGCTGATGACATGGAAAGAGACGGACAATCCAAATGTCCATCAATAAGCTCCTGGGGATACATGCTGTAGTAGAACTGTCACATATGTATTGTATTTTTCTGCTGAGGAAATATTAGTACCAAATACTTGATGTTAGATGAATGATGCAGAAGTGCTCTTCAAGTTAAGAGCATTTAGGGACAGCAACCTCTTTTGCCCCTCCCTCATTGTTAACTTCCATGGAGTAGTTCCACTACTCATTACCCATTAGCTGAGCCTGGGTCATTTGAGCAGCCTTGATTCCGTGTATTATATATTAGAGTGAACTGTCTGGTTTTAAGCCTGGTTGATGAATTACTGCAGGGTTACCTCTCTTGGAATGAGAAAGTGCTGTATACATACATTTTAAACATCAAAATAAGGCAATTCAGGATGGTGAGCTGCTGCTCTTCATTAGTGTGTGTAAGCAGACACATTTGTTCTAACACGTAGTCTTGGGGCTGTATTGAAGTGCTGCTGTATGTCAGTGTACAGCGAGCAAACTAAAAATAATTAGATTAACAATTGACAGCAACACTTGTCATCATTGTCAATTCCATTACTGTTTTTATGCTTATTATCTTTATATGCACTTAAATGCTTTGTATTATTCTTTGAGTAGTTTCTCAGAGACATGGGAAATCATCTAGGACCAACACCATCTTTTTCAAAGTATTTACCCACCTTTCCAGTAAGTGTGCAGTTGTCCAAAGGAAGCAATTACAGAGTGACAGCCTGCAGAGCGATGTCTGGGAAAAGGAAATATAATTTTAAAATCCAGAGCCAGGATTTTTGAATAGTGAGCTAGTGGGAGCTCCCGTTGCTGCAGAAGTTCTCAGTGGCTCTGTTGTGACCCATTACTGCTCTCCCCGAAGCAAAAGAGTGTAGGAAATGATAAGCTCAGGGACTGGGTGCCAGCCAGGAAAAGTGATAAATAGACATGTAGCTTTTAGATAGGAGATCTTTTTCTTTAGAATAAGGAAAATGCTGGGCTAAAAGTCAAGCCTAGAGGAATGACTGATTAACTTTATATACGCTAGCAAACAGTGTATTTGCAAACAAAGCAAAGCAGACATCGAGGCACCAAAGTTTCCTGTGAAGATCAAAAACTGTAATGAGCCAGCACAATGAAGTGCTATCATTTTTTTGAAAGGGCACTGCAAGTAGACCTTTATCTGTTCTAGCATACCCTACTGCTCTAACTTCCCTTGAAAAGTTCTATCTTATCCACAGGGAAAAACAACAGTGTGCAAAATATTTGTGTTCCATCTGTGCACCCCAGTGTACTCTGGCTTTTATCTTGTAGTTAAATGTGATGTCAGTGTCGCCCTGTAGCAGAATTAAAATCTTATTATCTGAGCTTTGTTTCTTTCTTATCTTCTATTCAAACTATATTAACTAGAGCAGCCGAGATACACTTATGGAAACCCTTGAGGCCCACTTAGTGAGCCAAATCTGAGGGGTGCTTTATCACTTCTGAAAGGTTAGATCAGCTGTGTGTACATTGCAGCTTGGATGAAGACAGGGGAGGGGTTCGTTCACTTTTCAAATTCAACATTTGTTTGCTTTTGTTTTGTTTCTCCACATGCCGCCTTCTGTTGCTTCAGGGAATTTTATTACATTGAAGGTTTTTCCAAATTGCCTGGTTCTAAACCAAAACCAGCTTGTCTTTACAGGGGATTTGAAGATCTTACCAGGTTTTCTGTGCTTGGGTTAGCTGATAGTTTAAAGTCAGGCAGTTCTTGTGAATTCTGAGCTCAGTCTCAATTACAATGATGAATTCAGATAAAATCAGACGAAAATATTACTGGATTTGCCAAAATATGTCAGAAGTCACCTTTCATATCAGTGTATGTGTCCACCAGTTTAATGTCAATCTCCTTTCATTTGAAATAATCTTCAGTAAGAGAAGTGCACAGGTATTAAATAAATAGTCTCTTTTCAAATAATATAGTTTCTCAAAGAATAATGTCCCAAGCTTACAGTGTCAGTCAAGTCATGGAAAAGAAGTATTTTGCCATGGAAAGTATTTCCCACATCAGAAGGAGTTTCTTAGTCATTAAGCCTTTTCTGTTCATTACATAGCATATCTAGGCAATGAGTAAAGTAACTCTCATCAATCACTTCAACAAGTGAACAGAAAATTTAAATGACTGCAACACAAAGCTTACCACTTCAGTCAAATGCAGACTTTTTCTTCTGGTGACTAAATTTTTGTTTATATTTTTCTTCTCCTCCCTCTCCCTCTTTCTCACTCTGAATTTTTCATTTTAATTTCTTTTTTCTGTTCTTCCTTTTGTTTTCTTTTTTTGTTGTTGTTGTTATATTTTAAACCAATTGCAAACTCTTCTTTTTACTTGTAGGAAGAACAAATCTGTAGTCCTTGCCTTCTTTTTTCACAGCACATTGTATCTTTATGCTCTACTTTAATAATATTTCTTTAGTTTTTTTAAACCATTCCCTGGAGCAAGCTTTTATTATTTGTAAAGTAAATCAAATATCAAAGTGCTAATCTTTAGGAAGAAAAATGGGCTAGACTCAGAAAAAAATATTTAAATCTTTTATTAGTTTTTTAAATTAAAATTTAAAGTACACAGAAAAATTCCAAATAATATTCTCAAACCTCTAAGGTACCGAAAACCAGTTAGGTTTGGTTGGTTTTTTTTTCCTGCTAAAATTCTGAGTACAATAGAGAAGATCTAGGAGTGATGTACCTGTGATTTCTAAGCATTCTGAAAGGAATGGTTTGCTTGGAAGAAAGGGACTTTAAAAAGAGTTTCCTAAATAAAAATTTTAAATTAAAAACAAGAAGTGAAAAATCTGGTTCTAATGGTACCTTTGAGACCTGCATTAACTCAAATTTAATGTCTCTGCCTTCATATAACATTTTAAGACAGTGCTACGTTTTGGCCTCATTCAAATCATGTCATAGTGGCCAGATTGAGTATTTTCTTTCTGTCCAAGTCCTTTGAGGTAGTTACATGTTACCCTTCTGAAGATAGTTTAAAGAAGTCAATTTAGAATTTACCTTACTTACACATCCAGTGAACTGTATGTGACCTGGAGTCCTTCCTCTTTTGTGTAAATCATAGAATCCCAGAAGGATTTGGGTTGGAAGGAACTTCAAAGATCCTCTCATTCCTCCTCTCCTGCCATGGACAGGGACACCTCTCCCTAGCTGCTTGGAGCCCCATCCAACCCAGCCTTGAACTCTTCAGGGGATGGGGCATCCACAACTTCTCTGTTCCAGTGCCTCACCATCCTTGTAGTGAAGAAATACCTGTGTCTTGGTAGGTAGGATTCCTCCGTAAGAAAGAAACAATTCTGCACCATTTTTTACTCATGTGTGTACAATTAACATGTAATTACATCCTTTGTAACAACCTCGGGAGGTAGCAACGAGATGGCACAGTTAATGAATAATGGAGCAGATAGTTTTGTTCACAAAAGGATGGATAGTGCTTGTGTGGTCATCAATTCCTTTCTGTGGTTTCTTATCAAAACACAGAACTAGTTGGTATTCAGAGTAGCCTGTGCTCATTCACTTTACATTTACAGACGTTACAGTCATGAGTGTTGCTCAAGTTCACACTCTTCTTGAAAATATACAGATATTATAGTTATGAACAGAACTTTTAATTACGTAGTGTGTGAAGAAAAAAAAGTGGAGAGGAATGGGGAGATAAGAAAATCCCACATGCTGTACATAAAAATTATTCGTTAAATCCTCCAAAAGCAGGAAATTCATTTTCATAAGAGGAAATAAGCACTGCTTGAGACCAACTTTATTTTCCTTTACACACAAGTTAAAAATAATATATCCTGCACATTTGTTACAGTACAAGTGTGCATATTATACCCAGAGGGTCCTTTCTGTAAAAAAGGATCATGAAATCCTATCAACATACTGTATTTTTCTGCTGGAGATAAATCAGGAAGATTAATGAGGTTAAGTTATTGCTGTCTAGTATACCAGGGAATGAGTTTCTAAATTAGAATTTTAATTGTATGTTCTATTGCAGTCCTCTTACTAATTCACATTTCACCATATTTCTAAAATCTTTCCTTATATAGAAGTCTTAAAAATTTTTAAAGGAATTAAAGTAATGGAGTTTTTAAAACTTAAGTGGGTAAAATGGAAACGGCTCTGAAAGCCTATCAAAACTAGGTTGGTTATCTTTCAAATCTTTAGACTGACTGCTCTGCAGACTCTATAAAGATTTCTATTCCTGCTGTTGAATATTACAACTTAGTTTCAGATGTTACCTTCAGATACCAAGATAAGAAGTTACACCAACAGACTCATAAATAGGTTGGGGTAAAATATATGGAAAGTAATTCTTTGTTAGTTATCACAGAAGTACTCTATTACACTCTTTTTTGCAGCCTTGTCATGATTTAGGACCAAATGACAGTTGGTTGTTGGAGACTAAATATACTAAGCTACAAAAATATTTCAATCACCAATATATGCAGTTTTTCAAATCACACAACTTCTATTCCACAGGAGAGGGCACATTCCAGGAAAGAAGTTGGGTGGGTCTGTGTGGTGGTTCCAGCCATGCTGGCATGTGTGTTCTCCTACAGTGTCTCTCAGGTCTCCTCATCCTCTGGATCCTTTCCCCAAGGAATTCCAGACACTGTCAGATACAGGACTGGGTACAAAAAAAAACCCTTATTCTGATTATCTTGTTCAAATGCACTTAGCACCTAAAAACCAGCCTTCAGCATGGCTGGCACTCACAACGTGCTATTCCTGAAGGTGAGCCACACCTTCACAATTTTCACAGTGACTGAAAAGTCACTTTCACTTAATTTACTTCTCCATTCTAGTGAGCTAGTGAGCTACTCCCTTGTCCTATAGTGTTAACTAAATTTCATGTATATTTCCCAATGCTATTGTCAACTAGAGCTACACATGCTGAATGCTACAAGTTTCTGTGTCATTTATAGTACCATACTGAAGCAGTTTGATCATATTAATATATTTTCTTTGTGCAGCTACAGCTTGACTAGGCTGGCCAATTGTCCAGGAAGTAGCAAAGCCTGTGACTTTAAAAATACAAGCATATTAGGAAATGCACTAATTGAAAGCACTGCCTCTGAAAAATGAGCACACCAATGCAATCACAGAATTAGTACCAGATTTTTTTCTCACTGTGTGGTTTTAGTCCTGGGTTTGAAATCCAAGTGTTAAGGCATGCTGCAGTTAGTAAGTGGAGGAGGTAATGGCTCCCCTTCCATATCACCATTTGATGCAGGCAGGGAGTATGATGTTTAGTGTCTCAAAAGACCAGAAGCACTTTTGCTTTCTTACTCTTCTTCTCATGTGTAATGCAGACTAACCTAAATGCACCTGAAAAAGAAAAGACTGTTTCCTACCTCTGGCTATGCAAACCTTTGAGTGGATGTTTCTGGGGTTTTTTACATCAGTTCAAGGAGGAACAACCACATAAAGGAGCATCGGGAGCAATATCAGAGAGGTGCTGAATGTCAGACTACAACTACAGCTCTGTATCTCCTTTAAAAGTGATCTGCATCTTTTACCTCACGCAGAGGAAATCTTATGCAAACTATCAGCGTAGTTTTACCAGAAAAATCTGAACACAACAAGTTTTAGCATTGACATCAATATATTCTTTTTGCAATAGTCTGTTGGGTTTGGGGGTTTTTTCTTCTGTGTTCAGACCTAGGCTACAGTAACACACTAGTAGTAAGTGCTTTATAGCTGCTGAAGGCAGTTCACGTTGATTAGATAGATTTTCACATTGGCTCTTGCAACAGACACTTTTCAAGGGCAGGCACAGTAAAATGTTTTTTTAAATTCCATTATTTGAAAACTGGACATAACTCTCAGTGATTGAAGCTGACAGAGAAGGAAAAGCTGATGGTGAATAGATTCTCTAGTGGCAGGCTGTCATCCACAGATGCTGTCAGTGACCAAAGCAATGACTGAAGTACGAAGAGCTGCTTGCATGCAGTGGGTTGTCATCAGTGAAATCATTTACCACTGCTTGCAAACATTTGGGAAGATCTATTACCTACAGGTGATGCATTTTCAATGATGAAAGCTTCACTTACAGTGTCTAGAAGATTAAAAATGTTGTTTAATATCTTGGCCCTCCCTGCAGATTTATTTTAATGTAACTATCAGCGACCCTTTTTAATTTCTTAATAATCTAAATACTCAGTTATCAACAAAATGAATGTGATGATTTCAATTTTCTGTTTAAAAAAAACCCAGTTAATGTTGTTAAGTCACAAGAACATCTTCACATGCCAGATATTTAGCAGATTCTGAATACTGGAAATCCAATGAGCTGACAGATTTACTGCACTCACACATCTTGCAGTGTTCATTAAATGAGCCTGAAGATCCTTGTCCTCCAAATGTTTATGGACTTGCTTAAAAATAAATGTGTGTTTACTAGGTTTTGTAAATAAAAAGAGTCTAATGTGACCCTAGAATCTTAACTCAGACCGTAATGGATGCATCTTTTCCCATTTGTAATCTCCACGTATAAAATGGATACAGCATTAGCGTTAAACTAGTAATGAATCTTCACTATCGAATTCAGGGCATTGTAGGCATCTAATTTAGCTTCAACTCAAAGGACTAAGGGGGAAATATAAGTTTCTTCTCTAGCTAATTGAGTTTAGACAAGGACCTACTTCAGGATCACTGTTAATTTCTCATCTGACCTAAAGTAGACAACGTGCATAACTATCTGTGTGTAACTTAAAAACAAATCCAGAAGTATTTATAACTGGATAGGTCAAATTACCAGTGTTGTTAAAATACATCTTAATCTGGTTATTTAGAAATGACAATGGAAAATTAATGTTATCAGTGAAGAAACTCAGAGTCAGTAGAGAAAATCAGATATCACAAAGACCCATAAGACCCCTACATTTGAAAACAAATCCACAGGTCAAACTGAAGACTGTTACACAGTGCAATATGCATTTCTTTGTACCTACAAATAATATTCTTGCTTATTAAGTAGGCAGAGCGAGATTTATTATGTCCTCAACTTCTCATTTCTTTGCTTGTAAGAGCTTGCTTTTTGTAAATGACATTGTAGGAGACTATGCTGTTGTCACCTAGCAACTACAAAGTATTTTTTGAAAAAGTTGCTGCTTGGTTTTTGATTAATAATAAAAATAGTAATTCCACACTTTACATTTGTAGATCTTAAAGCACTTACAAAGATGTATTTTTTTTCTATCCTTATCTGGAACCATGAAATCTAGGATAGAGAGTGTGTTGGCAAAGATGGCAATCAACAGAGATACAAATTTTATTCTGAAGATCTCACCCTGTTACCCTCATTCCAGCGTCTTCAAACTGTACTTTTATACAGGTCCTTTCCAATATTTTTTGGCCTTATGAATTTTAAATGAAGAAAGGGAATAATTTTTTTTAATCTGTATTTGCAATGATTATCTCCCCCTCTCATTCGAGATACTGCAGTTATTTTCTAGTCTGAGGGTCACAGTGAATTAGCCCTTGGCAAATACTTAATTTTTAATGGAACCCACTGCAGTATTGAGTTAAAGCATGCAAAAGTATCACATTCATCCTAAGATGATCCTGCTGCTGCATCACTGACCAGTTTTCATGTTTTAAGAACTGCCTATAAAGCAGTTCTCTGTAATTAATTTTTCTTCAGAAAATGTTTTATGCTGATTATTGAAATATTTTCTACTGACAGAATGACAGCTGACATGCATACTGAAATGTCTGCTGTAACAACAGCTGGCTTGAAGTGCATTTCATTTTTCAAGAAGATCACGGAGGCTGGGTAGCCAAGGTTCTGCGTGATTTTGAGTTGAAGAAATACTTGTCTTAAATTATTTGAGAAATGTCCTATACTCATTTTTGGTTCTCCACTGCCCTTGCCAAGCATTTGCTGGAGTGAAGCTGTTTGGGAACTATATTTCTTCCTAATGGTCCACAATTTTGGGAAACTTGTGAGGATGAATTAGAATGAATAGCCACAAAGATAATGTGTGGGCTGCTGTGCTGCAGAATCCTTGGAGAGTGATATGTCAGGAAAGAGATTTTTAAAATTTCTGTAATGAAACGTGTATTTCTCACAAGTAAGGAAAGATCTTGACAGATCATCTGTTATGACATATCTGCTCTGTTCTTTCCTTGTGGGACAAATGAGATTTCTCCTTATAATACATTGTGGATTATCATTCTGTTGCAGTTTGTGTAATGGCAGCACATGGGGAATTTAGGAAATGACACTCCAGCTGTCTTTTACAATAACTGTTTCTTTTTATGCTTTTGCACTGTAATACCTCTTCCTTCAAATTATCTTTGCTGTACTCTTCTCACTGTAATACCAGTGTGTAACCCAAAATGAATTAAAAAGAAAAATGGAGCTGCATAAATTATATCTTATTTTCCCTATTTGATCTGTTTTATTTCATTCCCTGATTTATTGATAAAAACACAAAGAAAAATACATATATTAAGTTCTTTTTCTATAATACATTTTCAGTAAAGAAAGTGAAGTCAGTAAGCAGTAGCCAGAAATGTAAATCTGTTCCCTGGTCTTTGCTGCTGTGTGGGGTTTGATATATATATATTCTAAAGAACAGAATTATCTATGTTGCAGATATTTTGTTAGGAGATGGTTTATCTGTAAGGCTCATTAAAGTTATCATTGTTTTCAGAAGTGGCAAACAGATGGAAGAAATTGATCTCATACATTGCAGATGAGACCCAGACAAGTTTCTGAAAGCAGTGCATTGCCCATTCCCTGTACATTCCCTGAATCCAAGACCATCTCAGTCTTTCCCAGTTGCCTCCAGAGACTGATTTTATTCAATTGGGTTAAAGCAATTTTGTAAAAGTTCATTAGTGGAAAGAAAGAAGCAAGATGTCCCTTGGAATATATTTGAGTCTTCCGTGTTGCAAGGTGTAGGCTCAGAAGCTGTGTCAGCAGGACTCTTTCCTCTGTAACAGCACATGTAATGCACAGGGAGTTAAACTCAGAACCACTTGCTGGGCAGTGTCTTACGGATCAATTCTGTGCACTAGTCTCTAGGAGAAGGACTGTAAGAAAACTAGGATTTTGTGTAGTCTGCCTGGCTGTGTGAAATGCAAAATCCACATCAAATTTAGATGAGATGATTTGTTAGTTTGTTGTCTTTGGAGCTTTGCTGCTGAACATTTCCATCTCTGCTTTGCCTTTAACTGTATTTAGTTGTTCATCACCCACTGTTGTCTGAGAGTGTGAACTTTGCAAGAAATTGAGACACAGATCTTTGCCCATTCCTTATGCAGTTTGGTTGGACTTATTAGAAAAGTAATTTCCATCCAGCCTGAGTTGAGCCTGCTCTAGAGTGGGAGGGCCTGCTTGCTTTAGATGCTGTTGGCAGATCTATAATCAGATAACGATTGATGCCTTATTGGCAGAGAGCCCCAAAGCTGTAAATCATCTTGGCATTCACAGGGTTCCACTTCTCTATCCTGGTAGCAATCTGTGTTTCTCAGAGCTGTACCCAATGATGATATGCTATGATTAAGGAGAAATTTACTCTTATTAGTGGGTTTTAATAATTCCAATTTCCAAACCATTAAAAATTTTCGAAGGAAGTGCAGAGAAATGAAAGAAAAATTAATTGAAGCCACTGACAAGGCTTCTGGTTTTCTTATGTTACTATTTATAAACATTATAGAAGTAGTCCATGTATTCCCAGGAATTTCAAGATCATGAGTTGGAAACCAGTACTCTAGTGAACTTACGAAAAAAATACCCATTTTAGACACTGCATGCCCTTGTGTTCCATTGACTTCCACAAGACTTCAAGGGTTTGTTTTGATTTTTATGCTCTTTGTTATTGTAAATCACTGGTATTTTAAAAACAATTTTCTTCAAATTTGAGGGCAAAGGACACTAAGGGTGGAACATTTAATGGTCATTATCTATTTTAAACCCTCGGTGTGTGTTGAGATCTTGCAAGAGATACAAACTTCCCAATGTTTTCCCTATTTAGTGTGGTACAAAAGATTTAATCTACTGATCATTCTAGTAAAAAGATGAAAACATCAGTTTAGGCTGGCCGTAATCATGATAGAACTACAGTAGTTTGCTTGGCAACTAAATGTTTTTTAACACAAGATTAATATTTCTGTAAGAAATTTTAAAATGCGTCTGTCTTATGACTTATGGATACAATGTATAAATTAAAAGATTTTGCAAATGCTCTTTTACACCATAGAAAGCACAGGACAGATAGGGCATAAAAACTTGCTTGCTGCCCTTTTGGCAGCTTCTGTGTTTTATTACTGTGAAATTAAACTTTTAGCACCTTCAACTTTCTTATTTACATGAGATTTATTAGCTAGAGCACAGAGGTTGGGTGAATATGAGATTATATCTTTCACGAAATCACACTGGTTTTATTCTCTGAGAAAATAATCATCATAGTGGTGTCGTAAATTGTGCTTAAGGGAAAAAAGACACATGCTAGTTGAATCCATGGTTTTTTAAATGCCTATGTATGTTTTGATCCATGAGGTCATCTGCCAACAAGTAAATTAAACTTGGGGTATATCAAAAATAAACTGATTTATTTTTGTCTGTAATTTCTACACTCGAATACTGGAGCAACTCCAACACTGATGATGAAGCTCCTTCAGCTTCACGTGTGTGTAAGAGAACTATACGGGGAATCTGGGTAGCACAAATGAAGGACTCTCACTGTTGCTAGAACACAGATTTGGAAAGGTTTAATAGCACTTCACTTGCAAATAATTCTTCTTGCTATTACACAAGATAATCTCATGTCAAATTTTAAGTAGCATCTGGAGCTATGCATAAATACCATTTAAACAGGAGACTCATATTTTTGCTCAATAAAAGAATCAGTTAAATGACACTTTAACAACAATACCCACAAGTACTGTTTGCTTTTCTCCTTTGTTTATCCGTAAGGTAACTGTTGCTGCCTGCTTTTCTTAATGTCACTTTCTTTCCTTTTTTTAGAGTTTCTTTGAAGGACAGTCTGCGCCATGGGATTCAGCTAAGAAAGATGAGAACAGAATGAAAAATAGATATGGGAATATCATTGCATGTGAGTGTTGACAACATAATTGTGCACTTTGTTAACTTCCCTTCAGAACTGGATAAGAATGACCATCAGCCTTGTGCTCACATTAGGCTTATATTCCTTTTCCCTAATTAAGAAGATAAAAATTAGGGAAGATTTTTTTTTTCCAAGAAATCTGTCAGATTTAATGCATTCTCTCAACTACACTTCTGTATACTTTCCATCCTGTGATCAGCGTTTGGCTAGTGAAGAATGACACCTTTAACCGGTATTTAGCTCTAACAGTCCCAAACTGCTCTTGTCAGCTTAGCACAAGAGTACCCATGATCACATCAACACCTTGGTATTTTGTTCTGGATATTGTAGGAGCAGACAATACTGCTGCTTAAGTGTTCCACAGTAACAGAGACAACTACCCTGGCTTATGCTAGACAGACTCTAAGGAAAAAAAAGTTAACCATCTGTTTTACTTAAAAATGCCAGGTTTAATAAAGATCAGACATAATAATAATCAAATAACTTGAGGACATTCTTTGGTTAGTAACCCCTAAATCTCGCCTTATGAGAATTCTAAAGCATTGTGATGAGAAATGCTGCACATGAACATGGAGGCAGGAAAAGATACATTATCAAGTTCAGTAAAATTATATTATTTACACGCTGATGTTGTTAAAGGTAAGTTCTCAGTGCGTATGCAGGAGATGATGCTTTCCCTGTTTTTTCCCTTTAAAATCTAAATTTCAGATGTGGGGTGTATGTATTTCTAATAGCCAGCCAGATAACCGTGAGCAGGTATAAGCAGAGAAATACGCAGCCATCACCTTGTTTTGTAAGCGTGAAAATGAAGGGTAGTCTTTAAGGAGGGTTCATTTAATGGTACTGCTGGAGTTCAGGAATCATATAGAATCCCAGGTACACAGGACAGCAGAGAAGAATAAACCATGCTGATTATCTGAACATTCAGAGAACCTGTGGAAGGAGTATGTAATGCCTATTTCCACTAACTTCAGCACCTATTCCAGGTGCTTGTCCAGGCCCATACCTGCCTAGGTTTCCTCATCAGTGAACCACATGCACTTGACAGAGAGAAGGACAGGGCTTGTGGGGAGAAATGGTTCCAGATAGAGCCCATGTGAATGCTTCTGAATCACCACCTCAGGAAGTCCTCTCTGCAGTGCATGTGTAAAGAGTGTAGAGAGAGCAGCTCCCAACTCAGTGACCTACAGTAGGTGATGGGAATAGGCCCAGAAGGACTGAGACTGACTGCAAACAGAAAACAGCTCTGTAGCTTGCTGCAGAATGAGAACCCACAGGAAATACATGTGGAGGCAGAGGCAAATTAAGCAAGAGATGATCTGCAACATGGTTTTGAGTGGCCATGATAGTATTGCTATGTGTTTTGGGTGTACACTGTGCTATATACTGGAAAAGAAAATTAAATCTTCTAGAGAAATGTGATTATCATGATGGGCTGGTGCATATACAAAAGCAGATAAGTTAGCTAGATGTGGTTTTGCTTGTTTCCCTCCAAGCAATATTTAATGTGTAATGCACTTGATATTTTGTGGGGATATAGCAATACATAACAGCTAATCATTTAAGTAAAAATATTGAAGGCAAAAAAAAAAAAGAAATATAAAGCAGTTTAATGCTTATCCTTGCTTTGTGAAATTTTGTTTCCAGTCCAAACCTATTACAATGGATCTTCTCTTGTAGTCAGGTTTAGTGTGTCACTCCCCTCTTTAATGTCATGTTAGACATTGTCTAGCACTTTGACATCTTTGGCTGAAGAAAACTAGAAAACTGCAAGTGCTTTATGTCTGAGGTAATCAAGTGATGAATAGCCAAGGGAGAACACATAAAAGATATTAGATACACAAATCAATGACAATTACAAGTGATACTAAAGGCTTTCTAAGAGGCCAAATATAACTCAGGACATTTAGATCTCAATTTACTTGAAATGTCCTCAGTATTTAGCAGAGGGAGGGAGTTGGATGGAGTTTTTATCAATAACGCTTCCTGTTTATGTGGCTATGAAAACAAAGATAACACAAATTAAAATTAAGATCTACTAGAATTAAAGGCACTCTCTTAAAAGAAAAGCTGAAGCTGCCCAGAGTTTGTCGTTCAATTTGGTTTTTGTTTTTGTTAAATATGTGTATGCAAATGAGTAGTTAACTTTTTAATTATTTTATGTGCTTTTCTTCTGGATAAATGATTGCATTTCTCAGAATCCGAGAATACAGTTTGAATGCTCTACTTCCTAAAAATTGTCCCAGATAACTGTGTAAAGTATATGCTTTAGCTTAAAAGCATTTTAATAAATTCCCCTTTTATCTTATGCTCAAACACTTAAAAATCCAGTGGTTCAGATGCCACTGACTGTGGGTACATGATTATAATGAAATGTATATTTTTTCTGGTACACGTATTTTTTTCTGTCCATTTACCCTCTTCGTTTAAATTATTCCCAAGATACTACTTTTGGATTATTGCTTGTAGTCATTATTGTTCTCAGAGGGAGCTAAAACAATAGCACTGAGTGGCCAGCATTGCAGGAACTTGTCAAATTTGTAATATGCTTTATTTTACCCAAGTGATGTGCTTTTAATTGGATACAAGGATGCCCTACCCACTGTGTGACACTGGCTTCAAAAAGTTGAAGCATGATCACAGTCCAGTCACCACAGAAGACATGCTCTTTCTTTACTGAACAAAAAAACCTGTGTGTTTTCTCATTAGGCACTAAACCCAGCATGAATCTGCTAAATTACTCTTTCTTCACCTAAGAGAAATTATGTTTCTGCCATAATTGTGTGGGGTTATGCATGGATTTTGGTAAAATTTATTCATTTTTTTTTCCTCAGGAGAGTTCTTGAGGTGATTTAGGAATGGGAGGGATTCTGTCTTTATTTTTACCTAAGTCAATATTGACTAAATCAGAAGAGAGTATTGATCACAGCTTTTAAAAGCAGCTAAAGATTTTAGGTGAGACATTTACAAAGGATTTGATTTGCAGAGAATGGGGAAGGCACATCCCAAGAAAGGGTCATTGCCTAGGCATGCTAATCAACCAGGTGCTCAAGGGGCTTGTTAGAGATCAGTCTGAAGGCTGGCATATAGATGCTGTAGGTAACACGAGGCGAGAGAGAATGAAATGCTTATATTCATTATCTATTACTGTATTCTACAAAGACAATTTTATTCTAAGATAACTAATTTTGAAAGCTTAAGGGATCAGCAGAAAGTTAAATTAGATCTCCTAATGTAAGGGTATCAAAATAACAATGAGATGGGAAAAGAGAGTATTTAAAAGCTACACAAATTGTCAAGAGCAGCTGAAGTATAAAGGAAAAAAAATACCCTAAAAATCTAGACAGTTAACCTAGAGGCTATTTAAAAATCAACACACATGTTGAAGAATATGGCTTGTGTGCCTCTAAGTTTTAAATCTGCTTGACATAAGCATAGCCTAGACACAGTAACATTTCTTTGTGTTGACATAAGGATTCTTTTTTCAGTTTAACAAGTGTTGCCATGCAGTAAGGAGTTAACTTGAATTCTCAAACCAATAAAAAAAGGAGGTGACTCCAGTTCCACTGCAAATGAATGGGTATTGGACAGTCCATTACCTCCAGAATTCTCCAAAACTTAGCTGAGAGTGCAGTACTAAAAAAGATCCACATGAGAAGAAAAAAGGGAAAGAGATGATATGAAGATATAGGTATGAAGTAACTTCTATTTTTTTGCTTAATCCAAAGCAAGAGTTATTGCAAGGAAAGTAAAAAGAAAAGATAACCACTGCATATTATTCACTGTATAAATCAGTCAAAAGCAAATAACAGGAAGTTACATTTTTTAAGATGTATCTTAGAGGGAAATCTAAGCTTGTTTTGCCCAATATAAAACTCATTTCTATGCAAGTGATCAAATAAGGGTTTCAGTTGCCTACATAGAGACATGTGGTGCCATTTCAGGTGACCTGGGACATCTGTGCAAGACCCACGAATGTGGCACAGTACACATGAGAGACGTGTTATTCCATAGGGGCAGCTGAAAGCTAGGCTCTATATCCTTGTGGCTGCATAAAGTGCCATGAGATGTTTTGTGCTTAGACAACTGAACCCTGCCCTGTGTAATCCAGGGAGTACAAAAGTGTAGGTCTTTACTAGCCTGAGTTGTCCTGGTGAGAATGCCTGCAAGGCAACAATGTGGGAAATCATGAAAATATGGATGAAGATACACCATGAGTCCAAGCAAGCGTGACTTCTGAGTCTGATGACTTTGGAAGAAGTTGGATCAGGTCCCAAAACTGTAAAAGCAGCAGCCATGGCTGGAGCTTAGAAACTTCCTTAGTATCTTTCTTAAGTAAGATGGATTTTTAGGATTAAGGTCCTGTGAGCCAAACCTCTCTTCTGAAGAAACTGATAAATAGCTTAATTAAGCATAGAATAGCAAAGCACTTGGATAAGCATAGCTTGGTAGAGTCAGACAAGCAGGGGTTATGTAATGGAAAGTCACAGCTCTATAAATTTTTATTCTTGGAAAAGAATAAAGAGGCTGAAAAGGCTAACCTGATTAACATAACTGATTCAAATATTCCAGCATGTTTGAAAAGCTCATTCTTGAAGACTGTTGAGTGAAATAATCCAAAGAAAATAGCAATGTAAGACCTATGTGGAACTTGGAGATGGAATTTTAATTCATTCTGATTTACAGTGTTTAGGGTTGTAGCCTGCCCTTTCTCTCTCCCAAGGGGATCCCAGGGAAATAAACGAGGCTCTGAGATCTCTAGTTTCCAAGACGTGGAGCATAAAAGAGGACAAAGTAAAGAATTTACCTTGACCAATTCCTCTCTTGACTTGCAACTCTAAAACAATGTTATTTTAAGAAACACTTGCCCTCTTCTTCCTCTACCATAATGTGGGAGGATATTTGGCTATTTATAATGAAGTAGGGGTTTTAAGCCACTTCATGTTCTTTCATTTATTCATTATGTTTTAGGAATTTTAAAGCTTCAGAAATAGCTGTTCAGAACACGTGTGGGAAGTTTCAGGTGTTTTAATGATTGTTTACATTAACAACAAAATAATGACCATCATGAAGGTCTGTCATCAGCTGCAAATTATATTACCTCAGCAATCAGGCAGCAAAACAATAATACACAGGTATCTAATTAGCAAGAGTACTTCATAAACAAAGCAGCAGTAAAGTGGCTGCTTACCATCTCTCCAGCCTTGAGATCCTACCCTCAAATTGTTTTGTCAACATCTTGTGCAGCATTCTGAAAAAGCCTTTGTGTTTGGTTGCTTTGGAACTAAGAGAGTCAAGGGGAGCTTACAAAGTCTCCGAGACGAAGGAGCCGTGCCGACCTACAGGTATTCTTCTGCAGGGGGGGAAGTAGCCTCTAGCAGTGTTGCTGTATCATAGACTGTGAGGCAGCTGACATGAGATGAATACATGCCATACTGTTTTGGATTGGAATTTAGAAAATTAAGTTGGAAGTGTTTTCACAGTCCTGGACAGATATAGATGACCACAGTGGAGCAAAGTTCAGTGACGAAGCCATTGTCTGACTGCTTGGGTTTTGCCATTACTTCGTTTTCCTTTCTCTCTTACTGAAAACATAATGAGTTTCCTTCAAAAACTCTTGAGATGGCAGTGTATCTTGAATGACTTCAGCTTCTTTTGAGTACTGGCAGAAGAATTTCAAAATTATTAAACCTGTGACAACTTAATGTTATTTTATTGACAAAAGCAGGGGGTGTCAAGGCAAAAATCTTAATTATAATGGGTTTCACATTAGAAGATTTAAGAAATTCATACTGAAAATCAGATGGGATTTGGAAAGCCTATGAATGACTGAAATGAGAATCAAATGTATAGTTTTCATGACCAACAAAATGAGCATGAACTTGCAATTGCTAAGATTTTAGGTTGACTTTAAAGGAATATTTTGATTAGGCCTTTGTTCTTGAATATATCTTTAATTACCTTTTTTCCTCTCCATTGTTCCCCCTGCAGATGATCATTCTCGAGTGAGATTGCAGCCTATTGAAGGAGAAACAAGTTCCGATTACATCAATGGGAATTATATCGATGTGCGTATCCTGATGTAGCCAACAAGCTCAGTGTCGTGTTCAGTCAAAGAGGGAACTCTTACTATTCTCACATTATTCATAATTTGTAATAGATACCACAGCTATTATCAACTGCTAACATTGTTTAGCACTGGAGAGTGGTATCTTTGGAAGCTAGGTGTGCACTAAAGGAAGAAAAAAGCCTCAAAGGTTTTGTCAATCAGTGAAATAAATGAGTCGTTTCCTCCAACTGCCACTAGACTGAAACCTTGCCAGGAACTCTGTATGGCTACTTTGCCTGCTGGTGCTTATATGGGCTAACAAAATGTTATTTTCACTTTCTGTCAACAGCTTGGCATCATTCCACATTTAAAAGAAAGCTGTTTGCATATTAATGTGACAAAACTCTGTAATGCCTAATGCAGAGATTTGCAGTCTCTTGTCATCTCTGCACTTTTAAGTCGCCTTCAAAGTATATTCTGCAGCTGTTAACCAGTAATTCTAATGCAAGCAAGACATTTCATTAAATATGTAGGGTGTTTAATTATTGAAAGTGGCTTCTTTGTTCATTCTGCATCATGTTAACTTAATGTTTTACATTAGAATAAATTCTTTAAGAGACAAGGTGTTTTTGGTTGAAAGAATGAGCTCAAAAGTAGAATTGGAAATCTTTAAAAAGCCAATATTATTTATCTAAAGCCAGAAGTCTATAGATAGCAAAATTAGTAATTTTACTGTGAACATGGAGTGCTAGATGTTAGGCTAAGTAAAACAAGTGTTGCTTCATAGGAAACTGTGCCTGCTAAAGATTTAATGTTCAGCCGTTACATCTTTGAAAAATGGTGTCACAGTTAGCAGTTCAAATTTAATTTCTAGTATGAAACAGGAGTGTAACAGATGTTTTTTCTCAGAATGTGGAAGAACTAGAGCTATAGAAGAAAAGCAGGTACTTCAGTTGTAGTCATCCAAACTCTGAGGGAACTTTCTGAAGATACCTCCCCTTACTGATGTTTATAAGCCCATTCAAGAATCATTAAAATAAGCTCAGATTTCTGCTCAATCTCTCGCTGTTTGAAAGTATAGCACAGCCACCAAGCAGTGAAGGCACGTATGGAAATACATTTAGTTAGACACCACACTAAACTCTGAAGGGAGTAATCTGTCATGAAAGGAGAGTTCACACTGGGGACTTAGATTTGACTTCACTTTCACATTTCCTGCAACATTCAGGATTGTTCTCATTTTAGGCTAGTGGTATGTTCTTGTGTCAGATTTGGATCTTACACTAACATATTTTAATATGTGAGAACTAAAGATTTAGATCCTTCAGTCTCAGATAAAAGGCTGATCAATAGCTGTATAGAAACTGATTTTTTTTTTGCTTATGGAGTACAAAAGGATGGAGAGAATGTGCCCTAGGAGAAACAATGCCTGAGAACCAGAAAAGTCTTTCCCTCGTCCTCAGCAGATGGCTTCATTGCAGAGCTTGGAGGACTGCAGGCATCCTCCAAAGACAGCTGTGCCACAAAACACAGCATGAGTGTTTATGATCTTGCTAGTCAGGTTTCCATTGGAAGCTCTGCTTTTTCTACTACAGAAGCAAATTTAATTTTGCTCTTGCATGCAGTTATTACTAGAGTTTTCGTGCTGTTGGTATAACATGTTAATAAGGGAATGGCACCATCATAGACAAAATGGTTATGATGTATTTTTCCCATGCTTTTTTTTTTTTTTCCCTGAGAAATGGAAGTGTTTGATCTCAGGCACTAAGAATTAGGTAACACATAGCAGGAAAAAAACCCACTCTGTAGCTCTCTGAACTTCTCAGTTCATAGGCTTCCAAATTTTACTTCAATGTCATGTAAAGAAATCAATTCTTAATTCATGTTATTCTTTCTGTAATATTCAAAGTATCTTCAATTGTTTTGATTCTTTCCCACCTTGTATCACTACATTTCTCCTTGCTCTTTCACAAAGAAATTGCAATGGCATGCATGCTACAGCCTTAAGTTATTCCTGCTGATGACTGACAATGCATCATAACCATTATTCAAATATTAGCACTCCTACAACTGAACTGATCAGCATACTTGTACATGATCTAAACATTTGGTGACACTCCCATCACATCAGAAATTCAAATACTATAAAAATGCTATCATTACATTTTAGCAACCTGTTCCATGTTGCAAAGAATGCATAGAGTGTTGGTCTTTATTGCTTGGCCAACTTGTGATTAAGTTGCTTTTGTCATCAGAGTTGTATTATGTTTGTCCTGAAAAGGAATGTTCATACCAAATGATTTAATCAAAGAACTTACCCTCCTTTTTACTGTTGAGAAATAAAACATAAATAAATCACCATGGGCAGAGTGAACACCATGCCCTCCTGCCTTCCCCAGGCTGAATGCAAATCTGACATTGTTCAACTGTTAAGAAAGAGATAGGCTTTGCAGTCCATAGCAATAGGTGAAGGTGTATCTCAGACTCCATGAGCACCTAATGCCATTTATTGCAAGGGCTAGGGAAGATTTCATGCTGTTCATTTTCAGCAGAGCCAACAAGCGACTGAAAGAACATATTACTTCTGGCCCCTAATGTACAAGGCTGCAACTTAAGGATTTTGCAGAAAACACATTTGCTTTTGTTTCCCTTCTCACTTGCCCTTCCCCAAATGGAAAGAACTTTTGCATCTAATACATTATTTGTACTGTTGTGACATTTACTAAATACTATCCTAAATGAAGTTTCACTCATAGGAACATAGCCAAGGTGCATACTGCTGATTTTTTTTTTCCTTTCCATTTATTTTTAGGGTTATCATAGACCAAATCATTACATTGCTACACAAGGTAAGTTTATCACCTTTTCCTTCTGCTTATGTGAGGCTAAGAGGTTTTGGTACTTGAATTGCAGTCCATTCTCTCTAACATGCATTTTTGCCACAGTCAATATCCAAGGTAGAGTCCACTCAATCACTTAGGTAGAAATGAGGAAAATGAATTATTATCAAATTTTCAGGTATTTCAAGTAAGCAGTCCTTTACCTTTGTGTTAAAATAGGTTTTGAGTAAAAAAGTAAAATGCATCCTTTTTCAATGAAGTTACTCAGCATTATGTTACTCATGAAAAAAGAAGTGAGTCATGGTAGAAATATTTGGTAACTGTTCAGAGAGACAACAGTGTCATGAAAATGTGTGTTCTCTTAACTGTTCAATGATAACTAGGCTCCAGGTCCTTAATATACAAAACTCTTCAGCTAGCAACTTTTAAGACGCTTAAACACTGACAGGATTCATCACAGGGTTTGTCTTGGAGTGACTTGATGTTGTATTCCCTATCACTGCTCTATGCTCAGAAATTAATTTTTGTGCCTTTTTGTGCCTTTAAACTGAGCCTGAGCAAGAGGAAAAATTAACTGAGCAGGACTTTTTAAAACAGTTTTGTGTTCTCAGGGACAGACAGAGATAACACACGACTCTCTCAGCATTTTTTCCTTCTGCCATGTTGGTGGCGAGAGGAGTGGAGGAGCACCCTGCTTGCTTGTTCAGCCAGCTTTTGGGTTTTTTCCTCCAGAGAGTTGGCGTTTGTTTCCCTGGAATTTCGGATTTTTTTCCCTTGTTCAGCTGGACTGTTTCAATATCAGATTACATTGGGAGGACTTTTCCACCGAGGTGGAAGCTCCAGGGGGGGACCCACCCCATCCAGGCTCCCAGGAGGAAGGAAACCTAAGGGATGACTCTTAACAATTTCCCAGGTTTTTCTCCTCAGAGAGGAGAGAAGTTTTATTCTTTAGTCTTATTATCCTTTTCCTGTGTGCTTGTTAAATAAATAATTTTTATCTCTTTCACTTTCCTTTGAGGAAAATTCCTTTTTTCCCCGAACCTGGTGGGGAGAGGGGTTGTTTGTAATCTGCCTTCTCTCAGAATACATATTTCTAAATTTGGCCAAATAGCACAGGGTTCTACAGAGACAGTTTTACAGGCCATCATTTAAAAGCTTGCTTGAGAGAAAGAGTCTATTCTTTTTTCAACATGCAAATTAATTTTCAGTTCGTAGTTGTCGTTAAAGACACAATTCGTGCATTCTGATGCAATCCTTATTTATTATTTGGTCAAGTTCAGAGCTGGAACAAATGAGAAGAATGAGTCTTCTGTGACTACTTAGTCACAATATTGAACAATATGCCAATCTCCTGCCTGTGCTTGGATAGCATGTGTGTGAAAATTTGATTGCTCCTCCACTGCTTGGAGGGAATCTTTTTTGTAATAGGTAGTCTGTGACAGAGCTTCCTGCATTTGCCCATGGATCTGAAAAAGCTGAGCTCCACCCACAGATGTTATTTCAACCCTTTAAGGGACCCAGCTGGAGTACTGAGTATAATATGCTCAGAATAATCTTAACACGTGTTGGATTTAGAGGTCCCATACTTTTTAAGGATTTTTTTAACAAAGCAGATAAAATGTTGGCCATGTCAAATAAGAGGTCTTGCTGTGATTTAACTTGTTTTGAATATCCCAGTCTGCTGCTTCCAGTCCCCACTTCCACCAGTGGGAGGTTTCAGATCTCTGCCTTGCTGTACCTCAGCTTTCCACAGTCTCAAATGTGTTGCTGCTTCATGTCAGATGACAGTGGGGCAGGACACAGATGTTATTTCTAGAACTACTTCACTAGTGTCAATATTTTACTTTTAGACCAGAGTTTTACACTTCCAGAATTTGTGATCTTAGAATATGAGCCATTTAAATGTGCTTCCTCTTCCACTTCTGCTGCCCACCCATCATGTTGAAGCAGCGTTTGAGCAACACTCTCAGGCACACGGTGTGATACTCGGGGTGGTGTGTGCAGGGCCAGGAGTTGGACTCAATGGTCCTTGTGGGTGCCAGGATATTCTATGATTCTATTCTATGTCTGCCTTTATTAGTAAGCCTGTCATGTGCCACAGCTTGCAGTGCAGCCAGCAATGTTCATGCTCTGTTTTAGAACACTCTTTCATCAGATATGTATGAATACATCATGCAGCACAACAGTTAAGCTGAATGTTTAATTCCCTTGATACCTACTTTTCATCAGTCTTTAAATAACTTTTTCCATTCTCCCTTTTCTCCTCTACAGCAGCTTTCACAGGTGCATATGTCTATTGTTCTTTGATGGAAAGTATCATTATGTGAGTCAGTTTGAAATCTCTGAGGAGTTAGAATGATTGATATTTAATTTTCCTATGTTCTTAAGCTGCATTCAACATATCAAGTGTTAATGAGCAAATATAATTGTTTGAAGTGAAGAAGTGGCAAATTTAATCAGTTTGTAATAGACTACCAATCTGCTTTTAACAGAGCTGGGAGTTGCCTAATCACCTGTTTATTGAAGTGTTACTGTCTTCCATACTAACCAGAGTCTGACATGCAGACTGGTAGCTTTCCACCTTGGCATTCATAGCATTCTGCTGCTACCTTGAATTAGGGGAAGAAACATTTTTTAAAAGAATTTCTTAATGGAGGCTTTCTCAACTAAAAATCAAAAATTATTTTTCTCCAGCTTTTCAGAGTGTGCAATTTCAATTACAAAATTAATATCAATTTTCCTTTATGTGATAAGTATAATGTGAGTGGTAGACTGAATTTATAGCTAATAAAGACTTTTGGTGATCTGCTGTAATTGGCATCAACAGATGGCATCCGCACCTGAGTCACCATGATTAAAAAGAATCCCTTGTCAGAAGCCAGCATATTGGGTCATACAGAACCAGCAGGCTGGTGCAATTTAAAACTCGTTATTTTGCTTTATATATCCCTTGTTCCCATGGATATAATTCTTCTTTTTTATAGGAGAATATCAAGCTCTTGTATGATCTGTTTAATTTACTGGCAGATAAGGGTTATTTTTTTCACAGGAGTTAGGTAATCAATGAATTTTAACCAGGCCCTTCCATGAGAGCATTAGGTTGAATATCTGTACAGTGCTTATTCTCAGCACACACTGCTGGATGTTCTGATTATTGTATGACTTCTGATCTAGCAAGTCTCACCTTGATTACTGAGCAGGAAAAAATAATTGGGTTTGTGTGTATTTGTTCTGTGTCTCCTGAAGCTCAGGTAGTTTACAAAGTTATGTTGTAGCTTCTTTTAGCAAGTCTCTATCAAGGGCTTTGGATGCTTCCTCCTCCACAGAACCAGCAACTGTAAATGATGAGTGACAAATGAATGTTAACACAGCTCTGCAGCATTCACTTATGGCCATTTCCACAAGGGCTGGTTTGCAAGGAGGTCAATTGTGTGAAACAGCAGATAGTCACATGCAAACTGCATGTCTTCATATATGAAGTACATTCTTTTGTGCATCTCAGATTTTTAAATACTCCCCAGAGTTCAGATTGTCTCTGCTTGCTGCAGCATGCAGAGGAGCCAGATCTAAGATGTTTTGTGGAAGTACTTCAGAGCATATCTTAATGATGGTAAAAAGTTACTCTTGAAAATAAAACAATTTTAGATACAATGGAGCAGTGTAGCCTTTCAACCTCTTCTTTTTCCTCTGTATCCTGTTGTAAAGCAGATGCTAAATTGCTTTCTGTATTGCTTATTATGGAGACAGACATCAAGTCAAGTTTCAGTCAGAAGGAGTTTCTGAGGAACAAGTTAGAAACTTTTGAAAATAAATATTTACAAGGAAAATGTTTACAATCTTCACTACCAACAGCCACTCTAATAACCCCTTTCATATTCCTTCTCTTTTCTGCAAAATACTTGTCTTTCTTCCACACACAACTGTATGTGCTGTGTGAACATTTTAATAAGGGTTTTCAGAAACAAAAACACTTTTTCTTTCAAACTGAAACTTCCCTTTTAGACATCTGAAGCAGAAATAGTGCATTGAATAACAATACCCTTAACTTCCTTGGCATGTTTTTTTGGTTTTTTTGTCACAAAAAGTTGTCACAACTACAGCAGTCTGGAAGCTCCACACTTCTCTTTACAAAGAAACTTTTCCTTCTATGGTTTTAGCCTCCAGATGAATATTAACATTTGAAATTACTTCAGGGAGAATTGAATAACAGCAAAAATTGTTGTCCACAATTTTTCAGTTTTATAGATGCCGTCATTTTTTGCAGGATGTGGGACTGAAAACAGCCAGGCTGTTTTCCTGCTATATATACAAACTGATTGAATTCTATGTACCTGTATTAATCTTGAAGATTCAACTATGTTTGATGCTGTTCTTTACTTCGTAATCTTCAAAATGTTAAAAAGGTGTTTGAAACCATCTGTCTTCAGTCAGAGAGATGAGCCCATTCTAAGCCCCCCTTTGAAAAGGTGAGGCTTTCTAGAACCCTGTTCATCTCTTTTGCCATAGTGGTGACAAATGCCAAAGAAGTTACTTTTTGCCCCTACCCAAACACGTACAGAAGTTAGACCCTTTACATATGAAAGTGACATCTCCAGCTTATATTGTGAAGCCATATGGTAAACTCAGCTCTCTTTCTACCATTACCCACCAAAGGCTTGTGATAACAATTACATTTGAGTATCTGTTAAAAATTGGTACTTTTACTAGTGTTGAGGACAAAAAAAACTCTATGTACTAAAAACTAGTAACCATCAAAGTCAACATTTTTTAAAAGTTGCCACCTTATGGTACATGAGAATATCAGAGTTTCTATCTGCCTCTTCATTTGTAATAGGAGGTTTTAGTGATAACTGTCAGTACAGCTATCTTCCACCATTTTCATGATTTCTGTATTTTCCTGCCTTTGTTGCAGTTGGCTGTGTGGTAGTTTCGTTTGTGCAGGGAATGAGACACCCCATTCAGGTGGAAGGCTGTAAGTGCAAGAGCTAGCATAGTTTTCTAATAAATACAAAGCTGACTTAGGCTTTGTTGCAGTGTGTTGTTTCCCTGAATCTTTGTGTACAGACCAAGTGAAACAGGAGCAGTGTTAGAAAGCCACTGATAGGTTCATTGCTAGGTGAAGGCATTTGAATTCTTCATGTGTGACTACATTTTGCATGGAATACATGCCTGCCTTTCATATACCTTTGGAAATTCTCTGAAAGTACAAACAAGCTCTAGATACTATATAAATAATTATTTCACATTTATTTGCCAGTATAAATTTCCAAATCCCATGCAGGCTGCTCTTGCACTTGCTTGTTAATGTGGCTTGTGAAACAAGTTTGAGAAAATTATGATTTTTCTGTAGTCCAATGTCAAAGCCACAGAGGAAGAAAAAGTAGCTCTTCCTATCCTCTCCCCCACACAGAATGAGCTGCAGTAAATCAGACATAAAGGACTTCAGAGCATATATAGATCTCTGTCTCAAACACAAGATATTGGTTTGATTTCTCTGTTGTGAAAATCAGACTAGAAAAGTTACAACAGATCTCTGCATATCAGAATAAAGAAGTAAGAGATATGAGAGTCTGCTGTAAATAATTAGAGGCAAATCAGGCAAATGGAAATGTTTCAAAGTTGTAATGTAGAAAATACAAGATTGTGTGAAAAGTAATATATTGGTTCTCTTTTAAAAATGTGGCTGTAAAATATATTCTGCAAACAAGGAAGTTACCATTTTTCTGAAATTCAAAAGCTGAACACACTGTCCTTGTGAACCAAACACTTTCAGTAAAGAACATTATAAAGATGACCATCTATTAGTGTTGCTCAGACTCCTAATTGCCTATATTATGCACTAGAATCCATTTTTTGTCTAAGGAAGATGTATACAGCATCAGCCTTACAAATTCACCTACATGTCTATATTTTAGGGGAAGGCAAATTAGGAAAAGCTGATGTGTGATGAGAAGTTTTCCATGTTCAACAAAGAATCAGCCGTAAATTGGGCTTGATGGGGAAGGTACCTAGCACTCTTGACAGAGTACTTACTATTAACACACCTGTTAATCAGTGAAGCCTAATGCTAAAGCAGAAAAGAGGCAGAGAAATGCAGTTTGTCAGAAAAAAATCACATAGTCAAAGCATCTTTTTTTCTGTGAATTGCTTTTTACCAGATGGTCTTCAGCCATCTGGAGGAAGAAGGCTTTTGGTCTTCTCATCTGCTAGGGAAAAAAAAAAGGAGTGTAGCAAATTTACAAAACAGAATGTATTTCAGAAACAAATGTATCAAGAAACAAATAAGGCAGTGCTTTTTAGATTTTTGGGGGTTTTGGGGTGGGTGGGGTTGATGGGTTTTTCTGGAGGGAGTTGGGGGCTTTTGTTTATTTGGTTTTTGGTTTTGTTGTTGTTGAGTCTGGGGGGTTTTTTTTCAGTCTTGTGACCATATCCAAATCATTGAAATCTGTCATCTTTGCTCTCTTACATATCTTTGGTGGCAACTGAAATCTCTATATGGATGTGGCCACCAATGCACATGACAGTTGGGGTGATTTTGAAGCACCACCTTTGAAAACAAGAAAAGATACAGTCTTACTGGATTAATTTCTTTCCCTGTCTGTATCCTTCCATGCAATTGCACATTCAGATGTAGACTGTGGAGATTCCCTCTGCTGCTGCTAAATCTCATTCTACTGCAACCATGCTCATGTATTGTGTCTGTACTAAGCACAAATACACAATACACTTGGCATGTTAGAATGGTAGTCCTGGTTTACAGCATATATCAAATACTGCAGTCTCCCATAAAATATAATGAAAAAACATAATTAAAATGTTAACATTGTCCTTTCCTACTTGAAGTGGTGAAAATAACCAGGTCATCCCCAAAAATAGCAACAAATAATAGTGCTGAATTTTTTGTGATGCAGATTTGATTTTTAACTATAATTATCTTGACATTAAAAGGAAAAATATCCAATGCACATTTATTTTTAATGACTTTTGTACATATCTTGATTAATAGTTGCTTGATACTGACTATTTCTGTGAGGAAGGAATAAATGTACCGACATTCTCTATCCTTAAATATAAAAATACATTGTGAGTGATATGTCTCACTCATGAGATACTTATCAGGACAATAAATTGTGACAAAGGTTTTTTCTAGCATTTTTACTTATGCTTTAATGTAGACTAAATTATCTTGTTTGTTCATCTAGGTAAAGTGTTCATGTTAATGCACTTAAACTCCCAGTACAAGTTTAAAAAATACCGCATCTGAATGTCTTACTCACATGCATGAGCAATATTCCTTCACAATAAGGTCCTTGGGGAAAAAATAAAAGAAACAAGTAGCCAAAATGAACTCATATTTTTGAGCTAGAGAATAGTGATGATTTTATTACATCCTGATGGTTATGATTGACTCAACATGGAAATAGAAAGTAGAAATGCAAAAGACTAATTAGGTTCTTTTGTCCATTCCCTAAGGAACCTTTTACTGAAGGGGATAAAATGATCTTAAACTTCTCATCCATCATCAAAATTGATTCTGTATTACAAGTTGATATGAAGAACCCAGTCCAACAAGTCAATTACTTAAGATTTTTGTTTTGGAAGTGTTAGATGCAGCATGTTTTTTACAAAAAAAATTCTGTATGTGTTAGTCTTTCCAAGCTCAGATGAGCTATTTAGAATGAGTGATTAATAGGTATTCATATTTCCATAATGCAAATCACGCTTATTGAGAAGAATGCACAAATTAGAAACAAAAACAGCTCTCTTAGTGAAAAACACTGATTCAGCAACTGAAACTTTCTGTTGGACTGCTTTCACAAAGACAGTTAGGTTTGAACCATGGTCTCAGGCCTCCTGGAATAAGCCTTCAGTCAGAGCTGTGACCTCAGGAAGAAAGCCAATACCTCTTGTTGCTGTTCCATCTGAATGTGTTCATACCTGTATCTCAGGTTCACCTATCATTCTTCCAAGATGCTTGACTGTAATTAAACAAAATATCTGTAGTACATAGAGAGAAAGAAGTGAGTGAGACCTACTTCTCTGTAGCCAGTACACTCCACCAGAAAATACATCAAGGCCCCTAGTTAGAATTACATTATTTAAAGCTTTCCTGTTTCAGAGAAGAAAAAACTCCCTGTAAGCCCCTGTCCAGCAATGCTGTCTTAAAAGCTGCAAGGGAAAGATTCAAGGCTCTGGTGTTATTCAGATATCCCACGTAACTCTCACTAGGGAATTTTTAAGCCCCAGGAGTGCTACATGTAATTCAGAAATCTGGAAGATACTGGATTTACCCAGTCTGAGAAAATGTTAATGAGAGGAACAGACCATTTAACATCTCTGCTGTTGGGCAAGCAAATTATATGAAAGAAAGGGTTTTTCTGTTATACTGGATGAATGACATTAAACTTCAACTACACTGTTTTGATGGGGTGGGGTTTTTTTTGTTTTTTTTCTGCAATTAAGATCAGAGAAAACAGCTTTCTTGAGTGGCATTAAGAGTACATACGTGGACAGTAGTACTATGTACACATATAGTTGCATTCAGCTTTGTCTCACCTCAGGCTAACTGTTTAAATATGGACAATTTCTGATGCTGCCAGTTCCTCTGTTACCAGTCAGCAGTACTTCTGTGAGTAGTCAAAAGGTGTTGTGGAAATGTGCTATTTATTCTTTGGTAAACCATATGACATTTTCATTTTATTTCGTTCAAATAGAACAAACTGAGCTTGTATTGGAAATCTAGCCGTGGAGAAATGTCAATCAATAAGTGTGTAACACTTTATTAGATGGAAACTTAGCTGGCAGCATTAGCTGTAGCATTATAAAAATGTCTTAAATAGCACCTGCCAAGAGTGCACAAATAAAATGTGGTCTCAGACTTTAAAATAAGTGGAGCAATGACTTGTTTCTGAACATGGTGGAAATACTAACATGGAACAGGAACAGGTAAGATTATTCAGGAATGGTAGAAGCTGTCATGTTGTGGTTGCTGTATATTGTACCAAAACGGTTCAGTTCATTCAAACACTACCTTGCTTCTGTTGTCTTTCAAGCTACGTTTGACTTCTCATAACTGTGAGGGGCATGAATACCTTTTGTGTATTCATGGGCATTTAATAAGTGTTGCACTTCTGCTACAGTGGAGCTCCTGTCCTGGATTGGGATTTCTACATGGTTCCATAATGCAGACAAAATAATGCATTGAGATGGACACTGTTCAAGCCCAGTTAGATCTGTATCAATAAAGAAAAGAAAATGCCATATGATATTCCAGAGAATAAATACCACATTGTCCCATCTGACTAGCCACAGAATCGCTGCAGAATAGGATCAGGGGAAATGCCAGCAAGAGAAATGATCCAGCACTAGCCTACAGTTGATGTGTGTGTGAATATACATACAATTAGAAAATATGGATTTTCAAACTGAGTATCTAGTTTTATGAAATGAGCAATTTTAAAGAAGAAAATCTCTGGAGTAATCAATTTTGTCATTGCTCAAAGGATATATGTTTTTAAATATCGACGTATTAAACCGGGAATTCAGAGTGGAGGGTTTTTTTATTATAGCTATCTGTGAAACACTTGCATTTTTTCATAAAACAGTGGGACTCTGGCTCCCCACTACTGTACATTATAAATAGCAATGTTTTTATTTTCTTTTTATTTTTGGAAATAAATGGAGAATTTACAGGTCAATCTTATCCTCTTCTTCCTAAGAGGTCTAGTGCTGACTCCTTAAATACAGGAGTAGGTGGTATGAAAGCCAGCCAAAGCACTGGTCAGTCTCATGGGAGCTATACATAAAATTTCCACATGCTCCTCAGTCACTTAGTAATCTAAGCCTTGTTGAAAGCTAATGGGACTTGAAAGCACTTTGAACATTTCATTTTGTGAAAGCCAATTTTCACATACAGCAGTGTGCAGGCAGCAGGGCTGGCTGCCTGGCTAGCTTGATGCAGGTAGGATTCAGTTTGTGCTTGAAAATCAGCCAATTACTATTCACTGTGCTATCCCTTGGCTGGTAATGAGAGAAAGCTGTGTTTTTCCAGAGCAAAGGATACAGTAGAAAGCCTCTATGGTGCCAGTAGCTGCACTGGACAGGATTTGTCCCAATAAAGCATTTCAGCTTGCTTTATAAGCAGCACTTTCCGGAAATGTCAAGCTAACAGGATTCAGTCAGATCTGTTTCTTATTGACAATCCATCTAAGTAAGGAAAAAATGAAAAGCACATTTTAAATTGGTATCTCAGTCCTGATTAACCCACTTGAGTATAGCTGAGGTGACTTACTGTGGAAGTGTCACTGCATACTGTTTTCTTGGGGCATTGTAACGTGGTATCATTGCAAAAGGCCTAAAAAAGAAATGGTAGACTGGCTGCAACTCAGATATATTTGATATGCACAGTATGTTCTGAAGCTTGGGTTAAAACTACTGTTAGGAGAAAACAAACAATTTTATTTGCTTGTGAATTAACTTCTAGTAGAATTTTTGCTTACAAAATGATAACTTTTTTTTACCTGACTATGAGTTCATTACTACCTCTGCAAGCAAGTGGCTTCTCTCTGTGCCATCTCTAAATCTACTACAATGGAAGAATTGTTAAAATAAGGTCTAAGACTGGGTCAGAGGATTTTTCCATACCTCACATGAGTGTAGCCATAGCCTCAGGCTTCCTTGCTGGTCTAACATACCTGTAGGGATACAGCCTTGTTGGTAAGCCATCCATGAATTGTTTATTTATATTTTTTTCCAAGGCAAGAGACATTTGCAGGAAGATTTTATCCGGAAATCCAGCATAGCTGTATAATTACAATATAGCCCTGCTGAAGATTATGTAATAATTAATACTTAAAAGGCTAAAGTTAGAAAGTACTTTTCAAATGTCATCACATTCAACACTGGAATTAAATATGAATTCAAATGAAATAGTGGGATAAAAGTAAAAACATTTTTTTAGCTCATTACAGGGGTTTTATTTGTTTCATTGAGATTCTTTAGTGCATAAAATGTGTACGACAGCTACAAACTAGCCATTAATAAATAAAACTGAAGCATTAGTGGCCAAGTTTTGCCAGTACAAATGTCTGTTGCTTTTTAGTATGCTTATTGTTACAGTGATAGGCCTGGAGACTTCAGTAAAAGTGGACTGGTGAGTGGCACTGGGGTGCCTTTTACCCTCAGTGCTGTTGTAGTTTCTGGAACAGACTTGGGAGGACTTTCTTAAAGCATTTAGAAGACTTCCAGGTTATGTGACCTCATTCTTTTCTTGAGACCTAAAAACACAAAAAACTGATCTGCATGCATTTTGATAGCTAGTGGTGAGCAGTGGGCCCATGTGGTGTAGTGATATCTTGGGTACAGCTCTATCTTAGATACCAAAATTGTTCATATAATAGGAACGCACATACTGTGCCTATGAAAATGCTCTTGCGTGAACTTTTACCGTTAAGTGTATATGTTACAGTAGAAAACAAATGTCTAAACCTATTTTTAAAGAAAAAAGACTGCATAATCTTTGCCTGAGTTTTTGAAGATTTTATAGCAGAGTTTTGTTCTGGACTTCATGGAGGCATTAAACCCTTAAGAACTTCTGGAAGTATGAGTGCAAGTTCAACACATGCTACCATAACAATTCAACAAGCATATGGTGAAGACTGCTCCTGACAAATCAGATTATCAGCAGTTGAGCATATCTTCAAAGTACCTTCCACTCAGAAAACGGATCATTTGGGAAGGTGAAGATGATTCCGCAACAGCTGTACTGCTGTGTGGCCATGGAATTATAAAAAATACTGAAACAGCAGTTTATCTTGCAAGTTGGCTAAGTCAGCACAACTGGGATCTGTACCTTTTCTTTATAGTAAGCTGACTATTTTAGGTAGAAAGATGAATACAGGATACTTCAGGAAAAAGTGGAATTCAATCTTAAGACTCCCTAGCCTACACCAAGTCACCTAAGGAGGTGTCCAGGTTTGAAAAGTTGCTGACCAGCAATCAGCTTCCCATGAGATAATTGGGAGACTAACAGAACTGAACAGTCATGAAAACTTGGTCACATAATGATGCACCTGCAAATTCCTGTGGGGAAAATCTTGGGCCCATTACCTTATTGAGTAGGGAAAAAATGTATTCCAGTTACAAGAGACGTTCCCTTGCCTGAAGTCAGAGATATTTACAGTGTAAAGTGACTATTAGCCAAAGTTTATTACATACCTTTTTCTGAAGGGGTATTTACCTCCAAAGTCTAGTATGGTTAAAAGAGCAAATAACATGAGTTTATGGATTATCAGATCTCTGAACTGGCAGCGCAATTTTGAAATGTTGCTTCCTCCTGTGAAATAAGTTATCCTACTAACACCTACATCTGTCCCAAGAGGTTTATTAGGAAAACAAGAGTTCTTGTACTTTTTAATCTACTAGTTTGTTATCTCCTCTCCTGTTGCAGTGCATCCCTGGGTTCCCGCCCGGGTCCTTGCCACGTGACTTTGAGATATTCCTTTGTTTAAAGTTCAGGTAGCCCGGGCTCTGATCTGGTTGGTTGTTTATCCCAGCTCCACCCCTGGTATCCCCTTTCCCCCACACTGTGACAAAAGTAACTTCACACAGAGGCTCTGCCTCTTTTCCCAGCTGCCCTCTTGATCAGATGCACCCTGTCTCTCAGGATGGGGAAATAAATCATTCCAAGAATATAGCCGGGGTCTGAGCTATAGTTCATCTCTTTGCTTCTGGTTCTGGTGAGTAGCTGACAGCTGGCACTGGCTTAAGTGGAGCTGCACAGCCGAGGGATATCTAAGCTTTCTGTAGATGGTTTGAGTTATTCCAAGGCATATAGAGGCAAGCTTTACCACAGAAATTAAGCAGTGTACAAAGGTACATAATTATCAGACTCTCCCACTATTTTATTCCCCTCTGGTTTTATGCTTTTGTTTGTATTTTGGACCATTTCTGCTACATAGTGGGTTTGAGGATTTTTGACACTGTAGTTGCAAAGGGAATCATTGCTTTTGGGCTTTTGTCATCATTTGTGTTGCCATGCAGCCATATCTCTGAATAAGAAAACACTCACTGTATCTCAAGTTCATTTTGAAGGGAAACATACACAGTAAAAGACTGAGAGCTAAAATGCAGCTCCCTCTAAGTAGGCATATTAGCTAAGTAGTCAAGCTGTAGGCAGTCACAGCAGCAAGCAGCAGGTTTTGCTTCAGTAAAAAGTGGAGGCAGTTATCACTGCTACCAGAAACTGTGGTAACCGGTAGATGAAGGGACCATTTTATAATCACCTCCTCATGCGATATGGTTGTGTCTACGCACTGTAAGGGGTATTTTTGCTCTCTTTTCAAGATGGAATTTAACTGCTGCAGGTATAAGTCTAGCATGTTGTCAGTCTCCTGCCTCGATCAGCACATATTTATGGCTCCCACTGCCCATGAACTATCCCTGGGGAACCTTTGGAGCTTAAGGGTATCTGTTCATTTTCTGCGCATTTCTAGCTTTAATATCTATCACTGAGCTTGGTCTCAGGTGGACCAAATGTTAGCTTGTGGATTTGACATTCTATGCTAGAAAAATATTTTAGAAGCTATTTGTTCCTTGTCTAAGCTGCTTGCTTTACTAGAAATTGAAAAATGACCCATAGATTTAAAAGTCCTGGGTGAGTAAGTGCTACGTATGCTTCAGATTCAGGCTTTACTTGTTTATTTGTGTGCTTGCTTTATTCCTTATATCGGAATATGTTTTCCTGTATTCTGGGCTAGTTCATCACATTCAAATTGACCACATACCCCAGTAGCAATACCAGTTGTTAGAACTGGGTCTCACAATAGCAAGCAGAAATAGAGGCTCTAGAAAACTCTGGTTACAAAAGCAGCTTTAAAGAGTCTAAACCATTCTTAAAAGCTGTGTGAGGTTCCATTTCCTAATATGATTTTGTTCCCAGAGCAGCAACTAACTACTGCTGGTAATAGAACCAATGGTTGTAATATATACAACCAGTCGTTTCGGTTGAGTTTTTCAATAATGCATTTAATTAGCTAGGGGTTTGGAGGGTTGATTTCTTTAACTTATTTTCGTTTGCTTTTCATCTTCTGGTTGCAGTATGTTGCTGATCTCTTTTTTTTCACAGCAGAGATCTTTGGTACCAAGTGCTGTATTGTGGAGTTAATGGGGTGTGCTGCAGGCTTTCTGTCGGGAAGCACAGTACCTTCTCTTCAGACCTTCTTCTCTTGCAAGGGGGCAACTGCTGAGAATAACCTTTCTGCCTATTGTGCACACATCTGTTAAGCTGATGCTTAGAACAATTACAGGCTCTTTATCCCCATACCACGAGTCTCTGGAATCAAATTGTTCCATTCTTCAGGACAATAAATCCCACAACCCTACCTAGCCTCTAATGCTTTTCAATTCTTGCTGCAGACAAGTAATAATTTATTCATATGTCAGAAAATACTTTTTAAAATGCCAAGAAGAAAAGAAAAATGGGGTATAGAAAAACTACTTTCTGTGACTTCGAGGTAGGTTTTGGGGTGGGATTTTTTCTTTCGGTGTCCTGAATGTGAAAGATGCTTGGAGGCTACATGTAAGAATTGGAGTGAAAAAGCAAGAAAGCATGTGAATATAAAAGGAGAGTAGGAAATCCTGTCAAGCACTTTTAATTATGATTGTCTTATTTGGATAGTAAGATTGAGAAGAGCATACTCTGCACTGCAGAATAGGGCATTTCTTCTAGAAGTACACTTGGAATCAAGCTTGAAAGACTTGTCATAGCTCAGCTCTTTCTCTAGCCTGCAAAAAGCTATTACTTTCCCTAAAGATTAATTTCTCTTATAATTTATTATCTTTTTTTCTTTATAGAGAATGACAAATTCAAAATCTACAGGCATAAAGTAGTGTTTAGGATCTCTTCCCATTTGAAATTTGTGATTTCTGGATTTGAAATGTAGGAATCTTTAAATCACAACACAAATTATGCAGTCTGTACAGAAAAAAAAAATCAGGATTAAATTGTTGCAGGTTATCCCAGAGCTGTCAAAAAGAAATGACTATTTCAATGTAGGGCCCAACTGTCTTGTATCTCAAGTGAATCTGTGGGAAAGAAAACTGAATTAATGCATAAAGAAACTTGCTACATTGCCCCTTGGTTCCTCAAAGATTTTGGCTTCTTGCAAGGGGATGAGACCTGTGTAGACAGAAGGTCTTTTCTTACCTCTTCTGCAGCATTTCCAAAATTACACTCAGATGCAATTTCTTGAAACATTGCAGACAATGCAGTGGATCCATCTAGATTTTCTCCACTAAACCAGGATTCTTGAAGCAATAGTATTGTTACTTTCTTGTCCTTGATCAAGCATAATGTTAATAATGTTTCATAAACTTGCAGACTTCTTCCAGGATACTACTCTGTGGAAAACCATGTTTCCCTAATCCTACTTTTAGCTAAGCTCCTTGAAAGATAATAGCAGTAGTAATTAAGCTATATACTTATTTCAGATTTGAGAGGAAGGAAGAAGCTATATAGAGATAGTATTTTCTACAGTGAGTAGAATACTCTGCATCCTTATATCAGTAGGAGAGGCTGTCACAAAACCTTTCCAGTGCTGTCATGACTTTAACTGCCAAAGAATTAACATTGAATCCTTGAATATTAAAACAGAAACAAGCTAAACTTTCACTATAATATATACTAATTATATTACTGTGACATTCAAAATTGCACTTGGGCCATGACTGTATTACATATCCAGGACACTTAGGTAGAAGTAAAATACTTGCTGTAAATTTCCATATGATGGAGAGCGACTGAACTCTTGTTGTAATTCAGAATGAAATCTCGCAAAAGTATCACCTGTTCTGTGCTGTTAATTAAGAGAAGAAAAGTGTTCAGTTTTGCAGGCATAACATCAGCTTGAATTTAGTAATTTCAGAAACTGTAGTTTTAGATTCTGCTGTTAATTCTACTCTTAAGACCTTCTGACATTTCTCATGTTCCAACAGTCAGAGCTTCCTGTTGTTTTAAATTATTTTTCTCGTGTTACATGAGCAACGAAAGCAATTCAAGGAAACCTGTAAGGAAACCAAAACTACAAGGAAACCAATGAAACTCATAATATATACGTTATTTTTAAAGACAGATAAAATAAGGGGGGAGAATGTGTAGCTTCTTTAAATGTGAATGAACACAAATTTTTAAAAATTCAAGAGTTCTAGTCTATTACCATCCTTTCTCTTAAATTTCAGATTTAAGTAAGTTACATCATAACTGTGATGTTATTTGCCTAGTGAGTTGGTTTTGGCTTGCCTGTAATATCATAAAGTCACAAAGTCACAGAATGGTGTTTGGGATGGCAGGGATCTTTAAACACCATCTGGTCCGAGCCCTTTGCCATGACAATATAGTAATAATATATTACTACTATTTTCCACTAAATACTTGATTTCACAGTAAAGATTTTATTTTCAAATGGAGCTCAAAGAACCAGAACATGGGTGCCAAACTGCTCAAATCTGTCAATGTATGGTTTTGTAATGCTTGAAGAGTGTTGGCTTCTTTGCTAGAGGAACATTTAAACGAATGCATTATCCATTTGTTCTCCAATTAGCTGATTTAAGTCATTCCTCTAAATAAGCCACGAATTGTTACTGCAGTGTGACAGTTCAGTAATGGATTCAGTATGGATTTTAAGCTTATAGTTTATATTGTTTACTCTTACTGGCTCAGTGATTTTAAAGCACTGGTTTAAAATTGGGGTGGCACAGTGAGCATTATGGGTAAGACATGTCACCTACAGACAGACTGGACCAGGTACACACAAAGAGATGGGAGTTTTTCTCAACATTTTACATTTCTGTAGCACTTCCCGTGTGCTGGTACCCAGCTTCAGCATGTTGCTGGAGGCAGCCCTGTGCATTCATGAACAGAATCACACAGGTTGCTGGGGAAAACGCTGCAGAAGACTTGCTGCCGTGGCATGTCAGGTTTCTTTGCTGCTTTCCCCACTGTTTTGCAAAGTGATATACTACCGCAAAAAAACTGTAACTTCTGTCTCACTTCAGGAACTACAATTTAGGAGCTGAGCTAATTTGATGGATAGTGTATACTAGGAAAAATATTAGAAACTAGGAAAGGCCACATAGTCCATTGAGGCTCATTTCATTCCAAATAAGCCTTCCCTAGGTTATCATCCAATTGCTAAAAGAAAGAGTGATGTTATCCATTTTTTAGTAATTCCACTTCTGGGTATTATGGAGATAAATACCTAAGTGCTGGAGAACTAACTTTCTTTCAGAGCACTATTTCAGGAGAAAAATACTTAAATGCAGATAGGTAGGATGACAGGAAAGAAATTGACTGACCCTAAATGAAAAATATGACGATAGTGTTATGAATATATGTGTATAGTCACAGTTTCACAAAGTTCCCTAGAGACAAGCTTCCAATCATGAGACTTTCAGATGGTAACCTTTCATTTGATTTATTGTTTCAGGACCAATGCAGGAGACAATATATGACTTCTGGAGAATGGTATGGCATGAAAACACAGCCAGCATAATCATGGTTACTAATCTTGTAGAAGTGGGAAGGGTAAGTGATTTTTGTACTTAAAAAAAAAATGAAAGATATCCAAGGTGTTTGCTTTTTGAAATTGAATAACAGACCCACAAGGTGCTTACTTACTAAGTATAGCACATAAAATATGTATGACTGCCTGTGCTGAGAGGTTCGTTATCAATTATTTTTAAACATGCCTTGGATGCTTGGCTTTGATAACATTAGCACAATGAAAAAGTAGCTGATAAAACTGAATTCTGTACAGCAGTCTGCAAAGACTGACAAAGAGGGAAGGTATCATGTCTTTGTACATATCTCTGATATATGATTTCTCTTAAGAAAATCAGTGAATTTGTTGCAGAACAAGGTATGGAATCACCTCTTTTTTTTTTTAAGGTAGGCTAAGGGGAAGTCATTCTGAAACAGATGTCTGAGAAAAGTAGTTAAACTATGAAATTGCTTCTTCGTATATTTGTCTAAATTGATCCAGTTTGTTTGGCTTTTCCTTCTTGTAACCCCTCTGGACTAAAACAGAAAAAATTACACATTTCTGCGCTGTTCCTTGATCAGAAGGTTATGTTCGGGAGCTGGATAGTAAAGGACAGCTTGAGTTACCTGATTGATACTGTGTACTTCTCTTTCTTTGCTTGATATCTTCTGAAGTAGGCCTCCTACTCTAGTCTTTATGGCTAATTTTGTTTTCAACAAGTATTGAATTGAACCTTTTTCTTTGTTTCTCACAACTGTCAATAACTGAGTCTTTTCATTTACTGCTTTGTCTGTGCACTGCTGTCTCAGGTCTCATCTGGGATTTTTTATCAAGAAAATTTGCTTGGGAATTTGGCATATAGCTTTCATTTGGTATGAAAAAAAACCCACTGCTTTTATGGGAACTACTGCAATTACTGTAAATCGAAGTGTTGAAATAAGAAGTCAAGTGCACACATTTCAGTTTGAGCAGCACGGTTTTAAGAGATATTTTTAATTTCACATTGGTGGAGTGTCTGATACCCCCTCTGCCCTGTGGCATTTGCATTAGGAGAGAGAGAGCACTGTTTATGTGAGGTGAGTTGAAGTCCTCTTTAGCAAGTCCAGTTTTGCAATCTCAGTTTATTCTGCCATACGTCCTTTGTGAACTGGTAATATAAATCCTAAAATGTAGATATCTGTGTGCTCAAGCCTGCTAACAGATCAGGTGCTAGTATTATTTTTAGATACAAAAAAGATGGGGATTGTGACTGCAATTAACACCTGCTGCAGGAACACATGTACGACTAATTGCAGAGACAAAGAGGGATCATGGAGGCCACTTTAAAAATGCAGTCCCTTGAGAGAGGAGGAAGGTAGAAATAGCTGGATGGTCACGTATCAATTCAAAACAGATGGATTTGTAAGAGTAGGAAGCTCTCCAGCAAACCTCTTTGTTAAAGCTTTATACACATTCATAAGTACCCAAGCGAACAACTTAAAAAGGGATGTTTTCAGGGTATGAATAAACAAGCCTGAGAGCAAAAACAGCATTCTGCATGAAACCACATACTGTTTTCCCAAAGTCAGTATTTGGAAGCGCCAATTAGAGTGAACTGTCGGATGTCAGCAAGGGAGACACCAGTCTTGGTGCCAGTGTTGGCAGCCTCCGCTCACAGCATTTAGGTGCACAGCACATTCCCTCAGCAGAAGTAATGGTTTCTGCCACCATGGAGATTTCTTCAGGGTGCAGGAGTCCTAGTGGGATACAGATCTGTGGCTTTGTTGTTTCTGGCAGTGGTAGAAATGACTTTGTTCTCACTTTCTCTGGAGGCCAGCCTAGGTGAGATCAGAGAGCAGAAATTGAAATGAGCTTTTAATGGAAATAAAATCATATGAGCCACAGAACAGTGCAGTCGCTCCTCCATTGGTATTTTTGTGCCACTCCCAGGGCTGGAATCATCAGCAATAAGGAGGCAAATTACAAACACACCATCTGTCCTGCAACCCCTAACACAAGCTCTGTGCCACCTTGAGTAGTAATGATTTTAATGGACCTTTTGGTAGCACTCCTGTAGGGCAAACTTTATAACCTTCCCAAACTTGAGGTTTTCTATTTCAGTTGCTATCACTGGTATAAGATTTACAGGGGTTTATTATTTTTATTTTTTTAACCATGTAGACCCACTGTAAGCTGAGGGGGAAAATTCTTTTGCATTTCCAGGAAAGAAGAATTTTCAAAATTTAACATGTTTGCCACACAGTGTACGGCCTTCATGAATTAATCATTGAGGGGGCGTCTGTGTATTTGTTTACCAGAACTGGCTGGATAGTCATTAAATCAGTGCTAGGAACTTGCATCATGCCCTGGAGCATTATGCATCAGGACTGTTTTAATTGCTGCTGGAGGAATCACCATGAGGCTGTCCCTAATGCAGGCACCTGCTGCAAATGACTCAGTCCCCGCATTACCCTCCAGCAGGGTCCAGGTACATCTGCCAATATCTGTCATTATCTGAGGCATACTTGTCAGAACCACACATCCCTTTAAGCTCTTGTGTGTTCCAGCAAGGGACTCTTGTCAGTGTTTCTGGCACCTGCAGACTGCTGTGCACCTGGTATTTAAATGGCACCAAAATGTGTTTTGATTGTTTTCTCTCTTTAATGAACCCACCTGAGGGACATTTAGCTCTTTATCTGGTAGCCTGTTACCCAGTCACTCACATTTACACTGGTCATGTGGAAATTCAGAAGTAGCTTGCACTGTTACATTAATCCATCTGCCAGAAGTCTTATCACAAAATCTGCAGGGCTCCCTAAGGAGACTTTTGTACTGGTAATATAAGCTAATGATTTCTAAACATATTTAGTCAGTTTTATGAAGACCTCATTAGAATTTGGCTGTTGATTAAAAATCTAAATGAGGTCTCACAGTCATTTAGAGAAGCATTGCTGAGTTGCATGAGTAGTTCTTCGATAAAGGATGGTGAAGTGGTGCTTAGTTGAGGTTGGCCTAGGTTGTTGTAACAGTTTTTACAAAAAAAAACACTAAACAAATAAGCAGCCCTTGAAACAACCTTGAAAAAAGGCCTCTGTCTTCTTCGTTCTGGGATCAACAGCTTTTCATTCACAATGAAGTTCACAAAAAGAAAATGACAAGTAATCAATGGTAATGATCCAAGAATCAGAATTTTCCAAGCTGCACACTAATGGATAAAAAAGCATAACCAAGAATTAAGACTCATATAATTACATCAGTGTGACAACAAGCTATTTCAAAGTAATGTATTTTGGATTATATTAAGGCAGGAGGCCTCCATGTCCACGTCTGTAAGTGGCAGAGCAACTGACAGTAGTATAATTTCAGGGAGCATTTTTACCTGAGAGATTTAGCTTAATCTGGTGGATTATTCTATAAGAAAGAAAAATTTTTATCCACAGTGTGATGATGTATCACCACGGGTGATCATAAAATAGACACAGAAGAACATCTTGCTTACTTAACCAGGAGACTACTCTGGAGGGCAAACTCCAAAAGACACAGAAAAGCAATGGGAATGGGATCAAGGTGTACTGACCAAAGTCTCATGTTGTTCTTGATTTGTTTCAGTGTTTGCACACATTGAAAGATTTCTGTCTTCCTTGCAGAAGCATGGTGGGAGGATTTAGAATATATTCAATTGTGCCATCTAGCTGTCACCTCCATCTTTGCTCTTGTTGGGTTGGTACAAATACTTAGCTGGCAGAATCAAACTTGGCATGTCACATTATTTGTCATTTGTCAGTAGTCATTTTCTCTCCCACATCCTTGAGGCAGAAGAAATTTACTAAAATCTGACTAATAAATGGTGAAATGCACTGGTGAAATTCAGTGGAGGTGGTTGATAAATACATGCACTGCAAGGACTTATGATTGTCTGTTGTGCTTTTAATATAACAAAGTATTCACAAACAAAATCCTTATAAATAATTATAAAAAATAAAACCTCACCCCAGGAGCATAGTAATTACAGTAATTAGAGTTTCTCAATTATTATCCGGAATTAGAAAACAGCCAGTGCTAATAGTGTTAATAAGCACACAAAAGACCCTCTTTGTGAAAGGAAGCAAGGCTGACTACAACAGAATGGATGTGACACAAACAGGAAGGTCAGCTGCAAACTGGTAAATAGCCCCTATGCCTGCACCCGCACCTTTGTGCTACCCAAACAGCCTCTTCCTAGGTGACATTTCCCTCCCAGGAGCCAGAAGGGCTGTATTTGCATAGGGGAAAAGAAGGAATACAGTGGTGGTTTAGCTTTTCCTTGGTTTGTTTTCATGGACCTGTGCTTGACATGTTATGGATGTGGCATATTCTCAGCAGAAATGGGGATGACTCCTACTTTTCACGCTTAATTGGGTTCCACATGGCAGCGAGGAGATCTGTACAATGGTCTTCTGACAGAGGGAATATCTCCTTGATGCTGGCTTGCTTAAAAGCATTACTTGTTATAAGATAAATGGTGTCAGAAAAGGGTCATTCTTCCAAGGAAAGCCTGTATGGGCACAGCCCTAAGCTGTCGTACATTCATGTTTTTGGTTCTCCAGATGTGCAGCATTGGTCAGCATTCAGGAGACATTTCTTGATTCAAATATGTTTCCTTAACAAATGAAACCTGAAAGTCTTTATGATGGACCAGATCTTCTTCAGATCTACCTGATGATAATTTGGGTTACTGACAGAGATTAAACATCCAGGAAAAGCTGCTTGTCTCAGTTTGAGACAAGTTTAGGAGGAAAATGCTCTGCAATTAATGTTTCCTCTAAAGAAGACAGGTTTCGGCACTCCCTGCCCTGCTGATGAGAAAGTAATTTTTTGGATAAAATTGAAAAAAAACTATTTATTTAACAAACAAAGTGCCTGTAGGGCACTGGGGAAAAAAAATAATAACTGTTAAGATATTAAACCTCCTTGATGCAGAGAAAATTGGTGGATTTAGAGTTGTGTCTGTAGCTGGTTCCCGAGGTCCAAGGCCGGGATGTGGGGTCCCTGCCAGTCCACAGTGTCTGATGATCTGATTCTGGAATCACAGCTAAGCCAAACAGTCCCAGGAGAAGCCACAGATGTCACTGGAGAAATGCTGTTGTGGTCCCAGAGAAACTTCTGGCCTCAGCTAATAAAAAATGGAGGCAGCTAAAAGCAAAGAACGTACTCTCTTCGCTCTGCCATCAGAGCCAAGCAATATGGGGTAGGTGAGCTCACACCATGCCGAGGAATTTCCCTCTCAGCTTCTCTCCTTCCTCTCCTGGACCCAGCTTAAAGCTATGGGACCCATTTCTGGGCATAAAGCAGACAATAGGGGAATATAGTATTATCATAAAATCACCCCAAGACACTGCTAAATAAAACCCTGCCCAAAGATATCTTACTGAAAACAGATTGAAAGAAAAAAACAAAAACTTCATAGGAAATTACACAACATAAAAACTATGTGAAATTTCCAATGGACTTACCCACCTACGCTTAGAATGAAAATGGAATTTTTTATCACAAAGCTATTATAAAGTTTGTACTTACACATTTTACAAGTTTTGAGAATTTTCCATGCAGAAGATCCTTCTAATAAACAAAGGTAAACTCAAATTGTATTTAAGATTCAGATCACCCAATACTGTGATCTTGCAGAGATGAAACACAGTGACTTTTCAGCACGTCTCACAAACAGCACATTTGTATTTAATGTAAATGGAAGAACACTCCGTCTAATTGAAACTGCCTCTAACTGTAATAAGCCAAATTACCTACACTGGAATTAATTCAGGATACTGGTGTTAATGCTCCTTAGGAGGTGTGCCAAAGAGTTTGTAGGCATACTAAGGTGACTAAGGTTTCATTTTAACTTTATAACTGAAAGAAAGATACCACATTTTGTAAATAAGAGGGGAAAGATAATTTTAGTCCCAACCTCTTAAATATGTAAACAGTGTCCTTCCTCATCCACAAAAAAAAAATTTTCCTAATCATGTTTACCCTAAAAAAATGGAACTTGTGTTCATGATACATAAGCACAAGGTATTATATTCTGTTGTTATACTTTTGGTTTCACTGTAATTCCAGTATCTCTTACTGGATAGAGAACAGTTTATACTTTTACAGAATCTCAATGAGAAAAACAGAAAACCAATTAAGTTTAAAACTATTCTTAATCTTTCAAGTCAGTGAACCCTTCTAGTCATCAAAACACATTTCATACTTCTGGATCTTTAACCAGAAACAAAAAGTTTACATTACAGCATTATACATAGTAGGGAAGGAACCCTTAGGGAAAAAAATTTCTGTTGTTCTTCAGGAAAGAGAAGGAAGGACTCTTTGCAATTATTTAAAGAAGATGTGCCCAGATGAGCAAAGTTAGCATCATGAAACAGAACATCAAGCTACAGGCATTCAGCACTGTCCCATGTCACTCAGAGCAGACATGGGTTCAGCTCTCAGTGTTTTGTTGTATTCTCATCTGCAGTAAAAGCTGTGTTTCAAAGAATGTTAATCAACACAGATTAATATCTTAATGCTTACTAATCCAATTGAGATAATTCACTTTGAGAAACGAACAAAAGAGGTTTGAGGATACAGAAATGCACTGACCCCTTTGTTGGACTAACTGAAGTGCCACCAAGGTGTAGGATGCAACTTTAGGTGCAGTTTGCAAAGAAGGAGGGGTTCAGCTTCTTACTTGAAATATCAGGGCCAGCAAAATGTCTTCGTAACTGCAAGTCTCCTCACCTCAGCAGTCTTAAAATAATCTCTCAGTCACTCTGTGAAGGGAGAATATCCTGGAGGCACAGTTTTACTTTACCCAGTAGAGTAACACGCAGATCTGTCTAAGCTAACATCAGATGATCAGGTTTTAGAGCCAGAAGGCAATCCACTAAGTAGGTGGTGCTCTGTACCCAGCTAATGGCATGATATTGCTCTTGGAATGGAACCATGGCTCAGAGCACAGGCTGTGCTGCTGGATGCAGGCACATCAGGTCCTTGGAGCACAGGATGTGAGAAATAGACCCATGATTTCACATTCGTGTCAGGAATTAAGACAGACTTGGAGGAGCTCTGGCTAATCCTGTAACCATCCTTCATCTTGACCTGGGACCACCCTCCTCATGTGTTCTGTACTCAGCCTTTCATCCTCCAGGGTTGTGCTGAGGTGCACGAAATTGCCTAAACATAAACAATGAAACAGAGACAATCCACATTCCTCTGTTGGTGTTAGCAATGGAGGCAGGAGCGCTGGAACAGCTTTACCTTGGGTTGCAAAGCAACCCTAAAGTAACTCTTGTAGACCAAATCTTCTTTATGGTCAAAGGATGGCCACATCATGGGTTTGGCCTGCCATCTTAATTTCATCTAACCAGTCTGCCAGGCTGATGGCATGCTAACAGAATACCTGGGTCTTAAGAACAAAGGGTTCACACTCATTTTGTCAGGTGAAAAGCATTAGTTTCTGGCTGCTGCTGGACATGTCCAGAAAGGCAGCTCTTCTGGGCAGAAGCTGAATGAGAGTGCACCCACCAGGCAACTTAGGGCTGCACTGCTGGGGCAGCTTAGGGCAGCAGAAGGTAGAGAACTATGTAAGCTCTGAGTTGTGCCTGGAAGAAGTTAGACCGAGCTAGTAAAATTCATGGAGACGTCTCTCCCCACCCTGGCAGCTGTGAACAACATAAAGACTCCTGGCTGACTGCTCACAGACCCATTCATCTGATGGTGCCAAACAGTATCTCAAATATTGTATTTCTCTATAGTCTTCCACATCTCTTTCAGAAAACTGTAAAATGAGGTATAAAACTAATAACAGGCTTGTTCAAAAGCAAACAAAAGAAAATGAAAAAAAGGAAGACTGGGTTTTATTTTCTGTCAAAGGTTGTTTTATAACATATAAAATGTTCTTATATCATAATACATTTTTGTTTGAAAAGTATTTAAATAAAAATACTTTCAATTATTGGATGTTCTTTTACTTCAAGTCAGCCAAATAAAAGTATATTATGTTATCCGAGCTACATCTGTAGAAGCTGTTAAAAATTTTACCAGTGAGCTTGGTTGGCTGTTTCATTTAATAGCCAAGAGGTTTCACTTCAAAATTTATGTCTGACTTATCGTCATTACTTAGTTCAGGATTAATTTTAAATTAGAATGTATAATACTGCTCTTCACTAATGACAATCCATGCAGGGCATAGTCAGTTATATCACCCTCTTGCTAAGAATATTTCAGAATCAAAGGAAGTTGGAAACTTTAAATAATCAGTGTTATTTAAACGGTGGAGTGTGGACTACAAAGTGTATTTCACAGCCAGCTCACATATTAAGTCTGTAATACTACTCCTATTCCAAAATTCTAGGTAAATTAATTACTGTCCTGACTTTCCTACTGCCTTTAGCTACATGTGTCACATTGCCAAATGGTTAAATATACAGCTTCAGAAGTCACAATTTGTGTTCATTAGCCATCCACAGCCCACATTATTGGTTATATTTAGAACTAGCAACAACAACTTTCCACCTTCTTTTTTAATTCGAAGTTTCACACATTGGACTATTTTACTGGGGGATGGAACTAGAATGTGGAAGTAGATAATTCTCTTCTCCAGATTTCTAAAATTATTCGTGAAATAAACATGGTTTAAACCATTGGACAGTGTACCTTGGGATGAATAGATTAAACCAGAGCATTTTCATTATGTCTTTGGCAATCATCCTTTTATCTCATCTTCTGATGAACATCTGTATTTTTTGGCATGTGGTAAGATATAAATGTGGGGTGTATGTGAACAAACTCTCAATTATAACTCTGCTCAGATGAGATTTCAAAATTATGTTTTCTGCTTTGAGGACGATATTTACTGTTATGGTAGCAACTGTGTGGAAAAAAAAAGTCTAGTGCATTTAATATTCAGTTCTGGAATCATGTATCAATTATTTAGTTAAACCTTCTGTTAGTAAGGCTTTTTTTGTAAAACACGTACCAAATGTTTATAAAATGGAAAAGAGATTCGTCAAGTTACGGTAGCTAAAGCTGTGCTAAAAAGAAAAAAGGAGCATATGCTACCAGCAGTGTTTCTCATATTTAATGAGTAAAACCATATTCTATTTTGTTGCAATTGTCTTGTCTTGTACAAATAAAGCCCCTGATCCAATAAACATTTATAAATGTGATTTTGATTTCCACTAGTTAGTCTACTTCTGTCTTTAAGACACCTTTGCATTTATTTGAGTGGTCCTATAGGAGATGGGATATGGATCTTCAAGCATTTACTTGACTTTTGGTTTATCAGGAGTCCATAGAGTTCTCTGGTCCAGAGCTCAGCACGTCCAGAGCATTGCAGAATAAGAGCCAAAAGTAGGGGAAAAGCCTGAATTAAAATAAAGTTGTATTTAGGGTTTTTTCCCCTGCTAGTGAGTGAATCATCAGTTGGTGTGGCTCTGACTGCAACTCTGGCATGGTTCCCATGGCTTTTACAGCCCCTATTCCACTTGGGAGAGTTTTCAGGAAATTGTGTTGTCATGGATCCTTCTGCTTATCTCCAGTCTGCTCCATGCCCAAAATCCCCTGTGCAGCAGAGTAAGAAATCTCCAGCAGGCCCAAACTGCATGAGGCACAAAAGGCTATAACTTCTGTGCAACATCTCCCAGTGCTTCCCTAATTATTCCACTGTATCATCTTAAATAAGGTTTAAAAAAGAATGGCATCAAATCCAGCAGCTCAGGCATAAGGACACAGGGACTGTGGTCTTCTAAATTGGTCTTTCTGAATTGTCCCTAGTTCTTAGCTATAATCTAGACTGTGTGGACTTACCAAGTTAGAAACAGGCACGTTTTCCTTCAAGGAAAGAGCAATTTCATTCAGCCGGGGTTGCTATTTCCCCCCTCTCACTGTTTATTTTGCTAAACTAGAGCTGCTTCAAGGATGGCAGGCTCCCATCAGAAGGAAACAAGGCTAAAGTTAGCAACAAAGGGACATGCTGATGAGCAGTGCTGTGCCTGGGATCGCTGCTGCAGCTGCTCCCTTCCTACGTGCATTGGCCCTCTCTGTGTGGTTCAGGTTCCACCTATGGAACTGATATGTGAACAGACAGGAAAAGGGAATCATCTCCAGAGAAGGGGTTGTCAGTGGGCTCCAACCTCTCAGAGGCAGTGTGAATTGTCTTACTCTTCATGAAGAATCAAAAAATCATTTTAGCCATAGGTAGGAAAACCCTGTTTCAAAGAACTTCTGGCGATGACTATAAAAAGGTCAGATTGCTGGCCTGAGGAATTTGAACAATGTGAATTTTCAGGATTATTTGAACACCACAGACAAAACAAGGAGCATTCAATGTTTTTCACTTAGCTTCTATGAGAGGATTTTTGTAAATGCATCTGAACAAGATAAGATCTGAATAAATATCAAGTAGATACAACAATAGATAGCAGCAGTAGCTACTAAACTGCTTGCAGCAACGTTTAATGCTTTTGAAATGTTTGTTCATTGCTTGCATTGGTTAGATTCGCTTTAGAGATGAATATGCATTTGTCAGAGATCCTGTTGTTTGAGCATCCTAGGAATGGCCCTCAGTTTGGTCTTTGGTGGGTGGAAACCTTCTCCTCCCCTCTGGCATGCTGTCAGCTTGCTGGCTCTTGAGCACGGTGGGGGCAGCAGTCTTGCTACCCTCTCCCTGTTCCAGGAGTGCCGAGCACTCCCCAGGGTCCCCGCTCCAAGCCTCTCACCATGGAAGGGAACTCTGGTGTTGCCAGTCGTTCTGAAACCACCCTTAATACCAGATGAAATGTGAAGACAAAAATAATTTTTTTAGCCAATACTAATGCGGTTACTAGGTCTGAAGACAAGCACAGAAAAATAAATAAAAACCCACTTATAAACCTACCTGAACTTTAGCTCTGCTCTAGGAGCTTTCCATCAGCTGTGTAAGCAGGAGCAAGCTGTTAGAATGCTTGTATAATTTTGTGGCTGGAAGCCAGGGCTTCTGACCAGGCTACCCTTTTTCTCTGAAGAGGATCCTGATGTAGGGCTGTGTTTTTCCAGGCCTTCAACTCAATTCTATTCAGATTTAAATTTTATCCTGCTAACAAGTCAAAAAAAGGGCCAGAACTACTGACCCTGCCTGGAAAAACTTCTTGTTTTATCAGCCAGTGTCACTACTGTCATAGGGCAAGACCTGTCATCTATCCAGACAGTAAAGAAGGGCTGTACAGGATTATCAGCTCCATTCTGGAAACAGATGCTTAGGAAAGTATTTTCTTCTTCTTGACAGGACAGAGTTTGACTCTCTGCATAATCCTTTATATACTGAACCTGGAGTTTATATAAATAAATCGTTTGAATCATGCATTACAGTTTTCACTGTATGCTTATACACACATTCATCTGTTTTACCTTTTGCTCAAGATTAGACATGGTAGTACTTCAAACATTTTTGCATGAAAATGGGTTTGAGAAATGCTCTTATTGGTTGTGAAGCTGAATTTTTTTTCTATCAGTTTTCCATTGAACATTTAAAGTGCTTGAGTTTTTTACCCGACTCATTTAAGTGCATATTTAGGTAAACTAGATTTAAGTGTATTAAAAGATCCATTTTAAATTTTTCCTTTGGTGAGAGAAAGAGAGAAACTGTTCCATGCAGCAGATGTATAACAGATGCCACTCTTAGCACATACTGCACTACTGGATGGTGGCCAGATGCAGTGGTGATAGCAGAGCTATTACCATGATGAAGCAGAGTAAGAGAGAGATGTAAGTAATGTGTTAGCTTCCCAGCCCACCACTTTGTCCACACAAATGGGAAGGAGGAGAAAATTCTTAAGTCTGTCAGCTATCTACATCATCATATGCAGTCCTCAAATCATCCACTTTTAAACAATAGCAGTTTAAGTTGAGCTAAGTGAGATTAATCCTACCTGTAACATTTGGAGGTATGTAGTGAATTAGTAGTTAAGCTATATAGAGTTAGAATAGTTAAAGCTTGGGCATTAAACTCAGCTCTTGACTTCAAGCACTGAGTTTTGCTATTTGACCTCTCATCAGTTCCTTTGGAAAGTTCATCTGAGAAAACAGGTGATTTTCTAAAAATAGAGATCCATACAATAAATATCTTGAGTTAGAAGGACGCCACAAGGATCATTAAAGTCCAACTCCAGGCCCTGCACAACACCATCCCAAAGAGTCACACCATGTGCCTGAAAGTATTGTCCAAATACTGCTTGAAGTCTCAGGCTTGGTGCTGTGATCACTTCCATGGAGAGCCTGTTCCAGTGGCCAACCACCCTCTGGGTGAAGAACCTTTTCCTGATATCCATCTTAAACCTCCCCTGACACAGTTTCAGGCCATTCCCTTGGCCCTATCACTGATCACCACAGAGAAGAGACCAGTGCCTGCCCCTCCTCTTCCCCTCATGAGGAAGCTGTTGACTGTAATGAGGTCTCCTTCCTGTCTGCAAAACACTTCTATTTTAGAAGGTAGAAAGATATTTTTGAGACAAATCAACAGGTAGAGGTTGGGGGAAAACTTCTGGTGGCATTTGTCCCGCTGGGCACACTGTGCTTTGGAAAGCACAGGAAATGAACAGTTACCATAACTGAACTGTGCAAGGTATAAATATCCTTTGTGCTCCAAACAAATTGGCCTTACTTCACTGACCACAACACAAAGCTCACCTGCAGCCCTGAGAGCTGTCTTAAAAAGAGAAGAGGTAATGTCCCTCAGACACTAAACATTTCCACGTGCAGAAAATGTGACCATTTTTGTGCATGATTGCATTTTAAATCAGAAATCATTGCTCAGAGTACAAAATGGATTCTGTATGAACCTTCTAAAATAAATGAACCTTAATTTCTTTTGTATTTTTTAAAGGTCAAATGCTGCAAATACTGGCCAGATGACACAGAGATATATAAAGACATTAAAGTTACCCTAATAGAAACAGAGCTCCTGGCTGAATATGTGATTCGAACATTTGCTGTAGAAAAGGTAAGTTTCCAAATTCAGTTTTCTTAAATACAGTGCTATCTGCCACTTCCATACAGATTCAACAAGGGAAAGTTAAATCTTTCTAACTGACATCCTGGGTTTGTAGGTATTTTTGGGTAAACGACTACCGCCCTCTTACGGTAATCTGTGTTTTTCTTTAAATGCAGCCTCTTCTCTGTGCTTTTCATCACTGTTAGCCCCTGCCTGAGTTAGAAAAAGTGATGTTCCTTGCCTAGGAGAAATCGAAGCCTCCCTCCCAGCAATCAAGAAACACATTTGTGCTGCTTTCCCATCTTAAGTTCCCCACAATCATTTTCTGTCTGTACCAGAGGCTGCATGCAGCATTACTCAGAAGTCTCCAGTAGAGAATACTGTTTTCTGTTGGGTCAGGGAGTTCTTGGTCTGAAGAGAGACAGCTCTAACAAACTACTGTTCTTCTCAAAGCAATTTCCCTTTTTACATGGAGTCTGTCTTTACATGGAGAGTTCCAGTCAGTGTGTTGTATCACTGCTTGTTAGAATAATGCCATGCATTTGTTGCTTTGTAGCTTGTAGAACTTGCAGCTGCCCCAAGCAGCTTGCAATATATGGAAAACATACAAATAACAAATAAGATAGCTACTGAAAGTGAGAGCAGGCAGGGTCAGTCAATGGTGAAGTATACTATGCATTTTGTGTCAATTCAGCAGTTTCATTTAAGTTGAAGGCCAGAAATGTTTTAATTGTATGTATCAGGACTCATTTGAGTTGCAAAATTCCAAGGAAAGGGCCTCTTTGGAAGACTAGATATTCCTAATAGCACGCTGAAGTAATGTTCCCTCACCATGAGTAGATTTTCAACCAATTAGCTTAGAAAGCTTCTTTTTATTTAGTTGCAGTACCTGTGATTTATGGGTTGTCTCTGATGATGAACTAGTATTCATTTATGGATTTGAAGAACATAATATTTAGCATCAAAGAATCCTGCACCAGGTACTTGAAACTGCCAAAAAGACTACCCCACAGGGTCTCTGTACATATGTCCAGAGTAACAAAGGAATTAGGGGTTTTTTTCTTGTTTTATTCTTCAGTCTAATACTTAAATATGCATCCATACAGAAACCTCAGGGTAATGATAATAGAATTACGTGGTTTGAATGAACTGAAATATTGTATCATGTTTACTACTATACATATTGTATATTGAATTCATTCAAGCCTGTTGTTTCCTTGCATTTAGGTATTTTTAATAAACAGATGAGAAATGTTGGCTCCACTTTGAAGTAGATGAAGCACTGGTTGATTTCTATTCTGCAAATTTTAAGCTCAAGCTTTGATGTTAGCTTTTCGCTTCTTAACGGGGACTGAAGAAAAGACCTAGAGGATTTTACAGTTGAACATAACCAAACTGTCTTGAATAAGTGCATTAGAACAGATAGAGATAAAAGGCACTAAACATTTTATTTCTTTTTAAAAATCTCCATCTAAAAAGACTTCATTTAGACACTGATTTTTAATAGTTGGTAGTTTTTCAGTAAGCCTCTAAAAGCAGTGTCAGTGTAGTTTGAGTAAAGTACATTTGTTTTTAGTCTATTTTCCATATTTTTTAACTCTTCCAGTGGTACTGGAACATCAAGTCTGTACATCTCTTTCACCATATTTCTCTCAAGTCTATATTTTTGATGTACTGGGACTGATACTTTTCACCTTTTCTAAGTCAAGGTGCGTGTTGAGAAGAGAGCACCCTAACCAAACATGCAGATAATACTAAGTGAAAGGTGGTATCGGAACACTTCACATTGGAGCCTCAGTTCCAAAGGACTTGCAGATCTGGCTAACAGGAACTTTAGTAATTCAACAGGAGAAATTGCAGAGTTCTGTGCCTTAGGTGGCCTTAACCCCCTGTGTGAGTACAGGGTGACTTCTGGGAACAGCATCTGATATCCAGAATGATTGAAGATTTAGCGCATACAAACTGCAAGGGTGGGGATAAAAGAACTGGCCTTGTCCATTGTGGTAGAGATGAAGAGGAGGGGTAAGGAAGATCTGATTCTAGCCTTCAGCTACCTCATGTATGTTTAGAAAATCAGAGGAATCAAATACTCCCAAGACCTCCAGTCCCTTCTGACTGTCCTTTCTGTTTGTTGATGAACATCTCATACCTGTTCCTAAAGTAAAATTCAGAAGTTGATTTGTTGGAAGATAAATTTATCACTTTTTTTTTTTTTTTTTTTTTTTTTTATGGATACTCTGTGGTAGGAGGATAACACTGAGAAAATTGAACCCAAAAGTGCAGTCTGATTTTGAAGATCATTTCTTAGATATGCTTTGCATTGTGTGAATAAGCAGGTCCTTTGGAGCAGTTTCTTTACAGCACAACAGTTAACTCAGATTAATAAGTCATACATGAACAGCAGCAGCATAAGTTTTTGTAGAATTTTTTAACATTCTTGGGTTTAGCAGTCTACACCATTTTCTGTTTGTTTCAGCTGAAAGAAGAAGTGAAAAATACAGTCTCTCCCAGCTGAGCATATGTTTTTATGATTCATGCAGTTGTGTGCTATTTTGGGTTTAGAAACCAGCAGGAAAGCTAGATATAAAAATCATTCTTTTGTAGATATAATAAGAAAACTCATTATAAAAGTATCCTATATGCAAAACCTTTCCTAAGTAGCTGTTAACAATGACAGACAAAAATGCAGTCAACCTGACAGAGAGCCTTTTCACAACTGAGGCACAGAACATAGCCTGATCTGTGTAGCAGGCAGGCACATTGCTTTAGAGGGGCAGTTTGTTTTTTGTAAATTGCTTGAAAATCTCAGCTGCATACAGCATGAAGAATTTGTATGGGATACTCACTTCAGCTTGTGTTGTTATGGCATTGCTTTTTTCTATGGGATCTTTGTTTCTTGGAGGGTTACAGGAGTTTTTACATGCAATGTAAAAATGTTTGAGACACTACGCCCACTGAGCAGAGCTATCTACAGAGTTGAAGCTCTTGCTTATAGCAGCAAAGAGATGTGTTTGCTGGACTGTCTAAAATGCAAATTGCTTTCTCTGTTCCTGAGTTTCAATATGCTTTAAAATTTGTTTTAAGGATATAAGGTCATTTCTGTTTAAAGGGTGTGATCTCCTCAGTCCACACCACTGTCTCATATGCTTTTAATCCTCTCCCTTGCCTGCCTTTTTGTGTCAATTTCCAGGGGAGATGAGGTGTTCCTCTGAGTAGATGCCCTGTCTCCACAGACCCCCAGCCTGAGCTGTCAGAGTATCAGACTCCAACATACACTGAGTCCTCTCTAGTCTGGTAGCACTGGCATGTCCAAAATTTCTCTGCCACTGAATCCCAGACTAATGCATAATAGCAATAAATTAGGAAGCTTATATTACTTATTATTCAAAGAGAATAAAACATTTTATATGCAAACCAGCTCAAGACAGGAAATACATCTTTAAGAAGAAAAGCTGTAAACTACCAGTTATTAATATTGTTGACATTTATTCCAACCTAGACATGATATGCCATAATTTTGCTGTTTGCTTATGAACTGTGCATGATGGCCTCCAGTCTGTGGATTTCTAATGAGAATAAAATACTGGCAGCTACATTTTTAGAGGGGGAAGGGAAAATAGAAGTAGCAAGAAAATAAAACTTAGCATACACATGTCTAATATCCAAAGTGCTCCACAAAGTCACATGGGAAATTACTTACACCATCGGCTTCTCATTCATACCTGTCTCACCATATCCATGTCCTTGTAGACTGTGGCAAATCTCCTGAAGGGTGAGCATGTGGAGGGCTATAAACACAGCCCCTATGATTGGAGGTGTGAAAAGGTTTCTTATTATTCAGCTTTTTGTTTCAGACCAATGAAGGAGACAAATGATAAGGAAAATTATGCTGAAGCTGTAGTTCTCTGAAGTCGGCAGCAAAATCCCTGTGGAGCAATGGGAAAAAAAAAATTCATCTGTTCTCTGTGTTCAGCCTTGCTGCTGACCTGTTCTATGATCATGGCATGCAACCTAAGGCCACAGTTTGTAAAGCAGCCTAGTACTTAAATATAGAGATGAGCACTTCTCTTGTTGCTAAAAGTTTCTGACCAATCTAGTGCTTACTTACTTAATTTTGTTGGAAGGCTTTGAAACTGGTTGATACCTAACCTTTGAACTTGATCTCCTGCTATGAGGAAGCTCTCCATCAGTCTGTACAGATTGTGTTGGTAGGGGGTGAATGCTTTTCAGCAAGGCTTAGGCTTTTGAAGTTTCAACCTTTGCGTTTTTAACAGAGAGGTGCTCATGAGATTCGGGAAATACGTCAGTTCCACTTCACGGGCTGGCCAGACCACGGTGTCCCGTACCATGCCACGGGCCTGCTGGGATTTGTACGGCAGGTCAAGTCCAAGAGCCCACCAAACGCTGGCCCTCTGGTTGTTCACTGCAGGTAGGTAAAACACAAATCTCTCTGTTGTGGTTTGCACTAAACTCAAGACCTACTTTTGCTTCTCCTTTACTGTGTATTCCTCATGCAGGTTGCTGAAGCCACTGGGGCTCTACTCAAAGTAACTGTAAACAAGAATACATGTGTTTTATATATATATATGTATATATATATTCATCCGGGAGCTGCGT
>JACBWW010000003.1:16001158-16055121 GCA_020086605.1 Lanius collurio | reverse complement strand
CTGCTAAAACCCAAAAATTACGATTCTAGAATTCTGATTCAAGTCTGAAACATGCTAATAACGGCCAAAATCATAAATAGAAGCCAACAGCCATTCATTAGCCTGCCTGAAACAGGTCAATGACCTCAGTCTCCTTACCAGGGAATAGGTGTTCCCAGTGTGAATATCTGTGTTGTATGTTGCACAAAATGATGCTGTCATTTGCAAGGAGATAGGAACTAAACTAGGAGAGAGGAACTAAAGATTGGAGACTAAGCACCCTTTGGAAGAAAAAAGAGGTCAACGAAACTTGTAGGGAAATGTAATTACCTTAGAAAAGAGTTGCACATGCTGTACATGTTGTTCAGAAAATTGGAAAACCGAACCTACTGGTTTGCAATTTAATCACCAGGATTAATCACTAAGTGTCCCAGATCCTGGCTTGCAACTGCACAATTTCAAGTTCTTACAAAGATATAATTTCCTTAATTCCAACAAACTGCACCAGCCCTCTGCTGGAAGAATATGGTTGTAATCTGGATTCTTAATAAGTAAATATTTGTTAATTATTGGTTAAGAGAAATTGTGAATTTTTTATAGCAGATTGCATGTAATTTTTATTTTTTTAAGTGATCAAGAATCGTTTTAGCTTTGTTCAGTATTGCATATAGTTAAAAAATGTTTACTCTTCTTTTTTAACATGTAGAATTTGTTTTTAAAAGATACTAATCTCCTGTTTGGTCTTTCAGAGGAACATGTAGGAATTCCACACACTGTTTTAAAGACTGAATTTCTGATTCTAAGCCCTGCGCTGTCTACAGGGAGGAAAAATAGAAATGAAAGACTGAACTTTTATTCATGAATCTCAGATTATTTTCTGAGTGAATAAGGAAAGACTCAAGGGAGTTAGACTGTTAGGGACTGCTGAACAGAGGGGTTTTTTTAATTTGTTGGCTGTGTTTTGAATTTACAATAGGCCATGGCTATTCCAAGCATTTATTGGCCTCACAGGATTTAACAGCTATTGGGATATGCAGTTAATGCACCTGCCTTTGCAGTATGTTAAACCTTTTACCTCTTAATGCAAGTAACAATCTTTTCATTAGGAATAAATCTCAAAACCCTGAGAGCAAACATAAGTGGAGAGAGGGCAAAGCTTATTAAAAACACACATTACATTCAGATTTATTAATAATTACTGTTATCATTATTATTTATGTATATATGAAGTGTTTACAGTTCTGTTTAGATATTACCATTTATGTGGATTGTTATGCTCTATTGGGAAATGAAATTCAACCCTTCACAGTAACTCTGACTTGAAGAGAGTCGCTAGCATCACTTGCATGCAAAATGTGCAGACTTAAATGCTTTTGGTTTCTTTAGAACTTGAAAATCTTAGCTTCATAAAACAGCCCCAGCAGACAGCTCTGCTTATTATCATTTAAACATTCTTCAGAGATCTGTTAGAACAATATTCCTATGTATTTGAAAGATATGTACTAAATTGTGCACATGTTGAATGATCTGAGCACTGGCATTTGCACCAGTTGTACACATTGCATTTTGCTGTCCTGTACACCAGCATATTTCATAATGATAATTTCTGTAAGATTTAGACAATATTTAGAAAGCAGTCGTCTCAGCAGACCAAATCATAGGGAGGGGTTAAAAAAAAAAGAAAATATATTTTCCTACTTGAAATTTCTGGGTTTAACTTGTTAAAGTGATCTCCTGCAAATCAGACCCTGTTTTCTTTTTTAATTGATGTAGTAAATGATTATGTTTTCCTAAAATGTAGTCATCTCTAAACAGCTTTGTTGAGGACTAAGTGTTATAAGAAATGCAAAACAACATCTGGAGTAAATGTGATTTGTCAGCTCAGCTCTGGATCACCAACAGAAATGCAGGAGAATGAAGACCACAGCTGTTTTACTGAATGAAATAAAAAGTTCCAAATATGACATCAATGCTTCTGCAAGCAAACAAAATTTCATGAGTTCATATTTAATTTTAGTGAATGCTTACAAAAAGCTACAGTCTCAAACTGCTCTAAATATCCCTGGCAAAAAAAATAATCATTAGGATTTTCATGAAAAAAATGGACAGGCAGATTCTAGCTTCAAAAACCTCCTTGCAAAGTGTTGATTTTTTTCTTTAAAGTATTAGCACAGATGATAATTGATTCCTGGATTAAGCTCTTGTCATATTATTAGTCACTAAAACCATGCAAGATAATAGTAATTTTACTTTGTGATCTTTTGATACATAGAAGTAATGTTTTCTGAGAACTGAAGAAAGCATAATTAATATTTTCAGGTGTCACTAATAAGATGAAATTAAGCAGTTATTGAAAGTTTAAAGCAATGCTGATATTAGCCAATATCATCAGTCACGGGTGAAACACGTGAAAGTTAAATCCTGAGTTTTGAGAATTGATGTACCCTTTGCAGTACATTGCAGTCCAAACCACACATTCTAATGCAGCCTGAATTATTAGCAACTATTCAGGGCAGCTGGAGGTACCAGGCCTTTGGTCTTTAGCCTCCACACTGTCTCCAAGATATGACAATATTTGTCAGCCTCTCCCTGTTTTGTCATAATGTATTGTAGAATTAACAGTGAGTATCAGAAGTGTTTTACTCCATATACCAGACACTGGAAGTACAGCAGCAAGAAACAGCAGGTTCAGGTACATGAAAAGGCATTATAAAAGCAGAGTGCTTGAAACCAAACTGGGCGCATCATGTGTGTCATAAAGATGCTGTGCAGGAATTCCAGCAGTACGTGTATCACAACTTAAAATACAGAAAAGTATGTTGAGGCACCATGAAATCCAAGGCGATCTAACTGTGTTCTTTTTTGTCCATGGTCTTCTGTAGCTCTGTCCTCAGTACTGGCCAGAAAATGGAGTTCACCGGCACGGTCCTATTCAGGTGGAGTTCGTATCGGCTGACTTAGAAGAAGACATCATCAGCCGGATATTCCGAATTTATAATGCAGCCAGAGTAAGGATGCTATTTGCAAAACAGTTTTGTCTCAGTAGATGAGTTGAGTCAACTCAAAGCAAAAAAATGAAAGCTAAACTCACATAAGAACCATTTTCATTCTTCAGCTTATTTATTTGAAAGCAGTGGTGCGATACTGAGTCACACTACAATCAGTGAGGGAAAAAAAGACTTCTATGTGTAATATAAGTAAAAAATATTCTAATACATATCTCAAGTAAATGCAAATGAAATAAATGCAGTATTCAGATTGTATGATAGTCAAAAAATGCTGAAATCAGTGCTGTTTTCAATAGTTTGAAATTAACCATCCTGCTTATTTGTATCCTATGTCATAAGAAAAAAGCTGTGCCTCAGCACTAGGCATGTTTTCCAATAGCCGTCCCAGCCTCCTAGTGAAGATCCTGTCCCACTAACCACACTTCATAAAATATGTAACCACTTCAGAAGGATAAGTAGGTTGTTCTTGTATTCAGCTTTTTTGCACCCATGAAGTTGACAGAAAACTAAACGAGGCATGTCTTTCGAGATGTGTGGAAAAAAGATTCCACCAGAGGCCAGGCATCTCTTCCCATTCAGGGAGCCTTTGCAATGGCCTGGTATCAACAACCAAAAATCTGTAGCTAGGACTAAGCAGCACTCTCTTCAGAAAAAATCAAGAACTTCCCTGAGACCGAGTGGCTGGCAGGACAGGGAAAGACATCAAAAACATATCCAAACAGGGAAGCAGAATTGTAAAGCTTCAAGGTACTTCTTTAATACTATGAGGGCCTGACATTTGCAGTAAATGTGGCAATATTAAACACACAGCCTCCAGCAGTGTTAGTGTGACCTTCAGCCGACACTGGGTCTGGCTGATCTGCTTTGGGAAGAGGGGCTATCAGCTGAAAAAAACTGGACAGGAAATCAGTAGATTCTAAATTTTGACATAAAGTACACAACACCAATTGGAAGACACATCTAATGCTGCATCCAGTTTGGTTTATTCCCATATCATGTTAATCTTACATCCTCTCTAATAACTCTTACTCTAGAGAATAAAATGTAATGTCAATGTTTCTGTGTGTTGTTCATTTTAAGTGTGGCACTAAAATGCCCTCACTTTGCACAGGCGTGGCAAACTCTAGACTACAAAACCAGTTTTCATGTGCATGTTTATTATGCCCATCTCAAAGGGCTGTAGTTTTCTGCCACTATCACTTGTTCTATACTCCTTTTTTATTTTAAATCACCATAAAGCAACTGTTCAGTAAAGTTTCACCAGAGGGGTTCTGACTGCTGCAGTAGAACACAATAAAATAAAAAGTAGTTAGATATATTTTACAAGCTAGAAACATCTGAGGGTTCCATTTGGGTTTTTTAATGTTTCCTGCTTCAAAATATCTTGAGAGGTTTTGACCTTTCTTGTAAAAAAAGGACAGAAACACATAAAAATTCTTAAAAAAACTGAGACATATATGAAAACAGTATATAACTGAAGTTGTGTTGGAGCTCTGTCTTTGCTACCAAGTTCCTCCTATCATATTAATTAATTATTTGCTTGATCATTCAGATGTATTATTGCTATATTTTAGCCTATTTGTATAGCACTCTGTTTAAAAACTCTTGTTCTGATAACTCCATTGGAAATGAAAAGTCATAAATCCTCAAGGGCAGTTGAAATTACATTAGCAGTTTGTCAGCAATCATCTGCATAAACAACTTCCCTCACTGATGCACATATCTAAATTATGTGCCAAAAAAAATACTGTTGTTTTCCCTGCTTTTGTCTGAATCTCTGCAGCCCCAGGACGGCTATCGGATGGTGCAGCAGTTCCAGTTCCTGGGATGGCCCATGTACAGGGACACTCCTGTTTCTAAACGCTCCTTCCTGAAGCTCATCCGCCAGGTGGATAAGTGGCAGGAGGAGTACAACGGGGGAGAGGGACGCACAGTTGTACATTGCTTGTAAGTACTGGGAACAGAGGAGAGAAATAAGGGAATACTGCCACAGAATTTGTGCCAGGCTTTGAAAGATTTGTGACGAGGTGAAGAGGCATCTGTCTAATCTGGAACTGAATAAATAATACAACTCCTCATTTAAAAGCTCTGAATGCAAAAGGATTTGTGTAATTTTAATGTAGATTCATGAGTTTCCCCATCTGTCCTTTCTTAGAGCCCTATGAAAAGATGATGGGTTCGAGTTAACTCTATTTTATATGAAAATGTCCAGTGCCTCTTGCAAATGGGAAAGTTGCATATTTATTCACAGTAAATCAAAAATGTGCCTTCAGAACAATGTACCTTTTATTTCTGCAGATAAGGGCCATAGAAATAAGTCGTTTTGGAGGAGTGATTCATTTTCCAGACATAAAGCACAGGAGTAAAAGTGCTGTGATAGACCAGTTATGATGACCCTGTAATTGCCTTACCTTTCTCTAGTAATGGTATATTTTTTTGTCCTCCTGTGACTTTGCTCCACTTAAGCAGACCCTCATCCACTCTGCCACCATCCTTTTTTTGATATGGTTTAATACTTGCACGTGCTGTTTGCCCTCAGAAGTAGCTGATCTTTTGAGGCTAAGTCCTCAGCAGTTGAAGTGGTATTCCTCTTCCTCTAAACATCTGTTTAAAGATGTTGCCATGGTGGACAAGGGACATGCCAACAGGAAAACCATGTTCAGAAGTCAGGACCCCGTGTTAGAATGATGGAGGAAAATCTAAGAGAATGTTAATAATTCCCACTATCACTGACCTTGAACAAGTCATTGCTCTTCAGTTTCCCCATCTGTAGTATGGGGATAATAATACTTTCATCAAAGAAGCATTGTGCAGTGTGATTAATTAATGTTTTGAGATCTTTAGCTGAAAAGACCCTTTTGAAGTGCAAATTACTGTTATCTCTGAGGTGGCTGATGATATTAAATAGTTGTACAACATCACACATGCGTCACTTCCAGGCAGTAAAGAAAGAAAAAGCTCTAGTATAATCCTTTTAAATGACTTTATTTTAATTAAAATTCTCAAACAGTCCCACAATATCAGGCACTGTTTTGGCAGCAGAGAGCATTCTTTTTATAGTGCCTGGATGTGACAGATGTGCAATGTTGTATCTTCCTTTGAAAATCAACCATTTGCAAAGCTGGTTTGAAAGACCTGCTACCTAACTAGTCTGCACTCTGGTAATTATTAAGGTTTATTATTTTCAGTGAAGCACAGCCTAAAGATTCTGATTAGAATAAGTGTAGAAATAATGGAGTTTCCAGAAAGAAAGAGATTTTCTTGAAGATTAAAAACAACGAGGGATAAAGTATTATTAAATACTGTATTTGATCATGTATATGAACATTTGTGCCTGGCTTCTTTGCTAGCAATTCACTTTGGGTTCTCTGATACTGTGGGTGGAGGGGAAAAGCACCTGCCTTTAAAAGCCGGCCTTGCCAGGCAGCCAGCCTCTCTTCCTGCTGCCAGGAGCTGAGATCGTCGGCCAGGGGAACATGGTGGCAGCACCCAGTGCCATACCAAGTGTGCAGCCACCAGGACTCCCACAAATGAGCCTTCTGGTGCTTTGTGGTTCCTCCAAAGTGCCTTTGCATCCAGGAGGAAAGCACCAGGATCTGGAGTAAAAGAACTCAAAGGCTTCTCTGTTGCATTTCCAGGCCTGATGCTCATTGCAGCCATGTGTGTTTACAATGCAAAGCGGTGTTGAACTGAAACTAAAAGTACTTTATGCTTATTTTAGCATCCTCTTTGTGCCATCTCCAGTGCTCACTGAAGGGTGCTGTGAAACTCAGCCATTCAATTCCCTCCAGGCTGTCAGCCTGCTGAATTCTGAATCATAGCTTTGAGAATTTTCAGCGTGCTAATTCCAATTAAAAATCATCTTTTGCCCAGAATTCAGCAGCCCTTGGGGCCAGGAATGTTCTGTGGTTTCTCCCCGCTGGAACTCATGCCTTCTGGAGCCATCCCTGTTGCTGTACAAACTTGTGACACAGAGTCCATTGTAATTGAGCCATTTTATCACTTTCACTGCAGGAATGGAGGTGGCCGCAGTGGGACATTTTGTGCAATCAGTATTGTTTGTGAAATGCTTCGACATCAGAGGGCTGTTGACGTATTCCATGCTGTGAAGACACTGAGGAATAATAAGCCTAACATGGTGGACCTTCTGGTATGAGCTTTTTAACTGCACCATTAAATAGAAAATGTTCCTTTTCTCAGAAGACTCAGTAAGATTTCCAGGATTTGCAGTGGGAGTTGTTCACAAAGCAAGCAAGTCATTTTCAAAGGGGATAATGAAGTCACTTCACTTGTAAGAGTATTTTTACACTGCTTTCTTCCCAAGGAGACTTTGTCTCTATTCGTTTGAATTTTTTAAGAGTTTTAAACTTTCAGATGAACATCCTTATTAATTTTCTTTTCTAGCAGGCTGAACCAAGTGGAGAGCAGCCCTTGCATGGTAGAAATAATAGTTATGTAAAATTAAATGCCAGATTTTCAAATTATATATTTTATAAATAGCTTAATCGCCTAATATTTATCAAAGCCATGAATTTCAGCTTGACACCCAGAATATTGCATTTAATTATGGTTGCTCTATCTCATAGAAAGATTAAAGAAGTTCAGAAACAAGGGGCCATGTGCAATTATTTTCCTAGAGAGTGTTTTAAGAGCTTTTTTCCTAAATGGAGGAGTGCTGAAGTGCCAGCTGCTATGCCGAAGAGCTGCAGAACAGCTTAAACCAGCAGGTTCTTACACTCCAGTGTGTAGTTTTGTACTTGGAGATGGGTGTAGCGTGATACCCTGTTCTGAAGCCTGGGCTGTAAAAGACTGTTTTACAACATTTTGCTGCAGAGGTGGCTGCTTAAGAGGCAGCTGCATTTGATTTAAAATCACAGGCATGAGGAAGCAGCATCTGGGCACTTTTAGGGATTGAGCCAAATTTGCAATCTCTCGTTAAACAAGTTGGGGGTCACTTCAGCAACTTTTCTATAGCACGCCTGGGGTGAGGCAAAAGACATCTCACTGAGCTGGTCCAAGCTCCTGTAATTTTAGGAGAGGACCCCTCAGATAAGCTGAGTGTGGCACACTGGAGAATAGGCAGAAGGAGGGAAGCTTTCACACACAGGTGAAAGCAGATAGGGAGGGATATCCACCTCCCCACCACATGGATGGCTGTGCCTCCTCTGTCCTGTGGGAGAAGGGTTCCCACCACATCCCCAATCACAGTGCTCTCTCCTAGCCTGCCTCTGAAGTCCCACACCCTCCCCTAGGCCCAGCTCTGGCCAGGCACATGGAAAAAGGCCAGATGTTGTCAGCTGAGCAAAGCAGGGAGGGAGTTCACAAGCAGCACCGCAGGACCATGAGGCAGCAGTGTGGAACTGTGAGTCTTGTATCAGTGAGAAACCATCAGACTTCCACAGTGGTGGGAAGGAGCAGCTTGGCTGGCTTCTTTTCCTCTAGTTTGTATCCTCAGGAGGAGAATCATCATGCTGAGAACCATACATTTTTATTTCCTAGATATTAAGGAAAATTATTTACTCCTTCTTTTGTGTAGTATAGTTAGGACAGGGATTTGGCAGGCCTGCTGTTCTCTGTTCTCTTAGAACTTAAGTCCACAGAACTCACTGATCTCTTACTCATTTATTTAATAGAAATAAAAAGAAAATCACCAATGCAGATGTACAATTAAAGAAAATGCTCTCTCTAAATTCCCATTTGTGACGGTTCTCCAGGTAGAGATTTGTCAGGCAGTTGTGTCAAGCAGAGCATTTTTTTAATCAAAAAAGCTAAATGTATTACTTTAGATATAAAAGTACCTTTTAGTAAGTTGAGAATGGTACTGGGAATGCCTGGAAGGCATGGGAAGGCCTTCTGGAGCCTTTTTTTATTAGGAAATTTCAAAGCACTTGTGAAGGAAATCAGTATTGTTTTCCTTATTTTACAGGCAGAGGAATGAAGGTGAGGGACAATCAGGATTTTTCCCACTGTCACACAGTGCACTGACTGAGCAGAGTTAGAATGACATCTCTTCAGTCCATCTCTGCCACCTCATAGGAACAAATATTTGAATTAGCCAGGTTTCAATTTCCATGTAGATTGCCTCATGGTAAAAGGGAATTGGGACACTTGAGTTCTTTTCCTGGTCTTGTTACTGACTTCATCCTTTATGACCTTTCTTATATGAACGTGTCTTTGTCTCAGTTTCTCTGTCTGAAAAAATAGAACAATAATATTCATCCACCTAGTAAAATTTTATGGTAAAAGATTAAATACTCTAAATCATGACATTATTTCACAAAAATAGTTTTAAGACTGCTTTGTCAATATGTGTTATATGCTTTCTGACTAGACAAAAGGCAGTCTTTACCATCCACTTAGAGATTCATCTCTTAATTTCACTGAAACCTTTGGTTTTCCTCCAAGTGTAAAAGTCTGAATGCCACATCCATACAGTATGGAAATCTATGCAGTTTTTCAGCCATCATACAAAGGTAGCACATGGTATTGCAAAATCTCTATTACAAAATGCTCAAAGCATTTGGTGATAAATGTTATTGGGACTACCCACAGGTGTCCTAGAAAATAAATTTAAATATAACCTCTCTGAAGCTAGATAGTCTAAAGAGACTTTTATTATCCACTATCAAGTGAATAATAAAAATGTACAAAGGACACCAGTGAGTGAACACTGTGAGAAATAATATATTTCTGCTCTTTAAGACAGGTATTTGGTTTACTGAAAATGACAGTTATTCTGCTGGATCAGTAAATCAGCATAAAGTGAGAATGGAGGAGTGGAAATGGATGAGTGCCTGATCTCTTGTTTTGATCTCTTATGTAGTTAGAGAATAATTTCCATTTATTTAGAAACATATATGCAGTAAAAGCATAATACTCTGTTCTTTCCTTTCTTCTTTTTTTAACCTTTTTTCTCATCCTGAAGAAGACACAAGCAGTTTAGGGAACCTTGCAGGACTTTAAGCCCTCACATACAACTCACTCATCACTTAGGTCATATGTGCACTGAAGACTTGTTTTCTTTTGACGTGACATTTCTCAACAAAAGAACTTGGAAATGGTCCATGCTTGTTAATAGCTTTTTGATTTTATTAATAGGATATGGTCTTTTGCATGTTAAGTGGAATTTCTTCTCAGCTAAAATGTGACCCAAAATCAGAAGTACAGGCCAAAAAAGTTAATCCTTTAAAATGGTATTGCTTCAGTGAAAAGGGAATATATCTGAAGATCTTCCTTCTCGTGATGTTGGGGAAGGCTGAGTGCTGTCAGCTCATTAAATCTGTTGTTGTTCCTAAATGACAATATGGCTGAAATAATAATAATAATTGATTGAAGTGCATAAGCAAAAGAGGCTTCAGTATCAGAAATAGTCATAAAAGTGGCAGGTGTTTCCCAACTGAATTTTCCGAAGCCAGAGCCCTTAGATTCAGGGAGCCTGCACCTACTATTTCTTTCAGCTTTTGTTGTCATTTAAATACTGTAGTATTTTTAAGTATTGCGAGTAGCAAGAATGGAAACAGGAGAGGGGTATGGGTGCACATAGAACTGGGAAGTCATCAGTGACTGCACCATTTAAAAATTTCAGAGTGGGCAAAGACCATTCAAAAACATCTGTTGTCTCCATTCCACTGAGGGTGTGAAAGGGGCCAAGTCATGACCCTTTGTCCCCAAAGATGCAGAGTGGGTTTGCATCCCTCAGGAAGGGGATTTCCCTGGGACTTGCTCTGTTTCCAAGCAGCTGCAAGTAAAACCAGCAGGTCTGTGTTTGAAGCACAGGGTTGGCACCTGAAAACTTAGCCTGGTTAACAGGAGAACTGTTAAGAGCCTAACTTGAGTGTCACTGTCAGTTGCTAAAAATTACTTGGAATTAATCCAATTAATTTAGCTCAGGCCTGATCTCACAAGGCTATTGCACAGTCTTGTGGGTTGGATCTAGGCTGCAGATAGAGGACCAACAGTAAGCAGCTCTTGCCCTGAAATGTAGCAAGTGCATGAATGATATTAACATGAAAGTCACTATCTGGGAAGTACTAAACACTGGGTCTATTTCAAGATAAACATTTCCAGGGAGGAATTTCAGCAACTCCAATTCTGATTAAGTGCTACATGAGCATTTTGACAGATGACAGAAGGGTTGCAAGTGAATTTGCTTATGTGCAGTCAGTTTTTCTCATACAAGTGTATTAGAGCAGCTAAATACTCGTGTAACATGAGCACGACCATAAGTTACTATGTCTGGTTAATATAAAGATTTTCTTATCTGAATATAAATTGGATTTGCAAACTGGTTCCCACTGACAACAGCTGATAGTAAATAATTTTAACAGAAGAGAATTATTGACCCCCTTAATTAAGTTTCTTCAATAACTGACTTTGTGGTTTTCTTTCGATTTTTCAGGATCAATACAAATTCTGCTACGAAGTGGCTTTAGAATACTTGAATTCCGGCTGATTGTCTAAACAGCACAGACAAAGCTCCTCCTTTCACCACCACAAACAAAGCAAGTCACTTCATGATGTCTGTGTAAATGAGATGAAGACTTCTCAGTGTTATGCTTATACTGCTTTGTATAATTGGCTCTTTTTAAGAGCCCCAAAAGATGTTTATAAAACCGCTTGCACTGCCCAATTCCCACTCTAAAGCTGCTGCTTGGCACCCCCGTGAGCCTACACCAAACCACGTGGCAGTCCTTGAACACCGTATTCATACTCAGCCATTCATGTGGTGAAGCAGCATAGCCCTCCGGTAAATAAGAGAGCACAATTATATTCTTATGAAGGAATTTGTACTTTTTCTGTTACATTTCGTTGCCTGTGATTCTCAGTTATTGTCACAGCCTAGTGTACATTTCTGTTCTGTGGAGAATGCTGTCTGGCATTTTGATAATATATGATTTTAGTTATATTTGTATTCTAACACGTGCATAATAAACGAATCATATGTAGCTTATCTGAACTAACAGAAAGACATGTACCAAATCATGTTAACTTTGTTGAGTTGTAATTTCTATCCACTTTGTACCATTTCAGAGAGAGAATCTTGATAGAAATGCAGTTAGAAAATGCAAAAGACAGGATGCTCAGATTAATATATCCAAAGCTTTTTTCATTTGTTTATATTGTAAATATTTTTTGATTTCATCAAATTATTTATTCATTAAAATGATTTTTTTTGGTGAAGCACAGTGAGTGACAATCATTTTTTTTAAGCCCTGGAAATGCTTACTGTATGATAGTGTAAACATTTGTTTACCTTGTATGGATTCTCAGCTCAATAAATAATTACATACATGATAAAATCTTGTTTAATTTAATATCTCTTGGCATCTGAGTGCCTTCAACTAAGCCTCTTTTCAGATTAAATCTAGTAAATACTGAGCTATCTCCAGTGAGTGTTTTTTGTGTGATCCAGTGTTGATCCAGCCAATAGCAAGGTCATAGAATCACAGAGTCATAGAATGGTTTGGGTTGGAAGGTACCTTAAAGATCATCTTGTTCCAACTCCCCCTGCCACATTTCCTTAGACTGGGTTGTTAAAAGCCCCATCCAAGCTGGCCTTGAACACTTCCAGGGATGGGGCATTCACAGTTTTTCTGGACAACCTGTTCCAGTGCCTCAAAAGTGAAAAATTCCTCCTAATACATAATCTAAATCAGCTCTTTCTCAATTTTAATCCATTCCCTCTTGTCTTGTCATTACAATCCCTTGTAAGAAGTCCATCTCCATCTTTCTTGTAGGCTCCCTTCAGGTACTAGAGGGTTGCAATTAGGTCACCATGAAGCCTTCTCCTCTCCAGGTTGAACAAACCCAGTTCTCTCAGCCTTTGTTTGGTGGCCTCCTCTGGGCCTCTGCTCCTGCAGGTCGATGTCTTTCCTTTGCTGGGGACCCTGGAGCTGGATGCAGCTCACCAGAGTGGAGTAAGATGTGCTGTGCCAGTATATGAAAGAGGTGAATTGTATGCTTTAAAGTGCACAAATGCAGAACCTGGAAGATGCCCTGCTCTAAAGAAGAGATGGTGTTGTGCTGGCAGTGCTCTGTCTTGTCACAGCAACCCTGTGCCGCCCTGGGCATTCCCTGCCATTCCCTCTGGGCCTGCTGCTGTGGAAGGGGTGATGGTGCACTTGTTCTTGAGATGCATTGACTGCTATCAGGGGCATGCAATTCCTTCTGTTAAAGATGTTAAAGATACCAATACCAGAATTGCTGGTGGGGAAGTTGTTAAAAAAGTTGTGAAACTGCTCCATTCCTAGAACTGTGGTCAGTACTGCCAGTGGACAAGTTTACACCATTAAAGCTTCTGAAAACAGCTGTACTGACCTTCCTGGTGTTTGGGTGGTTCCGCTTTCTACAAAGCACTGACCAATGTTGAATATGCTGGGAACTGCCTTTGTTGAAGCAACAAAGGAGCAGAAAGGGGGAATGAGAGCACTTGCTCTGCTGGAACTGCAGAACACTTTCTCACCCAGAAGACATTTCAAGCAGAGCAATTGCTCAATACTGAAGCCTTCCATAGCTGTATGGGAAGCCCAATTCAAGGTTGTGGCTGACTGCACGGTATTTCAGCTCTTGAATGATCCTGCTAAGCCATCTGGAATGGAGGCAGTATCTATATAAATGGATCAGTCAACCTGTTTTGAGAACCTCTAACAGATCTAGCTTGGACAGAATGACTCACAGCTTGTCAACAACCAGTTCAAAACCACTCTAAAATTCAGATCTGATCACACGAAAATAGGTTCCCTCTGCATCTGGAAAGCATCTCTTTTAAAGAGTAACTGGCCATTGCTATAAATTGAACAGAGGTACTGAAAAACTTAGGAAATACAGTCCTGAGAAGAATGATGGTCCTTGGATAAACCTTGTAGCACAACAGCTTGTTGCAGAATTTGCTCTTACTCATTTTAAAACCCTAGTGTTAGGAAACAAAATCCAAACCTCTAACAATCTATTCCTCACAACCAGCTTGACAGGCCAGGCATGCCAGCCAAGCATGCTTCTTTGTAATAATTATGGGACCATAAAAAGTTGGGTTCTGTGATCTGTCCATTGGAATATGCGTGGACACATTCCATGTTACAAAAAGCTTAAGTAAGATACCTGTGCCAAAGGAGCCCTTGGACAGGCAATGTGATCTTAAACGTGAAATGCAGCAAGAATCATGGATATCTCTCCCCAGGACAGAGACTGCCAGTGTTAGCCAGACATTATTTCAGCTGCTGCACTCATGCAGACATACTTTGCACACGTAGGCCTTAGGGGGCAAGGGGTGTAAGGAAACAAGGAAGAAGGAGTTCTTCAGTGTTTCTAATTGTTTTACTGATATTACTCTTTTTTTTCCCTAATTCTTCTGACATAGAGTTTATGTTGCAGAGTCTGTCTGATGTTGTTCCGAACAAAAGGCATTCTGCGAACTTCAGTGCTATGAAACTGGAGCCAGGCAAAGAAAGCACAGCAAGCAGCTTTGTGTCCTCGCTCTCATACTACAGCTATCAATCAATATGAATTGTAGAGAAATCCAGGCTTAGGCAAAACTGTATTTTGCCAAGAAGGAAAAAACAGATGAGGACTTCAGATGAAGCCAGTCACATATTTGGAGCACTGTTGTAATGGGGAATCCTTACAACATGTATAAGACAGCGATGAATTTGGAAGGAAAGATGAAGCTATATTTCTTTAGATGTGCAGAGATGATTTTATTCCTCCAGCCCGCATGGCTGGGGTTCCCAGGCAGACTCCAGTCATGGGACCCTGCTCTCTTCCCGGGCCTCAGGCACCCCAAATCAACCAATCAGGAACAGGTATGGGGCACACTTGACATGGGAGCAGGGACAGGGACAGACCCATACCCTGCAGGGTCCCTCCCCCCATGACATCAGAGGGAGAGGTACCTCCATAATTCACCCTTTCTTTTTAAATAAAGAACATTGGAAACAGTTGGATAAACAACAAAACATTTTCAAAAGAAAGGAAGCCACTATCTTGAGTCCCCAAATATCCAAACAGATTTTCCTTGGAGCATCAGAAGGGAGACAGGACTTGAGCATGCTTCAGATGGAAACTGAGTCAGGAGGGAGTTTTTTCCTTTCAGTACCTGTTGGAATCTTACAAAATGACAGTTAATTTCTTCCCTCCCTCCTTTTCATCCCATTGGCATTGCAAAGGGGTTCATGGCAAATGGAAAAGCCTGGTTTTGTGAGGGGAACCAGAAAGAGAAATTTGGGCTGGGCATATATGGGGGATAAAGGGGCATGGGATAAAAGGGGAAGGTGGGATATGGGAAAGGACAGGGATTGTGGGGATATTGTCTAGCATATCTACTGCCTTTGAGAGGGACACCCCCAGGGCCTGTAACACATGCTGCCTGCAGACCCTCTGTTCCCTGCACAATTTTAAATTCTACTCTTTCTCCTTCTTCTAAGCTTGGAACATCACTTTTGGGGTTATTTTTCACAATAGCAGATTTATGGACAAAAATACTTTCTCCAGTATTGTTTTTCAATAAGAAACCGTAATTTTTCTTTACATTATACCATTTTACAGTTCCAAAAACTTTAGGTGCAATAACCTTTTTCTTCATTCCTTTGTTCTTGCTTTCATTTTCGGTCTTGCTCGCTCTCGCACTGGAGCTGCTGCAGCCAGGACTGCCAGGGCCAGGGCCACGAGCGCGTTCCTGTCGTGGGGTCTGGACTCCTCAGGTTCGCGTGTGGGGCCGTGCAGGTCCGGTCTGGCCATGCTGCTGCACTCTGCCACTGCCGGCTGCTCCGCCTTCGGCCACCTCTGCACCACTGCTTGGCGCTGTGCTCGCTTCTCCTCTGGAGCTCCTCGTGACTGCTCCACACTTTCTGGGCATTCACGCGGCTGCACGGCCACGCCCTGTGAGGTGTTCGCGTGTGCGCAGCTTTGTACCACCGGCGCTGCCACTGCTGCTGTCGGCTGTGTGGCTGTCGGCTAGTGCGGTTCCCTTCCCGCCACCCCCACGCCGTTCCGGCTTTGCTCGGCGTGGCTCACCGCGGTCACCATAGCGACTGCCACAATCGCCGCTGCCTTTCTTGGTGCGGGGCTCAGGCTCAGGCTCGGGCTCAGACCGTCACTCGCCACACAGCGTGGGGTGGCCATCAGCGGGTTGCTCCTCTGCCGCTGCTGCCCTCGCTGCTACCCTCACTGCTGCCCTCGCTGCTGCCCTCGCTGCTCGCACCTCTGCTCTCACAGCTCGCTTTTTGCATTTTTCACCAGCTATTTCTACTAGCTCTCCTTCTTTATTCACTGTAAGAATACCTCAGAGACCCCTAGGAATGCACTCTCACATCCAGTGTCTTCGTCGTCGCTCTCTCGCCCACTGTTGCTTGGGAGTGCACTCCGATACAGGGATAGGGTCTGCTCTACAGCTCGTGCTTTTAGGGGGGCTGGGCGCCTCCACCTCTGGCACCTCAGCCACAGGCACCTCCGTGTTACTGGGACCGAGGATATGCTTTATGAGAGCATCTTCAATTGCAAAAGATGCTAATATCAATTCTACTACCATTCCACTTCTTGACTGGATCATTATCAACTCATCAATTTCTTTCCAAAAATTGTCCCCTCTAGTCACAGGAAAACCAACATCAAAAATTAAGTCTTGAGTGACATAAAAGAAATTTTTGAAAAGCCAGTTTAAAAAGTGTTCTAAATGTCCTGGGGTCCAGTTTTGCATTTTGTTTCGCTAGAATTTCTTTCACTTCCAAGTACATTTTTCTCTGTGGCTCAGATAGCCACAACTCCTCTGATTTCTCCATCTGGTCAGAAAGTACAGCCAAAAACAAGACAATAAGAAAGTTCAATCACTCACAATTCACATCGGTGTACTCCAGACCTTTAGAAATCATTTTCAGGGATTGAATGTCCGCATATCTCCACCATTTGTTGTAGTGCAGGGAATCCTTACAACATGTATAAGACAGAGATGAACTTGGAAGGAAAGATGAAGCGATATTTCTTTAGATGTTCAGAGATGTTTTATTCTTCCAGCCCACATGGCCAGAGTTCCCAGGCAGACTCAGTCATGGGACCCTCCTCTCTTCCTGGGCCTCAGGCACCCCAAATCAACCAACCAGGAACAGGTATGGGGCACAAGTGACATGGGAGCAGGGACAGGGACAGACCTGTACCTTGCAGGGTCCCTCCCCCCGGGACCTCGGAGGGAGAGCTACCTCCACAGAGCACCTCTCCGATGAGGAAAGGCTGAGAGAGCTGGGGTTGTTCTCGGGAGAAGAGAAGGCTTCGGGGAGATCTTGCTGCAGCCTTTCAGTACTTCAGGGTGGTCTACAGGAAAGGAGGTGACAGACTTTGTAGCCAGGCTTGTCGCAATAGGATGGGGGGTAATGGTTTTAAACTAAAAGAGGGTCAATTTAGATTAGATATAAGGAAGGAATTTTTTCCAATGAGGATAGGAAAACACTGGAACAGGTTTCCCAGAGCGGTGGTAGATGCCCCATTCCTGGAAACATTCAAGGATGGGACAGATGAGGTTCTGAGCAACTTGTATCTAGTGGAAGGTGTTCCTGCCCACAGCAGCAGGGTTGGACTAGTGCATTCCAACCCACACCATTCACTCGGGAGTTAGGAACAGAGAAATACAAGGAATCAGAAAGGAGAAGGAAGATATGAACATGGAGGGGCTGATAACTCTGGAAGTTATCTGGAGGGTGCCATTTTAGAGGAGACAACAGAGAGAAAACAGCAGTGACAACCATTGAAAGTGTTCATAATCCAACTTCCCCTTTCAGAAGAAAATTGCATAAATGCAGTAAAACTGCAGAACTGTGAGAGACATCAGTCCTAGTCTGGAACAGAGGGAGGGATGTTTTCTTCAATGCCCAGTATAGAAGAGGTACATAAATGAATAAAGAGGTACTTTAATTGGTTTGCCATCTGTATCACCCAACTCATCATCTCTCCAGGACTTGAGTTAGGTGATTTTTGCTAAGCTATTCTGAAAGAGCAGCAGTGGGGGTAGTGAGGGAGGTGATGGCATGCAGGTAATCTGTATCTTTATAACAGCAGTGCTTCTGACAGCTTCCTGGGCTTCTTTATCAGCAAAATGAGTCTGTCCCTGGCAGGATACCATGGAGTACTAACAGCTTAGTCTTACATCTAGTTGCTTACAGCTAGTAAGATGAAAAAATAAAACACAGAAAAAACTTCTTACCCAGCTCTACATAGTGTGTTTCCAGTGTGTGTCTGTGCCACAAAGACTTGATCTGAAGGTGCGATGCAGTATCACGACCATCTTCATTTTGGATGTCTCCTTTATCTGGTTCTGGCTCATCTTCAATATCTCTGAAATGTTTTCTTTTAATTTCACTCTGTGTGGGTGTGTCCCCAGATCCAACTGCTTACTGTATGTGCCCCTTTGCAGTTCTTTAGAAACATGTAGCAAAGACACAAACAGAATTTGGTTCTTTGAGGTGTGGCAATAGAGATAAATTGACACTTCCAGAAACAGCTGTTCCAAGCTTCTTCTTTTGGGAAGGCCTGGAGAAACTGTAATGGCAGTAGCAAACCTAAAGCTTTTGGCATTACTCAGTCCAAAACTGAGCGGGATCCTCTGCTGAGTCTCTTTTCGGGGTTGTTTTAAGTTTTGTGTCTTCTCCCCCTGCCTCCCTCCCCCATATCAAGGATGCCTAAAGGAAAGTAAGTGAATTTAAAGTTTACTTGAGGTTTTACAGCCTCATTAGTTTTCTGATTCAAAAGTGACTGGGTTGCTCTGCCTCCCAAAGTAGCTTCTTAAAGCACTTGTGCATTAGCTTTCAGAGGCAGCAAGCTATATAAGCAGATCACTGTAACAGAATGATTTGCCATATCATTTTAGATTTATTGTTGGTTTTACACTTGGAGCCTTGATCTACAAAATTTTAGCATCCCATATCTCATGCCAGACACAAGGCTTTATGAAAAGAAAAATTAAATCAGTAATAGAAAAAAATGTGCAGTTTAGGTCTGGTGTATGTGTGTATGTAGGCCTATTAGGGAAGACAATGACCACTCAGTTTTGGGGCACCAGTACCAGTAAAACCCAACAGACCACGTGAAAAATAGTGCTGTTTCTAATGGAGCTCATTTTTTTGGTTGGTTTTTGTAGCTTTGTCTATATGGTGAAATTATAAACTGATGGGTGCATTTGCATTGCCTCTGCCATTCACATGCTCTGCCTGGGGCAGCTTTCCATACACCACTGGCATGAGGAAGTTTGTTCTGCACACCCTGCTCAGCAAAACAGCATTCCCCTTTAGCATCCTGACCCACTGTAATGGAAAAACCCTTCCAAAACCTTGTAAACCCTTTGCAAACTGCAATAAACAGCAGCAGCAAAATGCCTTTTTCACTCCTGCTGCTATTTCTAAGCAGACTTCTCTGAGGATGGCTGAAAAGGCAGCTCCTGCCCTGCTTATTTCTCCAGACTCACCTGATCTGCTTCAAGCCTGAAAGCCACTTCCTGCTGTCCACAGCTCCTCCAGTCTGTCTCTCCAGCTCTTCACAGTCTCTGGGCAAGGCTTTCACACCTCCACCTGCAGGGCCCTCCTGGGAGATGCAGTGCCCTCTTGGTGCTCCCACTTCCCTTCCAGTCCTGTCACCACAGCCATGTGCTGCTCTGTCTCAGTAATATCACTTGAGAAAGGTGGAAGGAAGATTTGTGGCTGGAAGGGATTGGGGTCTACAAACATTCTACCATTATTTTTTTAAATATTGCTGTTAGGATTCAATGCACAAAGGCACAGAAAAGGTGGGCCTTGGATATGAAGAGTGAGAATGATACTTGCTGTAGCTTGTCTGAGGGAATATGTCAGGGAAGATTAACATCTCATGTTCACTGACAGTCTTTCCAAACAACGATATTTTTACTTCTGAAACTCTTGTAATGATGTGTTTTTAGTAGCAGCTAGAAGATTTTTAATTGTATCTCTACAGTTGTGATATTTCCAGCAATTGAGTTTTTTTGTGATGATGTGCTCGGGGGTCACAATTAAAGCCTAAGTATCTTTCATGCTAGACATACATTAATACTGCTGCCAGGCCTGAGTAAATTCAATCAGAACAGTCCTACAAACACTGATATTAATATCCTCTTTTCTAGTCCAACGTACACAAAAATATCAATCTGATACTCACACGCATTATGCATATATGAGTTCATCAGTCCTTGTGCATGCCCTGTCACGATGCTATATTGAGTCTGGCTGGGATGAAGTTAATTTTCTTTGTAGCAGCCCATATGGTGCAGTGTTTTGTATTTGTGATGAAACAGTGCTGACAGCACACCAATATTTTAGCTACTGCTGATCAGTGTTTGCACAGCATCAAGACCTCTGGTTCTCACTCTACCCCAGCAAGTAGCCTGGTGGTGGTCAAGACCAGACAGAGTGGGAGGGAACACAGCTGGGACAGACAAGCTCCACTGACCAAAGACAAGGGTATCCCATACCACACACCAGCACACTCAGCAACAAGATGGGGATGAGGAAGAAGCAGTTTCTGTGAGACTGGCTGGGCATTGGTCTGTCTGTGGGAGGTTGTGGGTGAATGCTTTTGCATTAATCGTTTGGGGCCTTTTTTTCCCCTTTCTTCTTCCACTTTCCTTCACTTATTAAACTCTCTTTATCTCGACCCACATGTTACCATGCTTTTGCTCTTGCTGTTGTCTGGAAGGACTGGGCAAGTGTCTAAGTGGAGACTTAGCTGTTGGCTGGTGTCCGCCCACCACAGCACATAAAGGTGTGTAGGACCAAGGTCTACAGGCATCAGTTGACAACATGCCTCAACAAAAAATTTTAAAAAGGAACTTACTTGTCATAAAATGAATAGGGTTGCTTAGGTGCTCAAAATTAAGCACAATGTATGTCATTAAGAGCACATCTTTAAAATTAACTTAAAGAGACGGAGCTGATTGGCCCACTCATTCAAAGTGATAAAAATGTGGAATTTAATTGTGTGTGGCAGAAAATTTGTGGCAGATGTTTGGCCCTCTCTATCTCTACAGTATTCAGTCCATTTTAAGTGGTGTCTATAACCAGCACTTACTACAACAAAAAAATCCTCTGCTAGTCATTTTGCTATACCATGAATGAATGTTACAAGTGCAGCAGAGCCGTTCCTGAGAGTTTCCAGGCCTTCGTAACAGTAGATGCTGTACAAGGAGGTGGCATTTGCCTCACCCCTGATGAGTTGCTCCCCCAGACACTATTAACTTCAAATAGCTCAGAAGGCAAAGCACCGTGCTGGATCACATACTTAACAGTCCTTTGGCACATGAGGTTAGCAATGACAGCCTCTGAAGAAACACTGGTATCTATGCAATCTCATTACTCTCCGTATCTGTAACCCTTAGAAGTTGGGCCGAATGCATAGAGAACTAACCTGCTGTTGTGTCCCCTTGAAATTCTGATTTATATTTCTATAACAATCAGCTGGTAATATAAACCTTTTGGGGACGAGAAGTCTTGGGAGTGAAATACAGTTACTGCCTCGCCACATGAGAAGTGGGATGACATTTTATGTTGGCCCTCGAAGACTTCATTATCTCTCTGTTCTCCAGTCTGCACAGTTTGGTGGGAACGCCTGGCAAACTCTTGCATGCCCAGGAGTAAGGTAAGTGACCTTTGTTGGCCATGCACAGGAATTTAATCAGTATTACACACCACATAAACCAAAATGTAGCTTTGCTGTAAAAGGGATCAGCACAGATTCAGCCATACTGAATTGCAGCCATGGATTGCAGCCCTGTGTTTTGGAATGATTACAGCCTACATCTGAAAACCAGCTTTTGAGCAAATCCATAGAGACAGCACTGTTAAAAAACCATCTGCCAATGGTTTGCAATGCTTTTCCTTCATTTTATTCAGGTTGGTTTTTTTCTTGGTAGGATGTGAGCAAAATACAAGCCATCACCCAAACTAGATACTTTTCACATCCTGGTTCTTCAAGCCTGACTGTACCAACCTCTGTTGAGTTCTAGCAAGAAAATAGCACATGCACAAATCTGTCTCTTTCAGTGACAATCAATGGAGGCAATGCAACATCAGTATGTTTTCTGCCTTCTTTAGATATCCTTGTGTGGAGCTACAACTCAGCCTGACAGCCAAAAGGGCCCAGCAATGAGTGCTGCTGTAATTGATTTGAATAAAAGCTTTTGATTTATTAAATGAAATGTTTTGATGTATTAAACTGCACTGTCTTTCTATCAGATGGCAAAGCCTGATGGTCAAATAAAGCTTCTCTCTCCTGTTGGCACTCCTCCCTTCCTTCCTCCCTTCCTGTTTCAAACCTTCCCTCTTGCCAAATCACTCTGACCCATGTCCTGAATATCTGACAGCACTTGAGGACCAGTCTGTGGTCATCCTTTGTCTGGTTTGACAGGCAGCTTTGCCAAACCCATGTCCTCCAGCTAAGGCTCTCATTCCTGCTGGCAGCATTGTTCTCCTGACTGCCATCCCACCACCTCTGTCAGCAGGACAGCTGGGAGCTGGGCATCATCTGCTGAAAGTGGGCAGAGATTTATCACTTTGGGTGGTGTTTACCTTCCATGTTTTTAAATAGAGCATTCTCTCCCCTACCAAGACCTCTGCTGAGAATGCTCTCTTGCAATACTTGTACTTGTGTGAGATTTCCATTTAGCTGAGACTCTTAGGAAGACTTGGACACCCTTCCCTAACTGGCACTGTTAATACAACTACAAATTCATTTGTTATATTTCTTCTGGACAATGAAAATATAATTTAGTCCAACCTTGAACATAAAACTACTAAATACTTCTTGTTAGCAAGCAGTCAGAACAATACTGCAGTGTAATTTTCAGGATCAGCTGTGTGAAATGTACCAAGGTTACGGTGGTTTTACATTCTAGAGGCACTTGGGCGAGAGCAGTGTCTTCCCTTTAAATCTGATAAATGGCTACGTGATTTGGCACCATATTTTTCAAGCAGACAAATTAACTTCAAATATTAATACATTTAGCAGCCAGTCAGACAAATTGCTTGTTCTACAAGCGCCAGAGTGGTCATGGGGGGATTTTCTTTCTGCTTTCAGGAAACCTAACCTTCAGAGCAGTGCTCGGCCAGGCCAGCAAGCCCATCAATCAGCTAACAAAGTTGGCAGCAGTTAAATGCATCTTCAGTTCTCTCTGGAAAGGAGGTAGGAAAGAAAAAAAGCTTGGCCAACTTGGCCAATGTCTACCAGGATGGTCAGAAATCTGTATTTCAAATAAAACACACATGCCAGGGCTCTGACTCATCATGGCCATCTGAGGACCCTGCTAGGAGCCTGCCTACCCCAAAACTCTTTTTCCATGGTCGTGGGGTGAGTCATCTTGAAGAGGTCTGTCTGCCTCCACAAACTGACAATGATGGTGTACCTGTAAGAAGGGCTGCCATCACCTCCCTTCTCCTCTTGCATATTTTACACCTAAATCCTTTCAGAAAGGACAATCTTTAAAGTAGCATGCTATGTGATAATATAATATAAACAATTGAGGAGATTGAATTTATTATATATATATATATTATGAATTATAACAGGAGAGTTTAAAATTTAAATTCTCTCATCAATTAGTGAGAATGAAAAATCCCTAGATGACTTTAACTCTTTCTAGTTTTGAAGCATTTGCATTTATGGATTTTGTGAAGGGCAATGTTCTCTTAAAACTGATCATAACTGAACTGGATATGGATTCAGAAGCCAGTCTGTTTGCTAACTTATCTCTAGATTAAAAAAAAAAAAAACAAAAGGAAGAAAGGCATTACCACACATGACATGATACTTGCTGTGTGGAGTAATTATTGTGCTCTTTGTACTCACTTAATTGCCTGGTTGTTGAGCTTCAGAAAACATTTCTAGTATGGGAATATTTGAAGAAAGCCTTTAGGGGGGAAAACAAAAGCCAAGCTGACTGTTGCAACACAACTCAGATAAGATTACAAATATAAATTTTGTGTTCAACAGGCAGAAAATGCGTTTACAATTTTATCATTTTGCTCAAGGTTTCCTTAAAATTTATATCTTCAGTGACTCTAAATATATTTTCTCTATAACATATGACACTGCACTGAACCAATCAGGAGGTGCTGTTTGTGCTCTGAGCACTAAGTCAATTCCATAAATTATGCAATGTATTTTGTCACTAAATGTATAGATGGGAAAATCATTAACATCACAAATCCCACCCTGTTGATGTATATGTTAGCATATTTTTATATTATAACTCACAGGTGTGAAGTTCTAAATACACTTCACACAGTGATGAGGTATCCAACTGATTTGGCTTCCAGAAGACATTTAACACTGCTAACCCATGGGGATGGGTTGTTCCTACTGGACTTGGAATTAGTGGCATCGCTGCTCCAGGCCCAGCTGAAGCAAGACACGCTCTTCTACCCATAGGCTGCATTCCCATTGCTGACTGAGAAGGGCCCAGCAGTGCCAGCACATCCAAGCCATGGATATGCTTATTTCAGACCCTGAGCCTCCTGCATGTGTCCCTACACTGAACAAATATGGCTAGAGTCCTTCTGGGACAGATGTGTGGAACAACTCCAGACTTGGTCTCCACACTTTAATTTAGATGTGAACAGTAAAAACATAGTCTTCATTTAAACAAAGGATTTTTATATCCCTTAACAGCAGGGATAGAGTGTAGAAGATTCTTTATCAGTATTGCACAGGCAATGTGCATATTTAACTTAAGAGTTTATCTTCCCTCAGAAGAGACCACAACAAAACAAAACCTCCATGGATTGTCCTGATTGCACAACATCAAAGAGCAGTGTTGGTGTCTCATATAAGCAGGTAGATCTCTGAGCCTTCACAGCTCTTTTGTTCTTCCCTTGACAAGCCCAGGGTCCCACTGGGAGAAGGCTGTACAGAAGAAACCCACCCTCTGCCCTCTGGCCCCAGGCTGAGCTGCTGGCCTCAACAAAGCAACGGCAGAGAAGGAAAGCTGAGCTGTGCTGCACACAGTTGGTGAACTTTGTTTTCCCTTTGGGTGGTTCATGCCATTCACTGCTGTCCTTCTTGGCTCCTTCCCAACTTGTTTTCCAAGCAGCTATGTGTAAGTTGTACAGAAAGAAGGGCTAGCACCCAAATTAAGCTCTGTCTCTCTGTCTCTCTCTCTCTCTCTCTCTGTCTCTCTCTCTCTCTCTCTCTCTGTCTCTCTCTCCAAGGTACCACAAATCACCCTCATCTTCTAGCATCTGTTTGTGCTAGACTGTGTGGTGCTACTATTTTTGGGTTAAGTTCTTTAAATGCAGTTATTTTACCCTAAGCACATCCACATATATCTGTATCTATTTTGACACGGATTTTTCATTTATGGAAAAGGTCAAATGCTTATGAGCAGTTTAACTCATTTGTGTTACTTGCTGCCTAGATAACTCTTCACAGATTTGTTCAAAAACCAATTTGTGTGACTTAAATATTTCTTCAAAAGGAAATTATTTTTTCACTATAGTACTTTCACTCCACATTCCCTAACTTCAAATTATTCTAGTCCATGAATAAGTCTATTTCTTGTTGAGAAGGAGAACCCACCATGATTCTCCAAACAGTGAGAAGTGTTCAGCTTTGGGAGAAAACCCACTGAAAAATTTCACAGGAAAAGAGAATACAGGCACCCCATTTTTTCTGCAATTACCAGACCTGGGTCTAGCTCACATTTCTGATTTTTCTTCCAGGGAACCTGTGCTAAGCAGCAGCACCACTTTACTCTTTTATGTAAAACCCAGTCTCATCAATATTTTTCCAACAGATTAAATAATTTTCAAGAGATATCGCTAAAGTCAGCTTCCATTAGTGAAATGCATTTACTGAAGGAGTTTCTTCACTGATTCCCTCTCTCATGGATTAAACAGCTTTGGGCCTTGAGTCAAGGGACAGGAAGAGGGAGGCCAAAACTATCCAACTTCATGAGGACTTTCCCTTCCTGCACAGCAGAATATTTGTAGTTGATGCCAGGCTACTCAGCTGGAACAGCAGCACTAATGTGAGCAATCATGATCCCGTTTGTAAGGACTTCTCAGAGCCTCTGACAGCAGCAAAGCTGTTGGCTTCTCAGTGCTGCCCTGCTGCCTCAAGGTGCCTGAGCCACAGAGGGCTTTGTTCTGCACCATGGGGACCCAAACAGCCAGACCTCAGCAGCCTCCAGCAGCTGTGGGGGTTCCCGGTGCAAAACACAGCACCCTCACACAAGTGTCACACAAGTGTCCCAGGTTCAGGCCAATGATGCATCCTTCTGGAGAGCTCCTGGTGCTGGCACGTCCTGCCCACTGCTATCCCTGCCTCCTCCTATGCTGCAGGACAAGGGAAAAAGATTCCCTCTCACACGCAGCCATGCAGGAAACACTCCTGCCTCTCTGAAGGATGACTCTGAATGATTAACAGCATAAGCCAGAAATCTTGGCAAATTAAAAAGTTTAATTTATGATGCTGCATAATTCTAGCTGCTTAGCAGGTGTGACATTACTCGCTTATTTGAAAGCCAAAAGAGGTAAATTAGATGAAAATGTGTTTTGTAGGAGGTTGTTAATCAGAAAGGACTGCTGGCTCCATCAAACTGCAGGTGTTCTCAGACAGTGGACCGTGCCACCAGCAAAGACCTCCCAGCCCCATGGGTTCATGGCTGTCCACGAGGGCTGTTTGCCTTGTTGGTTTTGGCAGCAGCTGAGAGGTCTTTAACAAGGCAGCTTTCCCTCAGAAGGGCTTGGTTCCTATTGCCTTTTCCCCCAGCACAAGAGCTGATCACTGATTCTCAGCAGGAACTGGCACGGCTCCTTGGCTTATTCGGTATCCTACAAATAGCTGCTGAGCAAAGCAATTCTGGGGAAAGAGAGAGAATAACAACAGTCTGGAGCCATTCCCACCCAGTGTCAGAGCAAAGTTCATCAGCCAGGAGATTTCTTTTGTATCCAAAAAGAATGACATTAATCTCTGTAAGAGAAGAAAATTAGTCTCTCTATTTGGCAGTTTTACTATCACTCATGCTTACTACTTCACTCACTCAAAAACCTGAAAGCACCTGAGAAAACGGGTCACAGAAGGTCCAAGACCCTCAGAATAGAAATTGCTACAACACATATACAGGATTAAAAGGCACTTCCAGGTCTTTATGTGGTTTCACCCAACAACATTTGGAAGTAAATGCTATTACTAAGAGGGAGGGAGGGAGGGAATTAAGTGCTTATAAGCAGTTAGAAAAAAACTGATGTTGGCACTCAATTTTAAGGCATCAAGGGCTCGGGGATCTGTCCTAGGCTATGTCACGGACCCTTGCTGGTCCTTTAGCTTCATTGCATCACTTTCGATTCTCCAGGTTATTGCTGAAGAGGCACAGAAACAGCAGTAAAAATCAGTACAGCAAAGCTGTATTCGAAGCCTAGTTTCATCATCAGTGTGCAGACAGGATCTTCCTGTGACATGATATGAAATATTCCTGCACACTCCTTAAAATACCCTTTTTTCTGTGCTATGTGAGTCAGATTGCCAATTTTTTTTTTTTTTTTTTTTTTTTGCAATTCCCATCTCTATAGATCTCTGCTGGCTTTACAGCCTTCCAAGCAAAGCACAGCTGTCAGGCAAAGCAAGCTGTGAGAGAACCAAAACTCACAGCCCAGAGGGTCTCCAGCTCGATGCAGTCAGGTGGTCAAGAGGTCTCTCCACTATGGTCTGTGCTGAACTCGCCATGCCACTCCTTCCAGGCATATATTTCAGTCCTGCTGTGTTTCCCTCCCCTTCTTCCAGTGTAAGAGGTGTGATTTCATATTTTATGGGGGGTCTGGAGTGTGTGTGTGGAGGTCATGTTGAGTGAATCTGGGGCTGAGGGGAAATTTATCTTTCTACTAATTCCTGCTCATATTTCTAACTCAGTTGAACCTTCTAATTTATTGTCACCTCCACATTTCATAACAGCTCTCTAATAGGGCATGAAATACCAGTGAAATGAACACCGGATTTTGGAGAGCCCACAGCAAATGCGTCCTTCTGGTTTGTCATTGCCATTTATTTTTTGAACTTTCTTTCCCTCCCCTTAAGTCTTTGATTCAATCCATGACAGTTTCTTTGCAGCTGAGATGGCTACTCATTTTTCACACCAGATTTTGTGACACACCATATCAAAAACCTTACTGAAAGCTCAGAACCGCTTAATCGATTTCATTCCCATCATCCATTAATTTCGTAATTCTATCAAAAAATAATCTAGCTTGGGTGGTACAATTTGTTCTTTGTGAACGTGCACAGATTTTTTTCTTTGGGGTTTTCTATCTCCCAGAGATGTACAGAGTTCTTTTCCACTTAGAATTTCATTACTGAACAACTGTCTCATATTAGACTCACCAGAAGACGCACTCTGACAGCCATGGCAGGCAGGATCCTTCCAGTCATTCCACTGCAGTATGGTGGGAACCAGTAAGCTAGATTTTAAGACAAGTAACATGCCAAGCAACTCATAGCACATGGGGAATCTGGTGGTTTCAGTCCTACCATTGTAAGATTCCTTATTGCTGCTTTCCATCCCAATAGCTTTGCACCTAAGTGCTCCAAAGGTTTTTGCCATGTCCTGAAATTCCAGGATCCCTTTCACTCCTACAAAGTCTTTGCTTTTAATCCCATAGGGTAGCATTTAATGTTCCCAAATAGAAAAGGGATTTTTGTATCTTGATCAAATTACCACAGACAATGGGTTTTGAGAGAAACATATTTAAGAGGAATTTTTTCTTGTTTCCTCCCACTGAGAAATGGAGTATACTAGGACAGGATAAACTTGCAAACAAGTTAGATATTCTGACACATCTTGGTCAATCAACTTCTCCAGGTTTGTCTTCTAGGTGAGAAAAGCACTTTGAAGTCTGGTGGGGCAACTAAACAATGAACTGCTCAAAGGCTGCCATTTTCAGTTCATCAGTCAGGAACTTTTTCTGATTAAAGGTCTTTAATTTCTCAGCCAGGGCATTAAACAGGTGGGATGTTTTACTTTCAAGCTTTAACTGGTGTTCACCTGTTGTGATTTCAGGTACTGTCCCTCAGTGCTGACCACTGGGCAACTTAACCTGCAGTGGCTGTTTGTTGAGCATGGACAATGTTTTCTTTTATTCTGAGAGCCCACAGAGATGCCAGAGTGGAATTAATAATTTTAAAGCCCAATTCAGAGGAGGTTGAAAGACTTACTGGCCTTATTTCTCTTCTCCATTATTTTTTCTCTAAATAGCCTGATAGCCTAATTGCCATATGGTTTGCATTTGCTATATTTACAACCCGTGCCAAGTCTCTGTTAATGTGGATAATCAAGATCTAATTGCATTATGTTGTGGGGGGACAGAAAAGTTTGAAAACAAAGTGTCTATAATACATACCTTGTTCCCCTCCTTTCCATTCCCTTTCTTCTGGTCCCAGTCCAGAATGTTTTCCTAAATGTTGTTTGGAAGCTGTCAGCTCCAAGGGGCTCTAGCGGAGCTTGAGGAGCAAGGAGAAAGGAGACCTGAAAGAGGGAGGGAGAGGGAAAAGCAAATATATCTTTATCAACTCTCACAATAACTGAAAGAAGCAGGGCAAAAGGATTGGAGACTTGTCTTTAAAGGCTATGTTAACTTTGTTTTTTCCGACAGAAATTTTTCTCTAGAGCTTATTACTACAAGATCAGAGATGGTTCATGTGTACTGCAGAGGCTGTGGTCACAAAGCACATTCACAACGAAATACAGTTTTGATTTCTATCTGCTGTCTCCTTGTCATACAGAGACACTATCAACACCTTCATGCAGAGCATGTGGACCCGAGCCCAGCAGGACTCCCAGAGAAGCTAACAAATCTCATTTAACCTCCTCAGTCTCTGCTAGGAAGCTGTGATTTCCAGTAAATAACAAAATGGCCTATACACACTATTTCTGATGTCTGAGGACAGCAAGACCACAGAACTGTCTGATGCCTGGCCTGATACTTGCTATGACTTTCTATAAAAGATCCTCATTGGAAAAGAGATTGAGGGCCTTCTTTCTGGGAGCAAGCCATCACACACAACACCCTCACTCTTTCCTGCCAGCCAGCTTCTCAAAGCCTGCTTTCTGAAGCTCCTGAACAGCACCACTCTGCTTAATTGCACAGCCCATCACACACGATGACAGCAGGGACATCTATCGGTTTTCCCCTCCCTTCCTGCGCACCCCTCCTGTTAGGGTAAGGCATGCCTGAAGGGTCACAGAAGCATCCTCCTGAGCCTTGGGAGGGTCCCCACTGGGACAAAGAACATTTTCAGGCTAGGCTGAACTTATTTTATTTTTTCTTCTGGCCCTTCTTTCCCAGGTCATGGCCTCCACTGGGCTTTGAGCCCAAAGACATTTTTTCTCAGGAAGGTGTAGACAGCAATGCCTGGATTTTCCCTTTTTATGTCAGAGTGGCTCAGGGCTTGAAATTATTAGAGGTGATTAGTCTGACCACTAAGGCATTTACTGCAAGCTTGCTAACTGGATCCCATCTGATTTTTGTCAAGAAAAACAAAGCAAACCACCATTTCAATGACTTAGAATGAGGTGCTGATTTATATTTATTTCAGTAGAAAATTTAAGCCTTTACGAAGAGGATAAAGTTCCACTGAGACTGAGTGACAGATCCTAACATAAGAAGCTTTAGCATTTTATTCATTTAAAAGAGTGTATTTGTATTCACTGTAATGCGTGACAATTCCAAATAACCATCTCTTTTTAAAATGTGCTTCCATTGAAATATGTTAACAGAAGCCTGTGTTCAGAAATCCAGTATTTGTAACATATTTTATGCAAATAGCTATCCTTCAAGGTTAATGTCTGTTCTCCAAAGGTGGGGAGAGAGTTCTTACAGTCTTGCTACAATGAGGCACTGAATCTGCAACCAGCAGAAAAAGCGAGATTAAGTCCTGATTTCACCTTGGTCCAGCTGTGACAATGCATTAACCTCAGTGATGACAGCCTAACTCAGGCTTAACCAGGTCTGCTGGCTTTAGTGAGAGTTTCCCTCGCAGCTGTACTAACATTATCCAGCCATGTGCTCCAGCTCTGCCCTCTGTTTCCCCCTGCTTTTCTGGTAGGTGTGCTGTTGTTTGTGACTGAGTAAATATAAGGGCCAAGTGTGAAAGGTCAAAATCTTTCATCTAGCTCTTCAGAGGCAAAGAGCTAATGTACTAACTAGCATCTCCATGAAGCAGAGACATCTTGAGAAAAATGAAGAGAAAACAGGAGGAAACCAACATTTTGAAAAATGACCCACAACTTCAAAAGAGCACTAATCTCCCTACAGATAAATGTACCAAGGTTGGAGAACACTGGGGATGTTTATAGATACAGTGGTAGAACTTTTCAAAAGCAAAAATAGGAGTAATTGTCTTCTTGACATTATTATTGTTATTGTTGTTATTATTATTATTGAGTGTTTGTGTTTCAAAATTTCCTCTGCAGTACCTAAGAGGGTTTATGACAGACACTGCAGGAAAGCTTATAACAGGTATTTTAACTATAATAATGTTAAAAATAAATAGAATCCAGTTGCAGGAAAACAGCTGCTTCACGTGTGTGTGTGTGTGTGTGTGTGTGTGTGTGTGTGTTTTAGATACTGAGTTAGATCTCCAAACTAAATGTCTCCAAAACTTGACCGGAGGATGACATTTCTGTTCTGTTGCAGCTCTTCAGGTTGTGACATTTGTTGTTGCTGTTGTGCTTTTTTTCTCTGCACAGGGATAAAAACAGCACCGGGTTTCAGTCTCCAGTGCCTGTGCCTGTGGCCCCTGGTGACGGCAAGGCTGCCATGGGACACGGGGCTCTACTCCCTCACTTTTCAAGCCTTCAGAAAAAGCCTTGCTGACACAGATACCTTCCTGTAAAGAAAATCTGACTGGTGAAGCAGCCTGTTTCCTGTATGATAAATGAACAGCACATACTAACCAGCTCTAATGGGCAGGATACGGGTGAGTGGTTCCAAATTGGTATAAGAATAGGAACAAATGGAATGGACTGAGGGATAGGAAAAATGCCCATTTTCAGTGCATTTCTTGTCACAAGAATAGAGATGGATTTCTCTAAGCACAATGATATCCCCTCTTGCCCCAGTGGTAGCATTTTTGAAGAGGGCGCTGCCACTGCAGTTTCTATAGGATCAGAATGAAAATGACACCAGGCTTATTTAAAATTTGCATCCCGTATATTTTTTCTTTGCATATTTACATTGTTGATTGGCATTAGCATGTTGTCTGGTACCAGATGAAAGCACAGACTAAGTTCATCAAAGATAACAAGTAATTCTGAGTAATGACTAAATGACATTCCTAGATATCTACTCTTAAAAAAGAAAATGAACAGTTCTGGTTGTAATTACCAACTCAGTTTCCATACACTAAGCTAGCATTTATGAATATCGAACTAGGCTCTAATTGACTATGTGTCAGTTTACTTTTCTAATGGAAAAAAATTTTAGTTGTTATCACTAGAACTGTTTGTTAAAGTTGAAAGGAGATAAATCATTAATAGGGATGTCATTTATTCATTATGCTTAAAATATATATCTCCACTTGTCACTTGGATGAATCTAGTTTCTTTTCTCATCTCAGTTTATTGATATCACAGATGAAAAGAGCTTCTTTACTGCATTCCTGTTGGAGCTTAAAGCCTTTACAATTGTTTATTGATGAACTAGTATTTTGAAAATCAAGACTGCTGAGGCTTAAGAATGTAGTGACAATTACATGGTGTTTTGTTGCAAAGCTAACAATTTGCATGGGATTGATGATAGCTTGACATTAAGCAAACAAGGTATTATTATGGTAATTTACTTCAGAATTTTGTAGAAAACACTGCCTTGGTCCATTGCACAGATATCTATGACCATGCTATGGCATCTCCTTCATATAAAAATTTAACCACTGCAGTACCTTTCACATTGGAATTTGCAACTGCTCAATGCAAACACAGATCTGCTGAGCCCTGTCCACACTAAGGCATGGGAACAACTCCTTCCAAGGGACTAGTCCTGCTGCAGATTATTTATCTGTATGAAGGAGTTCATGCACCCAGCTCAGAGGACTAACCCTGGAAGACCTGCTATGACTGTATGTGGTAGCATACAAGCCTGAAAGATACCGTTGCTGGATGAACAGATTTTTCATCATTTTTTAACATATTTATTGCTGCCTGTGCTAATAGCTACATTCTCCCTAGAAACCAACTAAATACATTCATTGTACTGAATATACCTTAATAGACCACTGATTTTAAAAGAGCATCTGAAAAGCTTGGTACAGGAACAGAAAACCCGGCAAGATGCTCTTCCTGCCATACTCAGTACCAGGTGCAAGGAGCTACTTTAGGACATTCAGACATTGCATATGCCTGTCCTAAAATTTACCAACACAAAAAAGATTGTGTGGCAAGCAGGCTAAAGCATGGGAATTTTGAACCTCAGCTCTTATACTGGCAGCTTTTTACCCATGAGGTGTTTATGGTGTACAGTGGAAAACATTTGTTCTTTCTTGGGAAAACATTTGTTCTTTCTTGGGAGATGAACTTTAGGCTTTGGTGCTACAACCTCGGCTAATCTTCATCTCTCCTAACTGGATGAGTGCAAGAGAAAAACCAGGAAGGCACTGCCCACTCCAGTGCTACTCATTCAAGGGCAGCTTGATGCTGATCTGCATCTTCTTGGAACATGTGCGTTGATGTTTCAACGGTGTGTTGGCAGCCCGACCTTCATTGTTTCAAATTCTTACTGAAAGTCAACAGTTCTGACATCGGTGAGGACATACAGGCACCCTCGATTCCAATGCAGGTCAAGCTGCACAAACACTTGTAAGTTCAATTGTCAATTCAGTGTATTTCTCGACCAACACCTTTATCAACATGAGCTTTGAATTACATCTTTCAGTTGAAACTGGGCATGTGCTGGTGGCACACTCAGCTTTAATAATGAGAAAATTAAAGTCTCTGGTGTCCTGTCTGTTGTTCAGGAACATAAACTCCCCACATGGAGAGGAAAAGATTTTGCCTCTTCTAATGCCAATTAGTGAGTGGTGTGACATCTCAGAGACTGCCAGAACTAAGAAAATTTTGCACACTTTGATAAACCTCACACACCTACATAACCTACTATTGCATTGGGGGCATGTATGGATTAATGATACAGATCTCACAAGATAAGATAGGGTGGTTGATGCTTTAATTCACCAAGAAGTAATTCCCTGCTGACTAAGTCAATAGATTATTTTTTAATGAAGTATTTTTGCAAACAGGTATGTTCCCTTCCCATCCCCACATTGTCTCTGAAAGCAATGATGGCGTAGCCATAATTTTCCTTCCTGTTGTTCCCTATTATGACTTTGCTTGTTGAGTGCATGTTGATGCAATTTCTGTGTTCTGTATGAGCCATTGTTTTGTGCTTTATCACTTAAGAATTGCAAGTATTATTACTTGAGTCACAGGATATAAATTTCACAAGAGAGCAGTGAAATATTTGAACACCACAGATGAAATTCATCTTGTTTTATTTTCATTTGTATTGAATTTACTCAAATTGCTAACTATTGAGAATGCACAGAGTATACTGTTGCACATCTATTTCCAAAGCATTGTTATTGTTTTCATTATTAATGTTCTATAGTTTAATCCTAAAAAAAAAATTTTTAAATGCATTTTTCCTTCATTTAAATCCGCAAAGATTTGTGAATTTTAACCTAGAACAAGATCAAGATATTTCTTCTGTATGATATTTTCCCAGTTGACTCCATGGCATATTAACTGCAATGATAATGTGTTCTGTGCATCCCAAAACATCACTTGCTAAAGAGAAATACAGTGGATTGTGTATTCTGACTGGCCAAGTCACTTTTGTCATTTTGAGTTTCAGTAACAAAGTGTTAAACAGAAATAAATGAAACTACATAGGTAACACATTTATTATGCTCTTTATCCTTACCCTTTATGTATTAAAAATACATTGCTCTTGTAGATATACAGAGAAAGGCAAAAAAGTCCAGTGATGCTGCACCCTCCGGGGCAGAAGCTGCTGACAGCAGTCAGGTGTGAAAGCCGTGCTAAGCCCAGAGGTGCGAATGAAAGTAGAAGCTGACAAACTCAGCACAATCTGTCGTGCAAAGGGCTGGTGGAGAATGAAGAATCTTGTTGCTTGTCTCCATGTCTTCTGAAACATTTTCAGCAGGTACATGGCTATGACAGCTAAGTACATAAAGGGTGGAAGCAGAGGCAGACATCCCAGGAGGAGTATAGAGTATGACATATACACGCTGACTTGGAGTTGAGTCTGGCAAGGGAAGTGAAGGACAAGCAGAAAGGGTTCTACAAGTTCATGAACACCATGGAAAACATGGCCCCACTGCTGAACGCAACCAGGGAAGGGGTGACATATGATGTGGAGAGGCTGAGGCACTCAGTGCCTTTTTTCCCTAAGTCCATTCAAAAAAAAAAACATCCTTCAGGAATCCCAGGCACTTAACACCAGAGGGAAGACCTGGGGCCAGGAAGACTTACCCTTGTGGAAGAGGAGCAGTTTATAGAGCACCAGAAATGGAAATACATAACTGCAGGGGCCTGACAGGCTGCACTCATGATGAGGGAGCTGGCCAATATTGCAGGGACATTCTTCATTATCTTTGAATGGTCATAGCAACTGTGAGAGATTACTGAGGACTGAAAGAGAGAAAATTTCATTCCTATCTTAAAGAAGCCAAGAATAACTATCCAGGAAGATACAGGCCAGTCAGTCTCACTTAGTCTCTATGAAGGTATAGGAGAAAATCTTCCTGGAAAGCATTTCCAAATATATGAAGGACAAGAAGGTTATGGGGAGTAGTCAACAAGAATTTACAAAGGGAAGAACATGTTTGACCAACCTGATAGCCTTCTACAATGATATGACTACTTTAGTGGACAAGGGGAAAGTGGTGAACACTGTTTACCCTAAATAAAGACTTCAAGATCAAATCTTGTAACATCATCATGGACAAGCTGACAAAATATAGGTCAGAAAAATGGACATTGATGTGGATTAGAAGGTAGCTGAATGACCAGATTCGGAGCTTTGTGATCTGTAGGTTTAAATCCAGTTGGAGGCAAATCCCTAGAGGCACAAGTCATGGGGCTCAATACTGGGGCCAATACTGTTCAACACCTCATTAATGACCTCAGCGATGGAGCAGAATGCAAGTTCACAGTTTATGTAAAAGAGAGGAGTGATTGATACACCAGATGGCTGTGCCACTGTTGAGGGACTTTGACAGAAAACAGGGCAGAGAGGAATCACATGAAGTTCAACAAGGGAAAGTACAGAATCCCACGTACAGAGAGGAAAAATTCCAATAAGCAGCACACACTGGGGGCAAGAATCTGGAAAGCAGCTTTACCCAGGAAGACCTTGGATAATGGTGGATAACAAGCCTACCCTGAGCCAGCAATGCACCCCTGTGGCAATAAAAAGGCCAGCTGTGTCCTGGGCTGCATTAGGAGGTGTGTTGCCAGGAGGTAAGTGATTCCTCCTGTGTATTCAGCACTGGTGAGACCACACCTGGTGTGCTGAGTTCACTTCTGGGCTCCCCAGTAAGAGACAGCTTTTGACTTGCTGGAGCATGTCCAGCTAAGGTCCACTAAGATGATGAAGGGATGGCGGCATCTCTCACATCAGGAAAGGCTGAAAGAGAGGGGATTGCTCAGCCTGGAGAGGTTTCAGGGGTAAATTATCAATTTATATAAATATCTTATGGGAAGGAGTGAAAAATACAGGGCCTGGCTCCTGTTAGTGGAGCCCAGTAACTAGAGAAGAGTCAAAGGACACATTAAACCACATGAAATTCCATCTGAACATGATAAAACACTTTTTTACCATAAAGGTGTCCAAACATTGGATCAGGTTGCCCCAACAGGCTGTGGATACTCCATCTGTGGAGCAATTCAAGGTCTGACTAAACACACATGAGCAGTGGGGTTGGACCATAGGTCACAGAATCATAGAGAGGCTTGGGTTTGAAGGGACATCAAGTATCATCTAGTTCCAACCTCCCTCACCGTGGGCAGGGATGTCACAAGATCAGATTTCTCAGGGCCCCATCCAAACTGGCCTTGAACGCTTCCAGGGATGGTACCTTCTAACCTCAACCATTCTGTCATTCTGTAACAATGGATATAATCTGGCTGGTCCATTCTGCAGATTTAGGGATCCTTTTTTTTTATCATTACCACTTACAATGGGTTGTTTTCATCAGATGAGATTTAACTGGAGGTTTTGCTTACAATGAAGAGAGTGATCAGGATGATATAAGGGAACAAATCAGCCATGACTTCCAGTTTAATTCAGGTATTTCAGTGTCTAATACATCATCTCACTTGCTGTCAGTCAAAAGACACAGTCTATCCCATGATTTCACAAGGGCAACCAAACAATGGTCACATCATACAAAATTAGGAGAACTCTGTAGGCATTCTCTGTGACCTCAGCTCACCCCTGTGAAAGATAAGTTACCTGAAGAACAGTAACCAAAGAGCCCAGCTCAGCAACAACAGCCCTTTATAAGAAACATGGACAGGGCTAGGACTGAGGAATTACAAGGCAGAACTTTCATCACAGTAATTTTGCTGGACTGCTCCACAGGGAGCTGTAGAGAGAGCTAGGAAGTCTCAGATAGTAGATATTGCAGGATCCCTAAGTTTATAAATACTTCTCCTGAACCAGTCTCCATTCAGAACACAACTAAACTTTAGGAAAGTCTTAAATCCCATTTTATATGGCTTAGGACCATTTCTTATTAGAGCTAGGAAGACTAGATATAAATCTCTGTCCAAAACAGTAATCCTCTTATATTTCATTACTAGCACCACAAGCCTCTGTGAAGTGGTCTGTATCAGAACCATAATAACACTGGGTTGTGGCTAAGCTCTCTATCCCAAGCTCAGTCACAGCAAACCCGCTAACACATTAAATCTGTGCCTGCCTTTGATTTATTAGTACTCCCTAAACCTTTCCACAGCAAGGTATGGGTCTGAGGCAGCAGCAAGCAGCTGAGAAGGAAGGTAAAAGATATTGTAGCATCACATCTCTGCTGTGCCTGACTATGGGAGCACCTCATTTCAGGACACGTTATCTGAACAAGCTGCTGAAGATAGTTCAGACTAATCCATTATTTTGCCTTCTATGAAGTGGATCATGTACAACTCCTGGCTGAGAGCTGGTGGCTGACTACAGGGGATCTTCTGCTCCACCTATAGGAAAATTCAAACAGGTGAATTCAAAATGATTTTTGCCCTAACACAACTCCTAAGTGCTCACATGGGCAATTACTGAATTGCAGCTGTCAGCCATGACTAACAGATGAGGACCAGCTAAGGACAGCTTCCAGCTTTCTCCTCCTGGTTCCTTGTGTTCTGATCTGCTCAGCAAGATGCTGACTCTGTTTCATCAACTGGGTTGTGAAATTTGCACTTAAGCTCCAAGGAGAGTTTAACTGGACTAAACTACTCAGGTTAGACCAGTCTCTTTGTCTTTTAGTTGCCTGGGGCATGAAATGTCCTGTGCTGGGACTGTCTGCACCTACCCAATGGCTCTCCAAAAACAGACACTGCCTTTAAAAAAATCTGAAGTTTGTTTAAGCCTTTGCTATGGGCAGGAAAACTCAGCTTTTTGATGGTAAACTATGAGACGAAGGACAAGAATACAAAAGTTTGGTGCTTCATTTTCAGCAAAGTCAGTGCATATGTTCTGGGAGATGGCCTTTCTCAGTAGTCGCTTTGGACTATAGTACCTGCTTAGGACTATTACTGCACACAAGTTGCTGTTGATATACATTTTTCTATTCAGTCTCCACATGCATATTTTCTCCCCTCACTTTTGCATACATACAAATTTTGTTTCCAGCAAGCAATACGTACATACTTTTTTTTTTTTTTTAATAAATGGAAGTTTGGAACATGCTTATCTTCCTTTCAATAGGATAGCAGAGTACAAAATAATACTCTGCAAATTAAGAACAAATGCTTCCTTTTTTCCCCCAAAAAATTTGGTATAAATTATTTTGAAATTATTCTTTAGTTAAAAATGCCATTGAGTTCTTTTGCTCTTGTACCTAGCAGCTGTGTAACAAATACATTGTTGACTTGTCGCTGGTAGCCATGGCTATTTGCTGCCAAACTTTTAAGGGAGAGCCATTATATTCTACTTGCTTCCTGTAAGCAAATAACAACCTGCAGGAAAAAAAAACAAAACAGGGATCCATGTGGCATTGTCCTTGTGGTTAGTGTTTCTCCTTAGCTCCAACAGCACCACACACAGGTTTGTGCTGGTGAATATGATCCCACTCAGAGTTCGGTAACTATTTTTAGAATTAGCTCTGGATTTCGTGACTATTTTTGTTGTTAGAGAGCCATCTTGTGGTGTATCTTATTAATAATAAGTAATACATTTTTTTAAAACCCAGTGTATTACAGTTCAGAAGTAGTTGTCTGAAAAGACTCTGGCAGTTTTGCATCTTCCATGTATCCACTCTTCTCAAAGCTCCTTTTGAAATGGAAATAATCTATTCTTAAATTGCACTTCTGAGTCATAGCAGTATTTGTTAGGGACTAGGGAAAAGGACATATCTCTCTTCCTTCTTAAAAAAAAAGAGAAGAATTAAAGGGGTTTTTAGTGCAAACAAATAGCTACAATTTACAGCACAGTTTTATCCCTTCCTAACATCCAATGTACTGATCAAAGCAGGAGGCAGGTGGTCTAGCTCCATTAATGAGATATATGATTTTTTGCTGCCATAAGATTTATAAAATATTCTGGAAATCATTTATATTGAAATAACATTTGTTGTTACTGAAGTTAAATAAAAAATTGATCTTTAAAAATAGCAAAAGTACATGTTGAAATGTCATCCAGGATACTGACAGATTACAACAGTTTTCCAGTGGCAGGGACATTCGACATCACACTTCAAATTCCTGTTTTCAAATCTGCAGTTAACCAAAAAAGATCAACACAATTGAACTAGAGTCAATAAACCAAATCAGAAACATCTTTGAATTTTGGCAGATTTCTCCTTCCACAAGATGCAAATCCTTGCACACTGCTACATGACAAAATAATGCAGCGTCCAAAATGTCACTGAGCTTCCACAGAATCAGTGTTTAGAGGGAAGACAAAAAACACATCCTTTGATAAAACAGAATGTCTCTATGCATTGAAAATTCACCCCTGCAGCTTTGAATGAGACCCTAACATTTTTTCCTATATATATATATAACTGTTCTCTTGTCCATTAATAAGCTGTAATTATCTATTGTCCTTTCATTGAAAGGAAAAAAGCACCATGTAGCCAAAGATCATTAGTGGTCCACCCTCTGCTATCAGTGAAGTCAGTGAAAATGAAAAGGTAATTATAGAGGGTCTTTAGATTAGTATATAATGATTAACATCTTTTCTAAAATAATTCAGATTTAACTTTTAAAAAACCCCCACAGTATTATGCAATTGCTTCTGCAGGACATATTTAGTTAATCTCCTTGCCTCATCTTGTCTGATATTTGTTCCAGGTGGCCAATATGCTTTCATTAAAAAGAGTCACAGGACATGGACCACTTAAAAATCATCTGGGGGAGGAAAAGCCCAAGGAAAAAGAACCAATGACAGGGTTAACCCTGAAGAACAGAACAGTCTGTACTAGATTAGAATATTTCCTTTGTAAGGGACCAACAATGATCACCTAGTCCATCTGCCTAAAAAGAGAAATTGCTTCAGTGCACAGACTGGAGAGCAGTGTGAGTCTCAGAACAATGTTGAGTGCTTTTAGCTCAGACACTCTCTAAGCAAGTATTGAACAGTTCATGGAAGCAAAGCTATGAACATAGGCCACTGCTGGAAAAGTATTCTGCTTACTTTTCAAATTCCCTAAGAGTTAGGAGTCAATAAACTAAGGAGGGATATCTACAGACCTCATGATGACATTGCCCTGTACCTTTCTGCCTCTTTCAATCATATCTCCACATGCTTTTCATAGCACAGCCATGAAAAATTATGACAGTATTCTAGCAATGCTGTTCCTATTGATCTGTGTACTGGGGAAGTCACTTCCCTGTTTCCTTTGCTCCTTTCTCCCAAAACATAGCCTTAATGTTTGATTTTGAGATGAAAATTCCATTTCACCTAAACTGAACTTTCAGCTATTCTTTGAGTCACTCATCTACCAAGACAGAGAGTAAGCAAGATCCAATCCAATGGGAACCAGCTGGATCCAATCCAATTCAAACATGCCCAAGATGGCCCCTAAAGAGTTAATTAGAATACAGTGGACAGCATAGTCAAAACCACATGCCAAGACCATGTAGCTCTGCTGAAGAATACTCAGTGCTGGCAAAGACTGCTGTGAACTGTAATGACTCCTAGTTATAGATGTGTCTCTTCTGAATCACAGTTCTTTGAACTCTGTAATTGCATTTAATTAGGTAATGAGGTCCTCTCTGTAAAGCAACTTGTATTCATTACACTCCCTGGTCGATCTTTATGTCATCTTTAAACCATCCAGGCGAAGATTCTGTATCATCATCTACACAATTGATTTTAAAAAGAGCATTGAAGTGCTTTAATTACCCCTTTGGAACCTGCTCAAGGTATCCAGCTCTGAGAGCCTGGTATCATCTCCATTTCAAGACCTCTTTAATCCAGCTTTAATTCTATATGCTGTGCACAATGGCTGTCTCATGAGAATCATATCTTTTTTTTTTCAGAATGTGCTATATTATAACAAACTCACTGGAGAAATCCAACACTACCATATCAATACAACTGTCTTGTTCCACAGTTCACTATGAAATAAACACGACAGTTTGTTTGGAAAGATGTAGATCCATGAAATTATGCTTACTGACAGTTTAAGTTTATGATGTTATTGGTAACAAAATTAACTTTTTTTAACTTTGTATGGGGTTTAAGCAAATAAGTAGATCACCAACTTTCCTTCCTTTTCTCTAAAACAATGCTGGAAATCCTCACTGGCATGTCCTCAGATTTCCAAGTTAATTTGAAAATTAATGTTATTTAATATAATTTCAAAAATAACTTTAACAATACATGAATTACTGATATAAACCTAAATATACAAATATATTTAGTTTTAAAAACCAGATATTCTCCTTTCTACCTTCATTAGGTAGAGTAACTGTTCTGTCCCATCCAGAAAATGAGATGTTTGTTCTGGTGATCTTGTGATTATTGTCATAAAGAAGACACCTTCCCTACAAATAAAGGTCTCCACCTTATAACTTGGGCAACTGTGTGATCAGACACAAATCTGCCATTTACACCCTGCTTTCTGAACAGTGACATTCAAAAGCAGGTCCTTTGGTCAGGCTTGCCAGGCATAGCTGAAAATAACACCATTAAATAACTGATGGTTTTTCAGGAATTTAGAATTTTAAGTTTTGACCCCACACAGCTGATCACTGTTCACTGGAGCAGGCTCTGCCACAGTTCCTCTTCCATACCCCAGACATGATTGAAAACTTTTCTGGCAGACCTCTGGCAGAGAAGGGAATGATGCAAGCCATTAGAGTGTTCCCCACATCATTCTCACTTTTACTGCTGGGAAACAAAACATGCACTACAAAGTAGTGACATGGAGCAGATGAACTCGACAATTCCCACCTTCAGTACATAACATTTTTGTTTTGAGTGTATTTCATGAATATCACACAATGCTGCCAGTATGAATAGTTTGAATCGTTGATACCAAGTCTCTTGCTCTGAAAAAGGAGAGGAAATCAGCAGAGAAGACTGACTGGATGGCTCTGAACCTGGCAGTGGCTGTGAAAAACAAGGATTTCAGAAATGTGGGTGGGAATATCGTGCCTGTTTCACACAACTGGTAGCAACCTGCACTTCCTAGCCAGTGGTTAAAATGACACACTGATTGATTTTCACTATGCTGAAATTACTGGTGGAAAAACTAACCTCCCATTAGCTTAAATGGATTTGGAATATATCACTGAAAAATAGAAAATTGAGAATTTTGAGATTCACATTAAATTTTCTGGGTCATAACATCATTCTGGGATATATAACTTGCACCTTGCAAATAAAGAGAGGGGAAAGCAAAAGCTGAACACATAGGGGTTTATGGTTTCTAAACTTTGCTTCATTATCTTACCCATGATGTTACTATGACATTGCTCCCTTGGGCTTTCTGTCACCTAAATATATTGTCTCTTATGACAATCTTTACATGAGTTATTAACAGCGAGCTTTTTACAGGAGTGATGAATCTCTTCACCAAGACTACCAGTTTTCTATATTGCACTGTTTACTCAAGCATTACCTTTTTTTCAGACCTTGAAAATAATGTGGGTACAGCTTAAGGCTTAGAGTCATTTCAGTGACATGAAGAGAACAATTATACTCTTGCAAATTTTTCATCTAAAAAATCTTTCCAAAACCTTTGATAATGCTCAGCTCTGCTTTTCAACATTAGCTTCACATCTTTATTATTCTTCCTACTGGGAAAAAATGGTCTACTTGAGTCAAAAGAAAAATGAAATTTCATCTCTTCTTCATTAGAAAAGAGAACAGTGGTATCAAACACACATACATCAAACACCAATAACTCTGCTTTCCTCACACTGCATATTTTATTTCAATGTTTCTTTATCCTAGTATGTTAATATAGACAAACTATCAATCCCTTTAATTCTATTTCTTGTCCCCTATTTATTTTCAAACAAGTCACAGAATCACAGAATGTCCTGAGTTGGAAGTGGCCCACAGGGATAATCGAAGTCCAGCTCCTGGCCCTGCACAAGATACCCCAATAATCACACCATGTGCCCAAGAGCACTGTGCAAATGCTTTGTGAACTCTGTTAGGCTGGTGCTGGGACCCCTTGCCTGGGGGAGTCTGTGCCCAGCCACCCTCTCAGTGAAGAAATTTTCCCTGATATCCAACCTAAACCTCCTCTGACACAACTTCAGGCCATTCCCTCGGGTCCTGTCACCATAGAGCAGAGATCAGTGCCTCCCCCTCCTCCTCCCCTCATGAGGAAGCTGTCAACTGCAGTGAGGTCTCCCCTCAGTCTTCTCTTCTCCAGGCTGAACAGAACAAGAGACCTCAGACACTCCTCATACAGCTTCCCCTCCAGTCCTTTCACCATCCTGGTGACACTCCTTTGGATGCCCTCTAAGAGCTCAATGTCTTTCATACATTGTGGCGCCCAAAACTGCCCCCAGCACACGAGGTGAGGCTGCCCCAGTGCAGAGCAGAGCAGGACAATCCCCTCTCTTGTCTGGCTGGTGATGCTGTGCCTGATGCCCCCAGGACAGGGTTGGCCCTCCTGGCTCCCAGGACACTGCTGGCTCATATTCAGCTTGCCAAAGACCAACAATTCGAAGTTCCTTTCCATGGCACTGCTCTTCAGCCTCTATTCCCCAGGCTGTACACTCACCCAGGGTTGCCCTGCTCCAGGTGCAGAATCCAGCACTAGTCCTTGTTTAATTTCATATGGTTGGTGTTAAACTTCATACAGTAGTCCATTTTGTAGAGCACAGAATGTTGTGGTTTGACACAACTAAGCATCAAGCATCCAAAATATCAGTTATTTCATAAGGAAAAAACAATAAGAAAATACTGAGGAAAACTAGATAGCTGCGAGGCAAAAACAGGTTCAAACTTAAATGGTTGCAGTACAAGGAGAAAGTTTTATTACTAACAGAATTAAAAGTTAAAAGATATAACAAGAAATTAAAACAAACACCACCACCCCTTCTTCTCAGCACTCTTTTTTTAACTAGCACAAAAGATAACACAACATAGGATTCTAGTCAGTGTTACAGTTCTCCAAAAGTCTCTCTCTCATGCTTAAGGAAAAAAAAGTTTTTTCTTCCTTTGCGTGGTTTCTCAAACTGCCCCCAACAACAGACCCGCCCAGAAAGAAACAATCTACTGTGGTGTAACACATCTCTTCTATGAAAAAATATCAGTTTTTTCACACTGCCACACATGGGCCATCACATGGGGTTATCAATCTTTTTAAGGCTGGGTTATTTTGGCCTGAACACAAAGGCTTTTTCTGCTACAAAATCCTTAAAAGCCTCTCACTGTTTCTATATATCCTGGCATAGGCACTCTCTCTTCACAATCTTCACGGGCCATTCGTGAGTCCTCCATTCCCCCATGCACTTCAAATGGATTAAAGAGACAAACAGTTTGAGATATTACAGTTTCTTACCACCGCATGCAAGAAGGATTTTTAAGCTCCACGCGAGGAACGCGGCACCGCCCCTTTTTCTCCGTCGCCATTTTCAGCTCCGTCTCACAGGGCTCACTCTCTCTGACTCTGAAACCTCTATGGTGAGGAATGTTCTTGTTCAGGCTTTATGGTGAAGAAAGCCTCGCTCTTTTTGTGCTGCTGGCTGCATGGTGTTTCTTCAGTTCAGCCCGAAGTGTGCTGGCTGCAGAAAGGAGGCTCCCGCCGGCTCCATGTGGAGAACAGGGGGGACCCACCGGTCCCAAGAAGCTGCTCTGGAAAGATTTTAGCTGTGTGGCAGCCCATGGCTGGGTTTAGCTGTGTGCCAGTCCATGGCTGGGTTTAGCTGTCCGGCAGTCCATGGCTGGGGTTAGCTGTGTGCCAGTCCATGGCTGGGTCCAGCTGTCTGGCAGTCTATGGCTGGGTTTAGCAGTCCATGGCTGAGTTTAGCTGCCTGGGCTCTGGGATGGTTCCTTCCCCAGGGACCCAGGGTCCGTGCTGTGGCATCAGGAAGAGGGGAAGGGGGCCGAGAGGCTCCAAGGCCACCCAACCTCCCTCAGGCGAGCTGGAACAAAAGGAACTCCCACCTTTCCATGCGGTTTAAATGTGTAAATTGTGGGAAGCGCTATTGGTCTAAAAATCTGTCTATCAACTCAGATTCAACCCACTACACAGAAACACAGGTTTGTCAAGCACAGCAAAACCACAACTGCTTCCATGAAATTTGATGCAGCCATGAGCTTCCATTTGTCTGTGGATAGGTGACTCACATGGGTTTGTGATTGCTATTGGTATTTCATTCTTAAGCATCATTTACAACTATTCTGGACAGGCTTGTTTAAAGCTAGAGATTTGAAATATTTTTTTCTATTATAACCAAGCAGAAAAAACTTTATTGTTCTGTTGCTGTCTGTCCTTAATCTGCAGTTCCATGTGCAGAATTAGCAGGTAATGAAACATATTAGGAAGGATTGAGTGTTAACTGTAAGAACCCAGCTTTTCCCACGTTGTTTATAAAACAATAGTTGTCACATGTAAGATGATAATGAGCATCATAGCTAAAGTGAGATTATAAACTTTTAAGCGAACCTAATTACATTTTTCAATTTGCAGTAATTGCTTGACAGTAAATCCCTCCTATGCCAGTCAGACTAGAATACGAGAGGCCTTTTTGTGTTCTCCTTTCTTAAAACACTGGGAAGGCTTTTTGCAGGATTTTCTTGATATCTTTTATTTACCATGTCAGTAATTGAGGGCTCAAAACTAAGTGGACAAGTAAATGCTTCTCCTAATTACACAACACAACATTTCTACCATATTTTTAGCTTTATTGTCAGTTATTCAGATTACAGTGTGAAGCAAAAAGCCTCAAATTCAGTTCAATACTATGAATAATTCACATAATTCCTCTAGCTCACTATAAAAGCGACTGTAACATTCACTGCTGCAGTGAATAGGCAGCACCTAGTGGTCTTGAAATGCAAAAACAGTTCACTTTCTTATAGTAATTTCTGACTTTCTCTGGGGTCTAGATCTAGTGAACTTATCCTTTGGTATTTCACAGGCAAATACCAGGAAGAAAACTCTTGAGTTTTTAAAAGGCATTGCTTACAATAAAGCCAACTCATATATAAAGAATGCACGTTTTATTAAAAAGTCTGCTACTCCTTATAGTGAGCAAAGAATTTTAATGTCTTCATCTAATTGTAATTCTTCCATATTTAAATCAAGGCATATTTAAATAAAGTTAATCTCAATAATTAGCAATATTGATTATCTAATCTCAGTGTTTATTTATCTTTAATGAATCAAAAATTTAAAAACTATCTAACAATAGCTCTCTGAAATTTCTAAGAAAAGCACACAATTAAAAGTAACAAGAAAACCTGGTCAGTCAAGCTTATTATAACAACCTGAGCTCCATAAGATTGCATACTTCAGAAGGTTTGTTTCACATTTTATCCTATTACAGTAGTCAGAGATTATTGGCTCATTAGCTTTAATTTTGATCTAGGTCCATTTATCTTCAGGATTTATTTTTTTCACTATACCAAGTTTCTCATTTCAATAGCAAATACATGTTACTTGAAGCATTGCTAGGAACGAGACTGAGGTAGACAGGCTTGCATCAGGAAAACTGCTCTGTACATTTTTTAGCGTACTTTAGAACTTTATTGGAAACTTCAACCACAGAAACAAAGTATGCACAAGTTTGATTCCACAGAGGTCAATGAACATTCTTCTGTGAACCAAGGAATCCAGCAAAGTACACTTTGAAGACAGCCTTCCACTGGGGATAGGGAGCTGCTTACCTTCACAGGACATACCAGAGTTCCTGTGGCAGACCACATAAACCCATGGCAATAGCTAAAGGGTATTAGGTGTTCTGCATCTCCAAATTTGTTACAAAATAAAAGCTAAGTGAGTGCCTGCTTCTCCTGCTTATTTCCTTCAAGTTCTCCCAAGAGTCCCTGCATATGTAGAAGTTAATCCTGTTCCCAAGACAATGTGGAAAGCTCTTTACTCCTGCATGAAGAAAGGCATGGATTACCTGTGTAAAGCTGTTCTCTATGGGCAAGATGTGTCAAAGGGAAGCCTACTCAGAAGTGACCATGATCAGAATGCAGTCTGTTAACTCTCACACTAATGGTGCTAGTAAGAAAGTCTCTCCTTCACATGAAACCCTTTTATTGTCTGGGTTCAAATTTTAATGTACAATCAGGAGGCCAAACTCAATGCTGAAATCAATGAGAAGACCTACTTATACAATAAAGAATTTTCAGATTTGTTTACAGTAGGACTTTTCCAAACTTTTATTTGTTTTCTTGGATTTAATCATACTCAATACGACATGTTGACACCAGATGATAAATACTCCAGGCATGTAAGGAATTTCTCAAAAATGAGACTAATATGGATGCAATAATGCTAATATTGATTCATAAGGGGGAAATTATACTAAGGGACTAAAGCACTCAAAATTGCTATTTTCCAAATCTCAAAATGGGTTCTTGGCCTAGGAAAAAGTTTCTTTCAGTTCACTCACACATTAAATAAAACATTCAAGTCTAGAAAGGAACAAACATACTAAAAAGTAGGTTTATTGCTCAGATTAAAAGCTGTTCAGAGAGTATATCTAAAACTCAGACCACTGAACAGCAAGGAAAAAATATTCAGAGTTGATGAAGTTTCTGAAAATGGGATAGAAAAGGTAATTGTTTCTTTTTGGAAAAAAATACAGAAGAGAAAAAAAAAGTTGCAGACAGGTATCTTTTCACAAGCTCATACAGTAGAAAGAGGAGCAATGAAGCTAACTGAAGCCACTGAGTTAATTTATATTTGGTAAAATATTGTTTTAGGATCATAATCTGTGAGGGAGAATCTGCATTCTGCTATGCACCTCGAAGAAGCTCTACATAACTTTGACCTCTCTGGGGAAGAAAGATGTTAGCTATATCCTTGTGCCTGGCATTTCTTCCAGCATAGGTCAAGACTACCATTTCTTGGATCACTCTTCAAAGTGCTATCAATTTTTCAATGTACTATGGCAGAAGCCCTGAAATCCCAGTTTTAGACCACTCTGGCATCGTAAGCTTCCAGTCCCTATCTTGTGTTCATTTTGACTGCCAAAGTGCTAAAAATCTTCTGGCCACCCTTTCCAAAACAATATATTTCAAGCAGTTTATAAAGGAAATCCTCAATACTTAACACATAAGATATCCATCTAAAATTTTTCCAGTCTCAAAGAGTACACAGCCAAAAATACCAAGGCCTCAGCTTCCCACATGTAATGTGGGCATAATGGCATCCTTTTAGATGTGTACTGAAAAGATAAATAAATTATAACAGTAACATAGTTGAGATATGATGGCATAGGTATCACAGAATAGCCTGTGAGAAAGACTGATTGAAGAGACATTCAAATTAACTACAGTGCTGTAGTCAATTGAGTAGCAAGAGTTCCTTCCACTGGAAGAGTGACCAGCCATTCAATATTCCATCAATATCCTTTAAGTTTAGAGAGACTGGGTTTGACAGCCAGGGAAGCTGATCTATCCAACCAGCCCTGCTCTGCCCTCCCCCCTCTCTCCAAAGGAATACTTCATATATTTTCTTTTAAATAATTCTCTTGAAATAAATTCCACCTGGATCAAACCTAGAAGAGCACAAAACATAGCAGAAGGCAAAAAAAACCTGCATGAAAAGAAAGAGTTTAGGCCTGGGGCATGACAGATGATATGTAGGGGACGTATACTAAAGGCTGTACAGTGGAAATTAAATGTACAGACACAAAGTGACATCTCCAAGCAGCTCCACATTGAAGCAATCTTCCCTTCACATTTCTAAACATAAACACACGTGTTGGCTGCCCTAAGAGTGGCTGGGATGTAGAGGAGGGTAGTAAATTTTATCTACAGTTTGCCCTAAGAACACAGCTGAATCTTGTATTATAATAGCCCCTTTTTTCATACATATGCTTATTAATAAAATGAGAGGTTTGTAGATTTTTTTTCCCTTTTGTTTCTTTGCTTTTCAAGAGGATAGAAGCTGTTTTTCCATTTCATCCCTGCTGCTGTAGCAACCCTCTGAGTTCTGCTCCAACCTTTTTTCTGCTGGCCAATACCAATTTAATTTGTAATGAAAATGTTGCAGCTCAGACTACACTACCTACTACCACATCGATTATTTTTCACCAAGCAATTACAAGGAAATCAAAATCCCATCTCTTTCTCTGCTTTTTGAGCTAGTTTTTGATTCCTCCCCCTTCCCTCCCCCCCCTCCCATGCTCATCTTTTATTTCCGTTTATAAATAAGTTGAAGTGCCTGCCAGGATATCCATAAAACTTATACAGCTTCACCAAAACTTTTTATATAGGAATGTCATTATATTCTTATGTATGTCTGTATGTTGGTTAGATTCTACAGATGCACATACACTTAATACATCATACATACAGGCCCCCATTTAGGGAAAGTGTATGAAACATACCAATATAAATCTCTCTATAAAATGAAGCATTTACACAGTGAATGGTAACAGTATCACAGTTTTAAAAAGTTCTGCCCTCAGTCAGACTGATCCATGTTATAACCATGCAGCTCAGATCCCAACACCGTCAATCCCTGAAATCAAATACATTTTTAAAACTTAAAAAAAAAGTTAAACTCACCAAATGAATGCAAGTAATTAAAATTGCATTCGACCGTAATTCAGAATAAGAAATCTAGATGAAAGCATGAGTATCGCTAAACTTCCTTCCAAGCAACAGATTACGTTGTCTGATTCAAAGTGGCAAAATTCAGAAGATCATATTGAAAAATGTTTCATTGGCAGCTATTGATGGTATTGTCAGTTTTTGAAAGAAAATCCAAGCCCAGCTATTGAGAAAAAAAACCCCAACTGTTTCTGTTTGGAGTTAAGTAGTTGAGGGTATGACAAACTCATTTCTGCAGAACTGCAGGTTGCCCAAATGCTTTGGTTTTTCCTGAAATTTGTAGTTTGATCTTGACAAACAAGAACCTATTGCTCTACTGGTTGCTTTGGGTTAATGACAAGGCTTTGGGTCTATTGGATGGGTTAACAGCAAGATGAACATGAGTCAGCAGTGCCCTGGCAGCCAGGAGGGCCAACCCTGTCCTGGGGTTCATCAGGCAGCTGGGCAAGGGAGGGGATTGTCCCACTCTGCTCTGCACTGGGGTGACCTCACTTCAAGTGCTGGGGGCAGTTTGGGGGGCCACAATATTAGAAGGACGCAAAACTATGAAGTGTGTCCTGAGGAGAAAGACCAGACAGTGAAAGGCCTCAAGGGCAAGACTGACAAGGAGCAGCTGAGCTCACTTTGTTCAATTTGTAGAAGAGAAGGCTGAGAGAGCACCCTATGGCAGTCTACAGCTTCCTCAAGGTGGGTCAGAGAGGGGAAGGTGCTGATCTCTCTGCGGTGCCCAGGGAGATACAAGGGAAATATACAGAAATTGCATTAGGGGAAGCTCAGACTGGACATTCAAATAATGTTCTTCACTGAGATTGCAGTCAGTCACTGGACAGGCTCTCCAGGGCAGTGGTCAGAGCACGAAGCCTGTCAAGAGTCAAGGAACATATGGATGACACTTTGAGTCACATGGTTTAGTCCTATGAGAAGCTGGGAGTTGAACTTTATGATCCTTATGGGTCCCTTCCAACCACCAATTCCGTGGTTCATCAATTCTGTGACTCTATGATACTCAGTAGTTGAGTGTGCATGTCAGTGTGGAAAAACTGAAAACAGATGCTGAAGGAAAGGTCTGGATGCCAGGAACTAGCTAACGTGAAAAATCCATGCGTGCTTAGTGAAATGACCCCACCAAATAGCCCAAGAGATAAAAAGGAAGAGTGGCAATGGCTGGCAGCAGACTGGAGACACAAAGGAATTCACTTCATGTTTGCAGGTTCTCACTAATCAGGAAAAAGCTCTCCTGCTGAACAAATGACACAAACCACTCGAGGCTATGCAATTGAAGCCTGGTATTCACAGTTCAGTTCATTTAATGAAGGACTGAAAATATTGATGTTGCTGAGTATCTGTGTGCAGGAATAGAGTGGTCAGCATAGATTCGCTTGAATTACCTTGTTTGAAAGTGAGTTGGTAGAACACAAAATAACATGAGGAACTGAGGCTACTCTAACGGCCAACAATGAACGGGCAGGAACAGCCTACAACACACTTAGTGGCCTGCACCCTTTAGGAAGAGCAGTGCAGTCTTGAGGATCTATCAGAATTACAGGTTTGGGAGAATATTATAATTCTAGAGGATGGACCTAAGGGATAAAACAACCCAGCTCAAACCAAAAATGTTATCTTGTTATGATGTTGTACTTGCTAGATTATTTCGCTCTCAGTGATGAATTGCCCCTTTAAATACCTAATTATAACATTATTTATATATATATATATATATATATATATATATAATCAGTAATGAGAGGATAGGGTGAGTGTAATGCACAAGAAGAGTTTGTTACATTAAGTTTTGTGTTTATTTGTTTTAATGTTTAGAACATTCTACCTATTGGAAGAACTGCCAGTTTCCCTTGTGATGAAAACAAGTAGCAATTAAGAAAGATGTTAAATTGATTCTGGTTCTCATTTTATTTGTGGGGGGCTTTTTATTTGCTTGTTTGGCGTTTTTTGTTAGGGTTTTTTTCTATTTGTTTGTTTGTTGTTCTTGGAAACTTAGCCTCACTTGCTCACTTAAGTCTCATTTGCTCAAGAAAATCAGCTGTTGAGAAAGTCATTCCTTTAGGGCAATGGTTTCCTAAATGTAACCCCCAATTTCACATTCCCTTGACAAATTTCCTTAGCTTACAAATGGTATTGAGAATATAGAAAATGTGACCAAATGTTCTCACATCTCCACCAGCTTTGGCTATTTGTGCCTCTCATACTTTATCCTACAAGTAGATTGCAGATTCTCTTAAAACCATTAATCCTTCCTACCTCTGGAAGAGAAGCTGCGAATGCCTCATCCCTGCAAGTGCTCAAGGCCAAGGTAGATAAGAGCTCTGAGCAACCTGATCTAGTGAAAGGTCTCCCTGCCCACAGCAGTGTGGCTGGAATTAGATGATCTTAAAGGTCTCTTCTAACCAAGGCCATTCTATGCTTCTGCACCCTTTGCTGCCAGCTGCATCTGAAAAAATCTGTATTCTCTGAACTCTAGGTCCTCAGAGCTTGGAGAAATAGAAATTTCCTTAAAAACTACAATGAGCAACACTCACCCCAATCATTTTTCCCTCATATGATTTATTATTCTCTCACAGTATTTATCCTCTGCAGCCATATTTTTCTTTGCTTGGAATTTGAACAACTGAGCTGGCACAGAAAGTTGTTATGAAAAGGTCAGTGCCCAGGAGTAAGCAGGTACCAGGTTCAGAGATTTGACAGTGAAATCCATCCCTGGACGACCCCAAACACATAGGTACTACCACATACAGGGCATCTGCTCAGGGCTAGGGTCTGCTTGACTACCTGAGGGTAAATTTAAGTGGGACAAAATTAGACAATTACGAAATCAAGAATAGCAGAATAAGTCATTTAAGTAGGGACCACAGTGAGTAATCTGGTCCAACCTCCCTGCTCAAGCAGGGTCATCCCAGAGCACATTGCACAGGGTTGTGTCCAGAAGGCTCCGGAATAACTCCAGTGAGGGAGACCCGACATGTGTCTGGGCAACCTGTTCCAGTGCACGGTCAGTGAAAAAGTTCTTCCGCATGTTCGGGCGGAACTTTCTGTGCATCAGCTTCCCCCGTTGCCTCTTGTCCTATTTCTCGGCACCACGAATAAGAGCCTGATCTTCTTGGCACCCCCTCCCTATATATTCATATAGACCCTCTCATAAGTTTCTTCTTGAGGCTAAACAAGTCCAACTCCCTCTCATTCCTCGAAAGAGCAATGGTCCAATCCCCCAACCATCCTCGTTGCCTCTCCGCTGGAGACCCGGCCGTCCCGGCAGAGGCAGCTCCCACTGGGAGCTCGAAGCAAGACCTGGCTGCGCAGCGACAGAGCGTACCGCAAATCGCCTCGGGTAGGGCCGGGGCAAGCCTGAACCCCCTGAACCACACTCCCCCGCCGATCTCGGGGCGCTCAGCGGCGCGGCCGGGGCGGGGCAGGACGGGCGGGCGCTCCCGCCCCCGGCACTGCGGCGCGGCCCGGCCGCGGCTCCGGGGTATCATTAGCCGGTTGTTAGCTTTCGGCG
>JACBWW010000003.1:15950795-16000829 GCA_020086605.1 Lanius collurio | reverse complement strand
CGCTCCTGGCGGCGGCGGCGGCGGCGGCGCAGTTCCCGTTCCTGTGGCTGTTCCCGTTCCCCTCGGGCAGGGCCGGGCGGCGGCCGCGTCTCGTCCTCGCTGCCCCCTCCTCCCCCTGCCTCGCAGTGGTCGGCGCCGGTGGCGGGGAGGGCGGGGAGGGAGCGCGGCGCCGCCGCATGCGTCGCTGATGGAGCCGGGTTCGGGGCTGCCGCAGCGCAGGGCGGGGGGCGGCGGGCTGGACCTCGGGGCGGGTTCGGCGGCGGGGTCGCCGGCGCTCTCCGGGGGGCAGTCCCGCCGCAGGAAGCAGCCGCCGCGCCCGGCCGACTTCAAGCTGCAGGTGATCATCATCGGGTCGCGGGGGGTGGGCAAGACCAGCCTCATGGAGCGATTCACCGACGACACCTTCTGCGAGGCCTGCAAGTCCACCGTGGGTAAGGGAGCGCGTCCCGTCCCGGGGGAGGGGGCGCTCCTACCCCCCGTGCTCTCGGGGCCGGCCGTGGGAACGCGGGGTTCGGTGCGGCGGCCGCCCTTCCCCAGCCGCTGTCCCGCCTCTGCCCAAGTGCGGGCCCGCTCTCCGCGGGCCAGGCATTCCCTCCCAGACCCTTCCCTCCTCCGGGGCGCGCGGTCCCCGTCCCCTTCCCGCCCAGGGCAGCGGGTCTGGGTCTCCCCGGGTGGGTTCCTCGGCCGTGGGAAGCTCAGGGGCTTGATTGGTGCCGGACTTCGCAGCTCTTCTTGGAAAGATCGTGGATGTCCTAGTCACCTTTGCGAGTCCTGAGAAGCTGCTGGCTGTCCTGTTTCAGCCTTGCTAATGGCAAGCAATTTAAACAAAAAATTAGGCACAGTTGGTAAAGCAGATTTTTGTGATTAAGTCTTAGATGGTTGCGTGTAAGGAGACAGAAGTATTTCAGGAGTTGAAAAGTTGTAGTGTGTATTCTGTGTACTCTTCCTATATATTCAGCTAGTCTTCAGACCGCAGTCAGATTAACTTCAGATGGCTGCTATAGCTTCATGAAGAACCCCCTGTGATGTTAAATCCGAGGTTAATGTTTTGTTTCTTGAGAACACTGCGTGTTTGGCTGCTCATACAACTAACTAGAGAGCAAGCTCCTGGTTCTGTAGTGTGCTGTCTTATTCATGGTTTAGTCATCCATGAGAGTCTTGGAGGTAATTCACGAGTGTGTAAAGGGAGGAAAACAAGCTAGTTCGTCTGCTTTGTTATTAGAGTCCTATCCTTGGAGTTGAACTCTTGAGTATTGCAGCAAGGTGGTTGTTAAAAAGTCTGTGTCACTGGAAAATATGTATGCTTAACTTAATTGTAGCTTGGAATGTGAGGAAATTTCTAGCGTCTGATGAAAAGTGATTGTATTGCTGTTTGGAAGCTGAGTTAGTACTATCCAAAACAATCTTCCAGTAACAAAATAATGCACAGTTACTCATACTTTTGTTTTATTATGTGTTTTATCGGTTATTTAATTTTTTCCTAGGCTAAGAATCCAAATATGGTAGTGCAAATTAGCACTGTTGTATTGATACATTTTTTGAAGTTGGCAACTTAACCTTGTAGAAGTTAGACAGTGATAGCATATCAGAGGCATTAATGCTCAAGGGATGTGTTGTGATGAAGAAATGCTGATGGCTTCTATAGATGAGCAGATTAATTAAATTTATAGTACAACTGAAGTACTACTAATAAAGGAATGCATTCTTTATACATTCTCCTGGTCCAGACATTGATTTTTAACTCTCCTGCATCATGTTTAGGTTCACCCACATTAAGAGTTCCTTCAAGTCTGGGCTGCTCTCTGTAACAGGGGTCAGTTTTCTGCTGTGAATCTTGGGAAGTGAGAGGAGGTGGTCTAGACCCCGGTCCAGACTTCCAGGCTGGTGCCTTTTAACCAAAACTGATTTCTTAAATAACTGAGACAGTGATTTAAGCAGAGAAGCTTCCTTATTTTAGAGAAGAAACAGGAAATAAGTAGTGATATGCTGCTAGACAGAAGGTTACGTAATTTTGTTGTACAAAATGTGCCAACATAAAGGAGCATAGGGAAATCAACTTGTGCCAAAATACATGTAGAAGGACTCGATAGTAATGCCGTTCTGTCAAGGTCCTCAGACTAAACTTGAGAACTGTTGAGATTCTCCCAGATCTTTTGACTGCTAAATGAAAGAGCTTTTCATAGTCAACTCATATTCTGCTTCTTTTGCACTATAAAGTAAGAAAAAGTAACCTCTGCTATGTACATTTCATATAGATTGAAAATAACCCACACTCCAAAACAACCTGAGTTCATCCTCTAATACACAGTTCTTTGTCACAATTACCTGCAGCGATTTTCAAGAATTGCAAGTGGAGAATGTGTTTTGAAACATCAGTGAAAACCCTGTGACTGATCCAATTTCAGAGGAAGTTATGTAAACTGAATATATCTTGAGATTAAATTTGAAAAGGCTATGAAACCAACCAAAAAACTGCATGTTGTTTTAGCTACCTTATATTAGCAAAGCTGTATTTAAAATGGAATGCTGGAACACATATTTCCTTACCTTGATATTAATGGTCTCAACCTTACTTTCATACTTTTATACTAAACCTGTGGAGATATAGATCAAAGAGAACAACATTTAGCACCTTAAGCTTTTGTATGAAAGCAGAGGCTACTCAGTGAAAGAATTGCAAATGTCCAAAGACCTTTTCTGTCTCCTGTCCCAAAGTGCTGATAATAGCGCTGTGTCATTGAAAAGTGGAGTGTTTATGCAGAAAAGGGAAGGTGTGAATTCAATTAAGAAAGATACAGTATTCAAATGCTAATTTAAGAAGAGTACGCTGCCAGATTGGTAAAGAAAATTCTGTAATAAAAACACATCAACATGTCTTCAGTCTCAGTTCAGATATGGAACTTCTTTGAAAGTGTTCAAAAATAGCTTGGCAGATTTCAGCACATTATTCATAACAGTACACAATGTGCTGTTGATCTAAAATTCTTTTGATGTATTTATTTTGGGCATTAAATTAGTTGCATGGAATATTGTGTCTCCTTAAATCTGCTATTTACATAGCACTGAGAATACCCAATATGCTCAAATATTTACTGATTTTTGAAAAATGTAAAATTACTCTCTCTATGCCAGTGTTAAATCCACCGTCTTTCTCTAATGGAATGCTAACTTTTTCAAGGCTAATATTGGCATATTAGCTTTGTCAACAAATATAAATCTACACTTTTAAAGTAAAATTTGATCTTCATTTATTATTTGTTGCCTCACCCCATTCACCTGCGCACTTCACACAGGAACAGAATTCAAAGCTATCACTTGAAGGTTTTCCAGAGTTGACAAATAAAAAAAATAAAGCAAATATGGTGTGAAAAAGGATGATCTTTCCACAGGTAGTAGATACTCATTACTGTATTTGTAAGAAGATTCAAGGATGGGGGTGAAGAAAAAAATGTTTGCCTCTGCTTCTTCCACCCCCTTATCCCACCTTGACTAGTTGTTATCCTAAAAGATATCCTAATTCAGATCTCCACAGTCGTGGTGTTAAATTTATATATATATTTTAATGGTGCTATCTCGCCCTCTTTTTCATCAGAGTCCCTTTGTTTAATATTCAGGGGACTCTGTTCTCTTCCCAGCATCTGTCCAACTACTGCTTAGTCTCATGGTTGTGTCCTACCTAATCTACCAAATCTTAGTTCATTCTCAGTCTCTCTGCTGTTTTTCTTCCATGACAGATCTACAGAATTCTGTACTCAGCAGTATTTCCTGTCGATCTAATTTTGCCACTGATATTACACTTCTCTCTGGGTTTTATTCACTGAACCTGTGGTTCCTGCTCTCCCAAACCTGAGGCCCTGCACTGACTCACCTCTCAGGATGCTGATTGTCCTGGTCCCTCAAATCAAGTTGAGCTCCTCAGCTTTTCTTTTACATGCTGGCTCAGTATGTAAAGTCTCTTGAGACCTAGTCCTGTCTTTCAGCTCTTTTTCATCAAGTCTAAAACCATCCCAGGAAAGAGGCCTTGCCTTTGATAATGCCAGTGCAGTTCATGTGCCTTGTGCATTGCTGGCTCTTTTAGCAGCTGTTCATAGGAATCCAAAGTATCACTTGTAGTAAACACTAAAGCTTCCTTCTGTCCTTATTTACAAGCAAAATAATGGGTGGGGTTTGTAATGGGGAGGTTTGTTGTGGATCAAGATGGGAATTTAGTGACCTGTGATCTGTGCTGGGCTAATTGTAGCCCAGGGGATCCAGATCAGTGGCATGTAAATGCACTGTGGTGCAAGACTCCTTTGACTTCACAGAAATGCTCTTTGACCTTGTTTCACCTTCAGGTGAAATGGTATGGAAGTTGGAAATTCCTGAGATTTACAGAGGTCCATAGCTTTTCCTTCCAAGTGGTATTTTTCTTACTAATTTTTAAAATACCCATGTCTGTACAAAATTCCTAGTGTCCATCAAATAAAAACAATAGTGAAAATTTTAGCCTTGTCTTTTTATCAAAATACTCTTAAGTAAGGCAACTTCTGTCTTCAGTATATAGACATTTATATGTGATGTACAAATACATACATATCTATTTTCCTATATGTATATATACATATACTTGGGGTTTCTGTTGCAATTCAAACTTGTCTTCATTTTCTTTATCCTTAAAAAATGTGGGCTAACAGCATAAGTGTTCAGTTTCATTCCCATAAGCTTGCCGTATAACATAATTATTTTCACTTAAAAGTATCAGACTACTCATTTTCAAAGTACCTGCCATTTTTCAGAGCTGCCCTTTAAGTTGCTCCTCAATCTTTTTAGTTATCTCATCAGTATTCATTCTTACATGCACTGTAAATATAGTATGTGGCTTACTAATAGTATGGATTTTTTTTGTTCAGTAAATCAAAATTGAGAAAAAATTTAGTAATTTGATGTGATCTGAGATGAAGAACAATCTGTATAAAATTTTCAGAAAATCATCCTGAGTGAACTAGAAGAACATCTCTCTTTGATACACTTGTATGCCTATGGACTCTCTGACAAGAATAATTCATTTTAATTTTTCTTCAGAAATTTTTTGCCCTTCAATAAGATGGCACTGAAAGTTTACTTGGTGTGGGGGGAAGAGAGAAAGAGTAGAAATAGATATTTCTTAGCCTATCACATCATGGCAAAATAACAGTAAGATGTTCTTGATTTGATAAGAAACAGCTCTAAACACAAGGTGAGAAATTTCTGCTGTTGTATAAATAAAAGGAAGTTTTGATGAGGCCATAAGTATTTCTGTTAGAATCGACTGTTCTTACTTTTGTGTATCCAGGATGTTAAAACAGCTGGTTTTATGTGTTGGCTTCTTGACCAGTGCAGAGTGGTGTAAATAAACCATACCAGTACCTTATTAATGGTGTACTGCAGTTTCTTGCCAAGCTATAAACAGAGAAGAACAGGAGGCTGGAAACTCGAAGAGAAAAATAAGACCTTAAGATAATTAGGGAGCATATATGAACCTCCTTGTTTGCCTTTGGAAGTGCAAATTTTGACAGAATTCTGTGTCCCCTGGAAACTGCCTTTTACCTTTAGGAGCAGTGTAGTCCCTTGAAATGGACAACAGAGATTCCAGAAAGGCAAAACACCTGGCCAGTCATTGTTTGTCTCAGATGTGTCAACTAAGTGTATTTTACAGCATTTGGTATAGTCAGCAATGCTTTGCTATGCATAATCATTTGAATCCTCATAAGTGAGCAAAACTGTAATTTAAAACAGGAAAATGTAGGTAGATAATATAAATATTAGGGTTTAGGAGCAGGGTTTTGTGGAGGTATGGCGTTTTTAATTAACAAGAGGTTACAAGGAAGAGTAAATTTGAAGTTGACTTTGTTTTTTTTCATTTATAAACTGGATGTTAACTTCAGCTGATATAAATATTCAGGCACTGGATTATATCAACACTACAGGACTGTCAGAGAGCCTTGTAGCACCTAGTCAGGACATATATGAGAATATAAAAGTAAAACAACAGGGAGAGTGAAGAGGCCACTTGAATGGTGTCAGATGGGGAGCTTAGTTTGCAAGGAGAGTGGAATGCAGCTGTCAGACTCAGTCTCTGCTGTGAACAGCTGAGCGGGTCAGTAGCAAAGAAAAGAAAGTATGGCCGTATGATTCTCAGGGACTTCTGGAAATTGACTAGCAACATTTTTACAACTTACTTCTGTTGATATCCCAAGGAAATGCTCAAAACAAAATGCTAATTTCAGTCTGATTTGGACATAGGTTTTATGTTCTGAAAATCTAAATAGTGTTGCTCAGGAAAAAACCTTTCTTTTTCCATTCAATTTTCCTTTCACATCAGGTAGTTGTAGACCAGTAGCTCAGTGTGTTTTCCCGTTTTATAATCAGAAGTTTGAAAAGAAGTCTTGTTCATGAAACCGCAGAGAAACTTTTTCCTTCCAATTTCCTCTTCCACCTCATTCTGTTTGCCAGCATTTTGGTGCATGCTTTGAACTTTGTATCCTAAATAGTGTCAAAACCCTGCATTTTCTGAAAGTTCTTATGATTCTACTGTCCACAAGAATGTAAAGAAATTATATTTTTTTTCCATTCTCACTGAATTGGGAAGTACCAAGCATCTGAAGTGTTTAGAGGACGTATTTTGAAAAAACTCGCATGACAGTGCACCTTCAAAATCTACTCACGGCATGTCTATTATACAGAAAAAAAAAATGTGGTATCTGTTTCCTTCTAGTCTGTAGCACAGTTGCCAGTTGAGGTATGGGTACACTTTTATTTTAGGCGAGCAGTCTCAAATGTCTGCATGTTAATCATTCTAGAATTACATGCTGGAAACTCTATGGACAACGTACTTTACCTGCCTCTAAAATAATCCCCACACAGGCTTATGTTTTACTTAGCACTGAATGATTCCTAATCTCTTCTTTAACATTTTTTAATTCATAACATGCAGTTTGAAAGAGGCATTTCCACATTGGCGTATTTTAAAAACTAACTGCATGCCCTAGAGCTTCGATTAAAATAAGACAAAATGGGTTTGGGCTTTTTTCCTGGGAACAGTTTCTATAACCTTTTCCTGTCCTCCCTATGTACCTTTTGTTGTTGATTGCTTTCCCCCCCCCCCCTTTCACTCAAGATGATAGTCATCAGAAGGCATGCTCTTGAGCATCTTTTCATTGACTTTGGCAGTTTTGGGATAGGTGTAAGTGTATTGTTTGAGTTACAGACCAGGACTAGTAAAGATGGTTATTATCTCAAAACTCATGTGACCTCAGTTATTGAATGTAGCCTAAGTAAGAAAAATTTTTGCGTTATGCTGTCAGATGTCCAAGTTAAATAACCTGTAATAGTCTTCAAATTATATGTCTTTTTTAATGGTTAATTGGTATACAACCTCTGAATTTTTGAACTGATTGTGTTTCTTTTTAAGCACAGTCTGATTAACTTTCACTAATTGAATTACTTTGATGCAAATCACTAATAGGCCTCTGAAAACTGAATCCATTGGAATTGATTTTAGTTGGAGGGGTTTTTTTGTGCTCTATTTGCATCTGTTTTCCCAGCTCTTCCATTAACTTTGTTACCAGGAGATCTTGTCCACTGAAAGGTCACTCTCTCTGTGCATTAAGCAAAACTGTTTCCACTTTCTTTTTCTGTCTCTTATGAAAAGAAATTAAATATTATAAACTTAAACATAAAATGCATAGTAAGAAGTTTCTTTGCTATTTTATTTCTAAACAAATACTTTCAGCTTTAAACAGAAATGCTGCACCCAGTTGTATTTCAGTTTGTGCTTTAGTAGATAACTTCTAGTTCCTGTTTGGGGTGAGAAATTAACCTACTGTAGTCAGTTCTGAGCTAGGTTTCATTTTTATAGGATTTCAGTCTAGAGTTTGAAACAATCTCAAGTTTGGTTCATTGACAAGAGATGTCATCCTCAGTGACTTGCCCTTATCTAGAACTTCATTCGTGCGCTTCTATTTTGAGTCTCTGTTCTCTTTCTTTTAAGGCTGTTTAGTTTTGAAAAGAGTGCAGACAGGTTGTTTGACTGTATGTTTAATACACTTTTAAACCCTTATATTCTAGTAGCCCTTTGTTTTTCCTGGAGGAGGCACAGCTTCAGATGAGCACATGTTGTAATAGATGTTCTTCTTTGCACAAAGTATATTTTTCATCCAAAGTTCATGTGCTACTAACAACAACCATATATATATGGTTATTATATATAATGTATAAAATGTCGCAAATCCTTTACTTATGTGATGCACACCACGTTGGTGGTGCTGTCCTTAATGCCTTATTTGACATATATCTAGGCTATGGGGAGAGGAGAGTTGCTCCTTTGCAGTTTTAAGTTGTAGGGCTAGCTCAATCAGTATACCTTTAAATGCTTAAGTAAGTGCAAAATCAGAAACCCAAACAGGAGGCTGAGATCTGTGGTTTTGTGCATTTTTCATTAGTTCTTGTAGGATGTTTGTTTGGACTCCAGAAAAAGGCCTTTCCAGCAAAGAATGAGGGTCAAAATGTGACATCCAAAACACACACAATTTTAATCCATCAAAAGAGAGATGGTGATTTGAATTTACTTGTTGTCTTGAGTGTAATAATTTTGGAAAATTACTGATGGCCTGTTGTCCTCCCTAGCCTGATCTATAGATACAAGGCTGACTTTTTGGTGAGAGGGGAGATTGTAATAAGCCTTTTGATTCCCTCTACATCGCTGTGACCTGGCAAGTGACACACTTCAGTATGGTCATAAGCACATGCACTTGTCGGATTTCCTGGCATGTGTATATTTTCTTATTCCCTGACAATAAATTAGCCAGCAGGCCTTTATGTGCAAGCTAGGTAGCATGCAAACCACTGATAGTTTGCTGGTGTTGTAGCAGCTAAAGAGAGCTTTTTAAAATTACTTCTTTTTATAAGATATGTTGTTCAGATTTAATGGAGTTGTCAAAAGTAATTGTTGATTTTTCTGTTTTATTGAACTATATATAAAACCATGCTGGAGTAATTGTATGGATAGCAAAACTTTTCATTTAGGTATTTCCATTAACATATGTCAAGCTAAATAGTTTCTTTCATTGACCTTTTTCTTAACTCAGTGCAATATTTGAAATTGAAGTGGAAAACAAATTATTGTGTTGTTTTAATTGAATTACTAATTTGTATGTAAACTCAAAGCACTGGCTTTCGCAGTCTGTGGTGAAACATGCTAATGAAACCTGACAGGCTTAGGAATTTGTTTCTTCGTGTGCAATAGGAAAGCTGCCTGATTTTTTCCTTCAGTATTGGCAGACATGAAGCTTTTGGCATTATGTTGATGCTTGCAGAGCATTACTAATTATAAAAAGTAGTTGAGCAACCTCTACACAGTTCTGGCATTTGTCTGACTTAAGTGTTAAATGATTCAAACAATTCTGTAGAAGATTGTCTTCTTTTCCAAAACTGTTACTTGTTTGTATTGTTTCGTGCAAAATTTCACAGCAGGGAAATATTTCGTGGTATAACTTTAAGATGATTAACAGAAAGATCTGCCTTTAAAATAAGAATGCTGTTGACATATTATTTATTTTGAAACCATCTCTTTAATATGTAGGCTTTTTTCTACTTCATTTTATTCATATATTGTGCCTTCCAGTCCCAGGAAGTCCCGGGTTGAAAATGTGGTTTATTACGACAGTTGAATTTTCTCTCCATAGTTCATTATTTTTCATTTTAAAATGTATAACAAAAGCTTTTTGTTTGTGTAAGACAGCAGTGTATAAACCACCACTATAAAATTAAAAATATTTTGGTTTTGTAGTTATTGAAATGCCCATGAAATCCATGTGGCAGTTTTAACACTCACCTTGGGATCACAGATGGTTAGACTTTTTTTAACATCAGATAAATGGCAAATCATATAATATGTTGTGCATGACAGAATGGAAGGATTGGGAGTTGGGATTGAGATGTCTGGGCAGTTATATTCAAACGTCCTTGAGGACAGAAGAGGTTTGAGGCAAGCAATTGCACTTAATTAAGTTAAGTTAGTGTCTTGTAGACAAGCTTGTGACTATTAAGACAATTGCATTTTATATTTTAAATGCATTTATATAGAGAAAAGGCTTATAACAGTAGAAAAGGATGTGTTTCTTTAGAAAAAATACCATTATTAGAATAGAGTTACAAGAGTTCTCATTTTGCACACTGGATACTAGAACACAGCTGGATCATTTCTCTTCTGCTTTTGCACTAGCAGACAGTTGCTTTTCAGAAGTGTACAAAAAGAGTTCTTTAAGTTAGGATTAATAAATTCTTTGAAATTTCAATGATTTTTTTTTTCCAATTTGCATATGAATACTTGAAAATTGCCATTAAAATTTTAGACTGTTTAGTACAAATCAGTTTAACAGTTTCACTCCTGGGGTTTGAATGAGATACCTGTTGGTAAGTAAGTACAGGCATCATATGTCTTGAATAACTCTCCAAGAATTGGTGATTAAGTGTGCTAGACACTATTAAGGACATGGAGAACAAGAAAAAATGTCATGGTGTGATGACCATTACTTTTATCAATATCCAGCTGCAAGCTGTTAGAGGGGATATTTGTTTAGGAGAATGAAGGTCCGTGATCCTTCCATTTATTTAATCTGACTGAACAGTGTCCACCTGCTTTACAAACAAGAAGTATGGACATAATGGCCAAGTTCAGCCCCTTCTGTCAAAGTTAAAATTCAATCTCAGTTCTTAATATTAGCTGGGACACTCGACTTTTACCACGGATAGTTTTTGGGAAAATGTATTTTTTTGTTAGAGAAAATAAAAACAATTTTTCCTCTTCAGTTTCATCCCTGTTCTTAGTTTACAATTGCATGTGAAATTGCAAAAATGTTTCCAACACATTATGGTTCTATTGCTTGAGTGTATGGGTCTGAACCATGTTCTCACATCTTTTTATTTCTCCCTTTTTGATTTAGCACTGTTAGGAGGGATGATGTTTAGAAGGAAGAACTGAAGCAAAAATCTTCATACAAATGTATCCTAAAATGCACAGGTTCTCAATCTACAAATCTGTGATATTCTAGGACATGTATTCCCTGAAACGTTTTTGTAGTTAAAGTGGTAATCTTTTGTGTCTAGGTATTGTTTGACAACAGTATGTCTTGTGTTGCTGGCCAGCATTATTTTTTTAATAGATGTTAAATCTTTCTGTATAAGAAAGTCTTTGTGGTTCTACCTTTGATATTTAGTGTGCATTCAAAATGTGACTGGAGTCTTGAGGTGGTGAATAAAAATACCATACAGGTATAAAATAAATTTTAAAAAAATATAAGAAGTTTGCTAATAAATATTTGCAGGAGTTAACAATGACAGTGCTGACAGACTTCTTCATAAACCAGCCTCAATTCCAGCACTGCAGCACTTTACAGATGCTAAGCATCCATCCTGGAAGCCAGACCCATGTTGTTCCTGCTTCACAGACAGCAAAACTGATGTGGAGGTATTGGTTTTGCTCCATGCCTCCAGGGTATCTGTGCCATTTGGAAGTAGAACAGGCTTGTCCTTGACAGTCAAGGTGAACAGTAGACGAATAATCATACTGTGCCTGTTGTTTTACTGTTGTGTTGGGTTTACCTGGTGCTGGAAATTTTGCACAAGGTGGAAGGTTTATGTTGTGATGCTGCCAAATTGGATGGCTCACAGGCTATGTAGTGGTTGTCAAATCCCTGTGATGTTCCTGAGTTGACCCATAGTGGTGCAAACCCTTCTGCTTGTTCAGACTGTTACAACTTGATCTAAAAAAAAAAGTATCAAAAAATAATAATTACACCCTCATTACTTTTGCTTCTTATTCCTCCTTTTCTGTTTACTGTATTTTATTTATAGGTGTTGATTTTAAAATCAAAACAGTAGAGCTAAGAGGAAAGAAAATTAGATTACAAATCTGGTAAGTAAAACAAACATGCAACCAGCAGTATGTTTTAATTTTTATGTTCTAGCATGAATTAATATGCTTGTCTAATACTACTATTAACTGTTATAAGCTGGTTTAGCTCTTACCCTGTTACTTCTCTCCTCCATCCCCACAAGACTTAAACAAAACCAAATAGCTCTTAGATTTTTGTGAGGGTAAAGGAGGAGAAAGAGAGATAAAGTTAGAAGTAGGGCATGAATGTAATTACTTAAATATTAATGCATCACAAAGGCCTCGAGCCACTTTTCCTGGAAGAATGACATCACCTACACAAGAAATAGGAGTTCTACAAACAATAAAAGTTGACTGTGTTAAATAGACACTAGAGAAAGTACATTTTGTTTTCTTTGTTTTTCTGGACTGATTAAAACTGACCTTCATTGTAACAGCAATCATGAAGCAACTGTGAAGTATTTTCTAATCTGTTTTTCTAAAACTTGGTATAGGCAGTGCTGTTTCTTTGACGCTGTTTTTAAATAACTTCAAAGTGAAGGGCATTCAAGACTTAAGTCTTGAATATTCACTCTAAATAGCATGGAAAAATAAAGCAATTCCATGCAAATAAGACTATACCTTTACTGGTACTGATGTCCTACTACAGAAAGTTCAATGTCTGAGCTAAACTCTTCCTTTCTGGAGTAGGCTGCGTGTTTTCTGGTAATGGTTCTCCATGTTAGTGATGAATGCAATTTTTGTTTGTTAGAAATTATTGAGCTTAACAGCTCATTTGTTTTGCAGAGTAGTACAATACATAAACATAATTATGAGAGAATAAACCAGCTATGTTCTATACATTAATCTGATATACTACTGTGTAGAAGCTTAGCTTTGGTTTATTAACAGTGTGTGATGCATAATTGACATTGTAGTTAAACTGTTTAAGCTGCTAACAATCCATAGAGGGGGAAAAAAAGCTCTAAATACTCTTTTTATTACACTTCTGGGATTTTCTGGTAGTTTTTTGTTCTTAACTACATGGATGCAGTGAATTCAGTTTACTAACTCCTCTTGGCAGGTCACCATCAATTCTGTCTGTCACACCATGTGTCTGTCTTGCTTCCCTCTGAGTTAACTGCTGCTTCATCTTTGGTCTCATCAGTCACCTAACACTTGAATGTTCGTGGCATGTCTTCATTCATCTGTCCCTGTTTGGAAACCTATGACCACAAGACTGGCAGTTGAGCCAGCAGTTGTTAGCCAGGGTCTGCTGAAGCTGACAGAGGTAACAAAAAATTCTGATGTGGAGATGCTAATGTATGCCTAATACGCATTCGTACTGTGAAATGTGCTAAGCTTATAAAAACAATTCTCATGTTGAACAAATATATTATATGAATGAAGTTTTTTGGAAAAGAGATGTTTAAACCATTATTTTCCACATATTGAAAATATGCTAGTAGGATATAGGAAACTTTATAAGTTAGGTTTAAAGTTGATAGACTGCTAAGATGAGATAATTTCTTCTATGGGAAGGCCTTCTAAAAAGGCAAGGAAAACACAATGTAAGGAGATAATATATTAAAATATTATAAAATTTATGAACATGATGTCCTGCTATTAAGTGTCACTTTGTCTCCAACAGTGGCTGTTAAAATATTGTTCTTAATCTTTAAAACTTCCTTGGCATACTTCCAGTTTTTTAGAAGAGCAATTAGATAAGCATGACTTTTGCTAATGAATTCTGAATTCTGTTATGTGTGTTGTTGGGCCTACCTATAAACTCTTATTATCACAGAATCATTTAGGTTTAAAAAGACTCTTAAACCAGCCACTAACCCAGTGCTGCCAAATCCCTCACTAGATACTGTCCCCAAGGGTCATGTCTACGTGTCTGTTAAGGTGACTCCACCACTGCCCTGGGCAGCCTGGTCCAGTGCTTGACTTTGGTGAAGAGATTTTTTTTCCTAATAGCCAATCTAAACCTCCCCTAGTGGAACTTGGGGCTGTTTCCTCTTGTCCTGTCCCTTGTTACTCAGGAGAAGAGGCTGACCCCCACCTGGCTACAGCCACCTTCCAGGGAGTTGTGGAGAGTGGCAAGGTCTCCCCTGAGCTTCCTCCTCTCCAGGCTAAACAACCTCAGCTCCTTATTGTACCTCCAGTGGTTAGATTGAAGAGGAAAGCAGTCTACCACATCAAGCACTTGGAAGTTTGGGAATGCAGAGTTCAGTCACATGGCTAAGTCAGTCTCCTTTCATACCTACCCAGTGACAGAATTTAGGTTGCCTCATACTTCCTGGTAGTGTTACATACATTGATTGCAGTAACTTTACTGCAAGAAAACTATTTTATTCAGTGAACAGATAATTTCTGAAGTTACACTTACCTGCTTTCTTAAAATTACTAAAGGTACATTTCAAAGCATGAAATTTTGCTTATTTTTTTAAGTAATCTGGTGATTCTTCAAGAGTGAAACAAGAACAGTTTTAAAAAAAGTTTCACTTTGGTATTTTTATGGTCACTTGACCTGTCTCTCCCCTGACCGCTATCAGCAGAGTGTTTTCCACAAAGCTCTACCACTTGAGTTTATCAAAAGATGCATTAAAACAGTACCATGTGGAATATTTCAAGCTATTAGGTGTGCAGGATGTCCTTTTGAAAGCAGCTTTCCCACCAGCTGCTGTTACAAGAGTAGAATTCAAAAGGACTTGTCTCCTGTGTTCCTTCCATAATGGGGAACGGTTCCCTGAGGATCACAGAGGTGTCTGCTCTCACCTCTATCTTCCTATCTGGTCCCTGCTTCCCTTATTTCCCCAAATTCCAGTTTAGAAACAACCTTCTACTTCTTAGATTATGTAATGATAGAGCTTCACTGAGAACAGAGAGTAGTATCCACCTATTCTGTGCCATCTGGAACAGTTAGTAGTGCCCCTTGGGTTGCCAGAAGTGGTAGGATACACTAAATCAGCTTCTGCCTTGCAGCTCTAAGCTGACAAAAGCTCCTGTGCCCTGTGAGCAGTAATGCCTGCATGTAGCTCAAGCCATGAGGTAGAGTAACCAGAACTACTAGATAGTGTAAGTGTCCAGGTAAATCCAAACATCTGTGAATCAGTGCTTCTTCAAAGCTGGAAAACTGGGTCAAATTATAGGAACCCCTCACTGATGCTATGAAGCAGGACAGGAAGGGGCCTGACTGTGCCCTCTCATCTGAGTAATCTGGGCAGTCACTGACACAAGCAGCTGACACGGTCACTTCCAGCTTCCCCTCTGAAAGGAAGGACCTGGCTGTGGGAAGCAGTTATGCCCTGCCACTGCACCCAGTTCCTCACTGGGGAGCCAAGGGAGCCAGTTTAATGCCCAAGGTAGCCAGTGACCTGGGAACCAAACAAGCTTCATTTGCTTCTGAAGGTGTTTTAAACCAGTGCATTCTCATAAAAAGTTCATGTTCTGCCTGCTAGGTTTTCTAAGAGACAATTGTCTTGGAAAATCACTGTCCTAGAATATATAAGAATGTAGTTTCTTTGGTTCAGTACCTCTGAAATAAATTATTTATAAAATAAAAGATCTTAAATATATTTGTGGTTTATGGGAGGAATTAAATCTGTTTGACAGGTAGAATTAACCTCTAAAATTACTTTTAAGTGTTTTTAAAAATATTGCATGTAGATTCCATAAAAATATGGAAATGTGAAAGTGTTAAAATAGTATTAAATTTTTATGTAAGTTTCAAAATATTTTCACATCTATTGCCACTTTACACCACCACTCATAAAACATTAAGTGGAGAGCCAAGAGACAGTTTTGAGTTTGTCCATGTGTTTGTTTCAACTGGTTTAGATAGACACAGAGAACATTTATGTAAAAGAGAAATTATCCAAACCAATTTTAACTAAGATTAACTGTATTTGTATTGTGTTTTATGCAGTGTGCCATAGAACATGACAAGTCAACACTTGAAAATGGGCTTTGTGTGATTTTTTTATTTGCTTTTGTTTGGTGTAATGTATGTTTGTATTTTTGGAGTGATGTCTAGTTTCTGTTTTGGAAGCAAAAAAACAGCCAAGCAGTTGGATTCTGTAATTGCAGATTATAGCTGCTTGAGGAGTCACTGTATGTTTCTGATTACAAATTAGAAAGACCAATGCTTTTCATTTAGAAAACTTTATTGGAAAAAAAATCAACAGAAAAAAGCTGCTTTTAGCATTTTAAAAAAGAGTAATCTGATGGGATTTTTTTTCAGTTATGTCAAGTCATTGTTTAAATTGTATTAATTTCTTATTTGAATTTCTGTAGTTTAATTGGAACTAAATTGAACTGACTTATGCTATTGTGTTGATTCTGACCAGAGCAAATAAAGAACTAGTAGCACTTAGTATTGCTCATGAAAGTCATGAAGTTACATACTGTTAGCCTGGTTCAATAGTGATCATCTCTTCCAGCTTTCCACTAGTGTTCAATAGCTATCCTTACTAAGATACTCCAGCTGCAGGAGTGTAATACTTCCACGAAAATAATATAGCAAGAATAATTGCTCCAGCCCTGCACATGAGAAGAAGGCATTTGAAATTGGATATACTTTTAATGTTAGCTCTGCATTAGGGGTTGTCATTTTTTCCTCAACACTGGAAGAATTTGCTGCACATTTTCATGAAAAATAGGATAGCACCTGGTAGGAGACAAGATTTTCCATACTAAAGATCAACTTGATACTCTTCTCAAACTGCAGTTTATTTAGGTAGCCTGGGGTTGCATTCTAAACTTACTTATTGCAGAAATAGCATTCCAGCTTTCACCTTACAGTTTGAAGACTAATACCATGTAAAGATAATGTTAGAGACAGCAAATTCAGCTTATTTTCTTCCACTTTTCAAAGGAAATAAGGGTTGGTATATCACACTCAGTCAGAAACCTGCTGACTGGTTTCATTTCCACCTGCTGCAACAGGAGAGGTGAAATGTGGGGCAGTCAGTGACTTCAAGCAAGGTGAAGAAAGTCAGCCATAATCCACTGTAATTGCTGTGACTCGGGTGACAGTCAGTGGTCATCTGGCCATTTATTATAGGTAGTGGGCAGCCAGGCTGTCCATGGGTGTTTTAAACTGGCCACAGCATGTGGTGTGTCCCAAATAACCAGCAAGCCAGACTACAGGTTGTGTGACATTTGGGTGAAGAGCCTACACAAGTGGGAGCCCAGGGTGTAGCAGCCTAGGAATGCTATAAACTTTTAAGGAGCCTGAGGGTGTTGTGGAGAAAGGAGAAGCTGATAGTACCAGGTGGACTTGGAGCTGGAGCACTCAGCAGGCATGGGGAAATGTGGGATTGGAGATAGCTGGAGTGGGAGAGTTGTGTAATGTTGCATAGTTCTCTTCATGGCCTACTTATCCAGTGCACTGATGACTGGCTTCAGGGAGGGTAGTTGAGCATCAGTGTGTTTTTGTTTCCCCTCTGTGTTTATAATTTATGAACTTAGTGATCTGGTAACCCATGATGGAGTTCCTAAAAGTCCTTAGCACTCACCTGAAGGCACAGACAGGTGACTCTGAAATACTCCCTCTATATCAGTGTTCCACTGGGGGCACAGAAAAGAGGGAAAATACTGGCCAGCAAAACAAGCAGACAAAACCAAGAAGCAACTTTTCCCATTGCTCTGAGCAAAGATAGAATTGGTGTATTCTCCCACCTGAGGCATGCCCTTGCACCTGCCATGTAGTTACATGTGTTCAGAATGATGGAACTAAAGGTCTCCCATCCCCAATAGGCTTGATCCGTAGGCTGGATTAGCAACAAGTGACAGGGGCTGCTCTGCAAGGTCGTAATTCTGAGCATTCTGTTCATAAGCACTAGAGCAATGTTATCCATATGTGGAAAATTAACGGTTCATACTAAAATTTTTACATTTTTAATGGACTGAACATCCAAAGGACCTTCCAAAAAATTAATCTGACCATAATAAAGAAATAATAGAAAAGGATGTGGAGTTACGTGCTCTGAGTAATACTATATATATATAATTTCAGCTGCCAGAACTTGTATTGCTTTAGAAAAAATGCCTTATTAGTGATAAGAAGGCAACCAATTAACCATCTAAAAGTGGTCTGCAGTAGTACTGGTGCTTGATCTTATTGAAACAGACTTACTTGTTTCATTTTCTGTAGGGTCCCAGAGGTTTGTATGAATGTAATTCTAAAGTTCTGAAAACAGGATTTGAATAAAAATAAAGCAAAAATGGATGCAATAGCAATTTGTTCTCTTCTGCCCCATATTGCAGTGTCATTGGCTTGCAGTGAAGTATAAGTCATTATTTTCCCACAGGCTATGAAGCAGAGATTCCAAATCTTTTTCCAGTGGACACTGCTTTACTCTGTAAAATCACTAGCAGATATTTGTTGCTATCAAGTACACTTACAGCAATTTCAGGGGAAAGTTAAATACTTCACTTTGAATCTAGCTTTCTTGAAATTCCTAAAGGTTTTATGAAGAGTTAGGTTTGTGGTAGTTTATTCTACTGCTTGTTGTGCTGTGCATAGACCTTAAAGGGATTAAATCTTCAGGACAGTCCATGTGGTATTTTGTGAACATGACCTTTTTTTTCTTTTTTTTTTTTTTTTTGAAAAGAAGTGTTTCAGGTCTCCATTGTTAATCTCATTCCCAAGTTCATTCTCTTCCTCCTTTTGTCTAAAAATGTGACTGTTGAAGACGATTCATTTTGAACTTTTGAGTCCCAAGACACATGCACACAATTTTCCTCCCTCCTCTTTTAATTTTGATCCATCTTTTGACTTGTTCTAACAGAGACATTTCAAAATTATCCATTGACTTTGGAGGCTGAATTCAAGCTGCAAATGCTTGATCACTTTGGAGCACTGTATAACTTACTTTCCAGTTGAGATACCAGTCACATTTTAAGACTTAAGATATGCACCAACTATTTTTTTTAGTATAACTGCCAAAAATCTTCCCTAGGCAGGCTTGATGATGTGATTAAAGCAGTTCAAAAGTTTTCATGGTTCAGTAAAAAATAACCCTTCTGTCTCATCTACTTTGGAACAGAAGCCATAGCTAGTATGGGTGACTTAGTGTCATGGCTGGAAAATAGCCTCCAGTGTGAATGCACCCTGTGTGAAGTACCTACAGTGCTGACAGTGAGCATAGAAATGTTACTTGCACACCTCAGATAAGTAGATGTGTGAAAGTCAGGTAGAAGTTGTACCACTTAGTGATTGCTCACTCTTTTAATTCACTTCTGTGCCAGTAGGTTCTGCAGTAGTTTTAGAACTGTGGCTGTATTGCTGTGGTTGATCCAGAAAGAGTCTGAAAGCTCAAGTCAAAATTATCAGTGCATTGCTCGTTTTATAGTTGAGTGTCTGGATGTGTTTGATAAGCATGTATCCATTAATTTTTTCAGGGCTGTTAAAAAACCAGACCACAAACAACAAACCTCAATAACACAAAACCAGCTTTATCCTCTGGTACATTTTCGTTGAATAGCTTCATTCTCAGGCACATGTAGAAATGTTTGGTGGCCTTTCTTGGTGAAGTTAGTATGGGATAAATAGTTTGAATGTGAAAACTTTTATGATTGAAAGTACTGCTCCATTTTTTTTTTCCTGACATTCACACATATAGAAGGAAATGTAGTGTCTCTAATGAATGTGGGGGTGTTATTATTAGAATGTAAACAAAGTTATTCTGTACTTTGCAAATTGGTGAAATATTTCTGCCACTGTTTGCTGCTGCTTCTTAGGGACACAGCAGGTCAGGAGAGATTCAACAGCATTACCTCAGCTTATTACAGAAGTGCCAAGGGAATTATTTTGGTGTATGATATCACCAAGAAGGAAACGTTTGACGATTTACCAAAATGGATGAAAATGATTGATAAGGTATGCCTTAAGTATTTTCTTTTTACATGCTTTTTTTAACAAGCATTTTTTTTCCCTCAAAGAAATTTGCATCATCAGTTTTAGGATTGATTAATAAACTAATGTCAGCCAATTTTCAGTGATGTCTTTAGCCAGGATTTAACATTGGTATGGTTTGGTTGCAAAATGATTGTCCATTCCTGCTTTCTTGAACTAGAATCGTCCCAGTTAGAAGTGTCAGTGAAAATCTGTAACACTGCTCATTAACCTGTGCAGTGGGGGGAGGAGGGTTTGTTTCCTGTCTGTGAAATAAGGTCATTATGTTCATTCTTAGATAAACTAGAACAGCTAGTTCTCAAGTCACGTTTTAAAACTGGAATTTAAAAACTGAAAATTTTAGAAACAATGTTGGGAAGAACATTTACTTATAAACTGTGTCAGTGTGATTCCTTATTTAGTAGAGGAATTTCCCTTTATTTGTATTGTGTTAGCATCACAAAATCTTCCGTTTCTAGGTTTAGTTAATTAGAAATGTTTTAATTGCAGTATGCTTCAGAAGATGCAGAGCTTCTATTAGTTGGAAATAAACTGGACTGTGAAGTTGATCGAGAGATTACTCGGCAGCAGGGAGAGAAGGTAAGGACAGGTCTATAGGCAAAGCTGTTGTGGCATTCCTGCTGATGGTCCATGGCTACTCTTGTTCAGACTTTTGGATGCAGGGAGCATATCAAGAGTGGTGATGATGGTCTCTCAAAATCCATGTGGTGTTTATTTGTATATAAAGTGCAGTTATATATGTTCTGCTGGAGTAGCATGGTTTTGGTCTGAAAAAAGAGTAAACTACAAGTCAAATCACACTGTACAGTAGTATAGGGGATTCTCCTTTTGGGCTCTTGAAGGGGTAGTGAAGACTTGAATCTCTCACTAATGGAGATACCTCTATTGAGGAAATCTCTGTGGGCCTTCGTTCAGATGTTTGTTCACAGTACCATTTTTGGACAAGCAACAGCCCTGCTTGATTATTAGGCTCACCTTTGCTTTCATGTTTCTTTTGTTCTCTTGCAACCCCAGAAGTGTTAAGGAACATAGCAAGACTGTATGTTTGTTGTAGTGTGATACTCAGCACCATCTTGATCAGAACGATGTCAGTATGGGCATACACAAACATTTGGAAATGAAGGCTAATTCCAGACTTTTGGAGTCAAGGCTAATTCTTGCATCCGTACTTCCCTATTCTGTCTTTTGAATAATAGAGTTGAGATTAGCTGTTCTGTGTTCTTACTTTTTGGCAGTCTGCAGTAATATGTGTCAGCTGAATACCTGAATTTCTCAGATATGTCTGAAAAAATGCAGAACACTTTTCCAATAAACTTACTTTAAGCAAAAATTAGCTGTATGTTGCAATATTTGCTGTACCATGCAGATTCAGGATTGGGGACAATTGTGTATTTGGGACTTTTTTTAAGGTTTTATGAGGAGAATATATTTACTATCTCTTGCTGTTTGCGCATATCTTCATGGAGTTATTTTATTTTCTCTCCCATCAGTTTGCACAGCAGATAACTGGGATGCGGTTCTGTGAAGCAAGTGCCAAGGATAATTTTAATGTGGATGAAATATTTCTAAAACTTGTTGATGACATTCTGAAAAAGGTAAAATACCCAGGTGATAGTATTCCTCTGGTCACACAAGTGGTCAGTGTTTAAATAATGACTGCACATGCTTGGGAGGACAGAGAGCAAGTACAGATTGTCAGGTGAAAATCTTGGATAATATATAGTGGGTATGATGCAGTCACAGACTGTAGACTACTGCATTTCACGAGTAAGATCCAAAAAATCCTGAAATCGAGGCTTTGGCTGTCAGTGAACTCTTGAAATGAGTTCTTTCTATGCAGATAACTGTTTACAGGTGATTTTTCTTTTCTTTAAGATGCCACTGGATGTTATAAGAAATGAGTTGTCCAACAGTATCCTGTCCCTGCAACCAGAGCCAGAAATCCCACCAGAACTGCCTCCCCCAAGGCCACATGTCCGTTGCTGTTGACTTGTTACTTCCTCCAGAGTGAAAAATAGGAGCAGGAGGGTAAAGGAAGTATCTGTACTACTCTGCACTACAATCATTTGGCAGTTTCTCGTTGCACTTTGTTATTCGAGTCAGAGCTACACACTAACTTGTAAATATGCAAATATGCAATCCTATGTAGGATTCAACTATAACATTTAATTATTACCCTTCTCCCTCACAATGATGTTTCATTCATTGCCCCAGTGTTATAAATACTGTACAGTCGGTGGGGGGTTTCCACACATCCAGTTGAGGAGGAGGAGAAATTAAATCTATACCTATTCTTGACATAAATGTTGTAATAGTTCTTTGTTATTATAAACAGGCAAGCAGAAGCTCTTCTGGTATGAAGATAAGTATATGGTGCTTTGCTAACTATTTTAAAGACAAATTTTTTAAAAACAGAGGACTTTATGTACAAAGCTTCCATAATCAGCATTATGTTTCCCTTTAATGTAGTGAAAACATTTTTGGCCGTAGCATCCTCTGCTGACTGGATTTATTGAAAAGCTAAGTTTAATTTTTGGCAGTCTTTTATTTATTTTGTTTAATGCTGCACCCTTTTCTTTGTGTACCAAGATATCACACCTGGTGCAGATCTAAGATTGCACTTTGAAATAGCATATATAATTTTCTGCATAAGCGTAAATTTGGTTGCAAAAATCATTACGTTTCAATAAAAGAATGGAGATATATTCAAGCTCTAAAAGAAGGTATAAAAAGCAATGCTGCTGTCCTAGACAAATTCTTGGAAAAAAAAAAAATTAAGATGATACATTTTCCTGTGTTAAGGAATATATATGTGTATTTTTGTCTGGACATCTGTAGGATTGGGGGAAGGGAACCTAAGGTAAAACTATTTTCTTTCCTAATGGTGGAAATTATTGCCATCAAGCAAATACTGTGTTAGGATTTTGTCTGATAATGAACTTGTGAATTATATCTTTGGTATATCTTTTATTAAATGCACTGTTTAGTTTAGCTGTGGTAAATCAGTAGATACATATTTGAATAACTTGGTGTGTCCTGAATGTTGTGGTATTGAAAAACATTGTGGTCTTTCTAAGCTAATGAAGTGCAAATAAAATTTTGTATTTATGAATGACAGTGGAACTGCACCTGTTATTAGAATGGCAACTATCAAGTGATGGGTAAAAGGTAGAATCTGGAATATGGAACAACACTTGTGTTAATTTTGTTATGATTTCATTTTCTGTTTAACAGTTCCTTTAGGTGTAGTTGGAAGAGCAGCAGACATTAGTTGTTCACCTTGATCACTGCTCTGTTGGGAGAGTGACGACCTGGCCCAGCTGATATCTTCAAATAGCATGTGACTGCTTGTCATGCTATCTTAGCAGGTGGTCGCCAGACTATTAATTACACTGACAACACAAGTATGAACCAGTCTTTTTCACACTACAGCTTCTCTACTTCGCATTCTCTGGTGCTGGAACCCATTTTGTCATTTTTGCCACTCTTCTAGCCAGAACACTGGCACTGAACAGTAAGGTATACCACTGACTTTAACAGCTTCTCTCTGTTTTATTGGGAGAAAAAAAGACACAACAAACTGTTAACACAAATGAAAAAAAAAAAAAAAAAAGCCCTTATTTCACTGAGTAAGCTCTGGCATTCTGAATTCAATGCCATGCAAGCCTGTAGCACACCTGGATTTCTACTGACAAATTAAGGAAAGCATGGTTGATATTTGTGCTTATGTCTTCTGCCACCTTGTGCCTAAGCAGTTTGCTTTTTTACTTAGTAAACTTACAGTTTACTATCCTATTGGTGATGAATGAATTTCTAAAGCACTTCTAGGAGTTCAGATGATACTGTGGGCAATAGCAAGGAAGGAAAAATTATGGAAAGTGGATTTTAACTTGACAACCATTTTATTTTAGCTGATTTGTTTTTATTTGTATCTAGAAACTTGTGATTTTTTTTCCTGCAGTTTTTGAATTTAATAAAAATTAAGAAATTTGATTTAGATAAACTTTCTTTTTGTAATTCTGTGCTGTTTGTATATAGGCAGATTGGGATCTCAGTCTCTTGTACCAAAAATTAAAAACTATTGCATTTAAGAAGGACATATTTGTTTGAGTGCTTGAGTGTATTTGATTATTCATTGGAAATCATAAAATTTTCAGAAAACCTGTTTGCTTTGCATCTATTATACTATGAAAAGGATTTTGTCTCCTGATTTTATCTCTGTAGCTTTTATATGAATCAAAACCAGTTTATTTATGCCCTTGCTCCACCCAGCAGGCATTTGTGGTGTGATGTGGGAAGGAGGGAAGGGGGGAAAATATTTATGCTTCTCCTTCATCTCATATGGAAGTTCAGCAGTCAGCCCAACCTATGTTAACATCTGATGATGGACTGTTTGAATGATCTGCACAACCATTGAGGATCACAGGATGGAAGAAAAAGGGGAAGATGGGCACTGACACATCTGTGTTAGCAGATTTCTGTTCTTTAGAAGCCCTGGTTAGAGGTGGGGCATTCCCACTCTTCAGAGAGTGTGTGGGGATTGTTTCCTTCTTACACTGAGCCCACAATGCTTTTTACCACTAAACTCATCCGGGTGCTGCTGAGGTCCTTTAGTCCCTGGCAGGTTCTTCATGATGGACAAAATAAATGTGAGTGGTTTTTGATGAGCGAGCATGGCGAGCAGAAATCACAGGAGTGTCAGAAATTGGTTAGAATCGTCTACTCTGAAGTAGTGGTGGTTTCTTGACTTTCTTGAATCAGGGAAATAATGAAACACTGAAATTATTAGATAGACTGTGGTCATTGAATGGTGGTTTGCCACTGATTTCAATGTGGTTAGGATTTAATACAGTAAATTCCTGAAATCGTATTATGTCCAGTTAGCACTGTGTCTTTTACCAAAACTAAAATTCATATCTACCGGGAGACTGAAACAATGTTTGTGTCCATAAACCTTTTACCTGATTGTAATGGACATTCAGCCAGTGGGCTGAGCTAACAAATCATTTCTTCACAAGTGAACAGAAAATAGGAACACTGGAAATTTCTCTCATATCTAATAGTCACAATACAGAAAAAACTCAAACCACTGGCTTACTAAGACATCTTGAATTATGCGCTGTTTGTGCTTTGTGTGCTAGAGAAATAGCAACAGTCAAATCTTCCTTTCACTAGATGTTCTGCTCCTTCAGAGCAGAGATACACAACTAATGTCAAGATTTGGTACTTCTCTTGAAGAAACATGAGAAGAAGGTGGAAAAAAAGGACTGGAAGTTAAAATACCCAAATTAAACCTCCTTGGCACAACTTGAGGCCATTTCCTCCTTTTCTGTCACTTATTACTTGGGAGAAGTGACTGACCCAAGCTGGTTTCAGCCTCCTTTCAGGTAATTCTGGAGAACAATGAGGTCCTCCCTGAGGCTCTTTTTCTCCAGGCTAAAGAACCCCTCCCTGGTCCCTCATCCACTCCTCATAAGCCTTGTGCTCCAGACCCTTCCCCAGCTACCTTGCCCTTTCCTGGACGCTCCAGCACCTCAGTGTCTTCTTTGTAGTGAAACTGATCACAGGATTCAAAATGACAGGAAGTGTCCCGTTGAACTCTAGCAGCAGATACCTCAGGACATTTGGGTGGATCCAGGATTCCATCCAGCCCCATAGACTTGGATGTGTCTTAACTGGTGTAGCAGGTCACTGACTGTTTCCCTTTGGATTATGAGGGCTTTGTTCTGCTCCCTGGCCCTGTCTTCTAGCTTAGGGGACTGGCTACCCAAAGAACAGCTGGCTTTACTATTAAAGAGACTGAGGCAAGGAGGGCATTAAGTCCCTCAGCCTTTTCCTCATCCTTTGTCACTATGTTTACTCCTGCATAAACATAATAAAGAATGGAGATTCCTCTTAGCCCTCCTTTTGTTGCTGATGTATTTATGGAAATGTTTTTTGTTGTCTTTTATGGCAATAGCCAGAATAAGTTCTAGTTGCGCTCTGGCCCTTCTAATTTTCTCTGTATAACATCAACATATCCATGTAGTCCTCCTTAGTTGCCTGCCCATTCTTCCAAAGGTCATAAACTCTTTTTCCCTGAGTTTCTGCCAAAGCTCTGTGCAGCCAGGCTTGTCTTCCCTGCCAGCTCATCTTTCAGCACATGAGGATGGCCTGCTACTGCAGCTTTAAGATTTCCTTCTGGAAGCATGTCCAACCTTCTTGGACTCCTTTACCCTTCAAGACTGGCTCCCAAGGGGCTCTGTTAACCAGAGATTAGTGTAATTTAATTTAATTTAATCTGTTATTTATGTCACCACACTGAAGGGGCAGGAATTTCTGGCAGCAAACGGTTTGCCTTAATTGGTTTGTGTTTTTATCATTGTTTGTAAAAGTGATACCATAAAGTGATCATTATTTAGAGTGCTAGATTTAAGCAGGATTGGAAATTTGGTGGGTCTTTTTGACTTGGGCAAGGATTTTTGGTTAATTCAGCTAGCCTTGGAAGCCAGCAGTTTTCTTACAGACTGGTGCTATTGTTTGTCTAACCAAGGCTGTTCTGCTGGCTGTCAGTGAGGGCATCAGCTCTGGAATCCTTTTTATTCCATGCCATTACCTTTTGCATGTCAAAATCTCACTAGTTTGGAAGATTCATAGCAGGTACATTTCTGGGGTAGGAAGGAAAGCAAAGTACATAAGAAACGGGAGCAGAGCAACCAAAGTAGTATTAAAAAAAACCCAAACCCATGAACAAAAACCTTTTCTAGACAGGGAATGGGAAATGCAGTCTATTTCTAGCTTGGTCAATTTCCTGTATTGGTAAATGAGTTCATCTCTGCAGTCTGAATGACAAAAAGAAACTGCGTGGATTCATTTTCCCTTCTGGTGTTGGCAGTTTTTCACTCAGTGGAAACGGTAGCGGTTTTGCTGAAGCACAGAGTCTTTTTCCTGTAATGAAAACGTCTCGTTGTTCTCCTGATGGCAGGTATATAGTCACTCCTTGGGGAGAAAAGGCACAAATACTTGGATTGTGCCTTTCAAATTATTACCATCATTTATACAGATTCTTGATCGTGCTGATTGCAAATCTACCTTTTAAAGTAGTTTAAATGGGTCAGTTGAAGATGTTAGTACTTCACATTTTTTATATTTATTATTGAAAGATGTAAAACTAGTTGGCTCTAGTTTTTAAAGAGTTGAATTTGCTGTGTCATAACTAGTTGTCAGAATGGCTGCATTAAACACTGTTCACCTCCCTCTTCCTTCTGGCTTCTTAGAACCTTTCAGACGGTCAGATACGAAGGTGGAATAAATATGTTCGCACTAAATATTGAAAAGCTGCGGTGTCAGAGTTGGTGTCAGGCTGAAAGGAGGAGTGCTGACCCCCGTGAGGTTTTCTGGCACGGCTGCCGGGACAGCGCACTGGTGGGGATTGTCCATTAGGGGTCAGTGAAGTTCCGCCAGTGGAGGAGTCTCTTCCCTGCCCTGTTGGACGAGCAATTCCTTCTCGCTGCCTCCGGCTGAGCCTCTTCCGACAAAACCCCTGCTTTTTCCAAAGCAGCAACTTAGAGTGGTGTGTAGCTGTGGGCACTGAAAATACAGCCAAAGATATGCACGAGTGTGTTGTTTTGGTACAAGGAGGGAAGTACTGAAGGATTAGAAAGACACTTTACTTTCGGTATGCAAAACTGTTTTCTTAAGTATCTTTTCTGACAGAAAAGCTATTCTTAGCTAACTTCTAGTGATCTGCATGATAGTTACAATCTGTTTAGCTATACTTCTTGATGATCCCCTTTAGTGACTTATTCAAGAATCAATAAATATACAGATGGGCCTTCTTAATTTCCTAATAAGTGAATCAAAATGCAAAAAAAAAAAAAAAAAAAAAAAGCCACTCTCACTATGATTTATTACTTTGCTTTTGCTCAGGATTCACAATTTTTTTATTATTATTATTCTTAGCATTTGCTGTGGAATCTGTTCTCTGTACTTGATTGGGTGGTCTGGAGTGAAACTATTTTTCCTTCCAACTCTGGCCAAAATATAGGTAAACTGTCTCTTGTCAAGGGTGTTTTTCCTTAAAATTATTGAGGTAAACTTTTTATTTTAACACTAGGTACTTCAGAGTTCTGCTTCAATTCATTATTCTTCAAGGATGCTGTTGTGTCACAGAGGATTACAGGGTCAATATTACTAAAGAAAATTTTATGTCAGTCTGGCCATGTGCCAGCCCTTGCAAAAGAATCCAGCTTCCTGTAGATCCTAATAGACAGTTCTGAAATATTTAGTTTTATTTTAGTTATAAGTTTGAATTTTTATTTCCTGAAGATGATTTTGACTCTTAGAAAGGAGGGATCCTGTTTGGTGTTGGCTGTGATTTTTGTTGCGATTAGGAATTCAAGATGCTTCTTTAGATTAAAGTTTTCTTCTTTAAACACTTTCTTCTAGCCCACAGTTCCTTATCATATTCTCTAATGCCTTCTTATGTTGTATTTAGGGATTATAAGATCTACCATGTGTCAGTACACACAATACCACAGACACCTTCCCTAGCTGGCATGAGTTTGGGTCCCTAAAAGCTGGCCAGCACTGAAGAAAGAAGTCAGCTTTTTCCTCAGGGATAGTGATGCAGATTCACAGTAGCCATGTAAATACAGGCTTTATGGAATTGTCCATGCTTGCCTGGAAAGAGTGAAGGAAGGCAGTAGAGGGAAGGAAGACAAAGTGTGTTACCTGACAAATTATGAAATTACTTACTTTATGCTCCAGGCTTCTGGCTGTAGTCCTTCTTGCAGGACACTATAGCTGCCCCTAATGGGGTTTCAGTGGCATGTTGGGGGCAGGGGGAAGGACAAAAGCCAAGAGCTCCAGTAGTCACTGGGAAGAAGAGGAGACCAGAACATCCATTTGCAGCCAGAGATGACCTCTGGAAAAGGGCATTTCTTTCTTTGTTCCTATGCAGTTTTGATTTTTAAGAACAGAGAAATTGAAGGGGCTGCTCAGGTTTCATTAACTTAATCCTCTGTGATACAGACAAGCATAAAATGGAGACTTTTTCCCCACTGCAATCCTAAAATAGACAAGGATTTACAGAAGATAAAGTTCCTGCTGGGAAGGAAGTCTTGATGATAAACTTCTACTGTCCCTGAGCTGATGAATTGTAATAGCACAATGGATTTTTTTCCAAGAATTGGTCCAATTGCTTGAATTTTTGTAGACCCATTTGAATTATTGATACAGTCAATATAATGTGGTAGTAAGTGCTACATCATAAAAATAGACTATAAGAAAAAAGAGCTTTTTTAATTTTGCATTTATCATCTGCTAATTTGTTTCATCCCCCAGCATTCTCTACAAGAAGAAACAGTTGAATATTTGTTTCCTTTCTATCATTTCTGTGGTAAAATAACTTCCCATAATTTTAAGATCTTATATCAAGTGTTTCCATCAGTCATATCCTTTGCAGTCTTGACAAGTCCTGTTATCTTCCGTTGTTCCTGTTATTGAAGCCATTTCATAACTTAAAACATCCTTACAGTCCTGCTATGTACATCTTTTCTTCTATCATCTCTTTTCAAGTGGATCAGAACTGCATTCAAAAATGTAGTTTCAGCATGAGTTTACACAATACCTTTCTATCATTTAAACTGTAATTCATCCAGAAGAAGACTTTTGTCCCATGGCATCTCAGTATCTCTTAAGAACCTTCAGTGAGGGATGTGTAGAATGGCTTTTATAAATCCAGGTAAATTAGATCAAGTGGATCTCCCTTTTCATGCAGTCTGTGATGGCTGGAAATGACAGATATTCTTAGATCCAAGATATTACTTTTCTACATGTCTTTTATTCTTTGATTACAGTTATCTATCAACTATCCCAAATGGATGTCACTCCAATGTCCTTTAGAGAACTCTCCTCAGTGGAATATGTGTGGGAGGGAAGACTAGATGGTTGGTCTTTGTACACAAAGACCTGTATAATCACCACTCCAAAGAAAGCACAGGCAATTTACACTATTTCTGTCACCTTAAATGCAGATTAAAAGCAGTTCCAAAGCAGTGAAAATCTCCACATTGATGGGTTGATAAGTTTAAGCTTGGTTACTTTTAACATCCAGCACCAATATCACTGGATACAAAGCTGTGTCAAAATAACTCCCTTTTGCAGGTTTTTGTGAACTCTGTGCATCCAGACAAGGATTACTTTAACTGGCAACTAAATACATCTTAATTGAAATCAGTTTGTTATTCTCAAAGTCTTGTTATAAGCAAAAATGGGGACATGCCTTATTTTGGAAGCCAAGAATGCATTGTTCATCTAACTGACATTTTAGTAGGATTAAATGAAATTAAATATACAGTTACTAAGATTACTCCAGTTACTAAATTTCACAGTCCCTATTACTTAACTAAATTAATACTTCTCACTGTATGAAAAAAAAAAATCACTTTAGGCTGTTGCAGAGAAATGCACACAAGCACCTGCACACACATTGGGTGGGGTGGGGTGTTGATGACTCCTCTCCTTTGCCGAGAGGAATATGATGTTGGCAACTTCTTCCTCACTCTAGGTTTCCACTTGGGGCTATTTTCATGTTTGCTGACACTTCAATGAACCTTCTTTGGTTTTTTTTCCACTGGTCTGCAAGTACATCTCATCTACATTACCAATATACAGTGAATTTTATATGTGTTGGATAATGCTTTCTGCTCTCTTTTACTCCTAACACTAGTTTTGCCCAGCTCCAAATTGTAGGTGTCTTTAATTTACCTTTGATTAGTATTTGCATTCTTAGTGTGATTTCAAGCCCCCTCTTATCAGCCCAGGCCTGTATTTGTCTAGACCCCATCCAGTGTTCCCACTTTGGAGGCTTTGCTGTTATTCCTGTATAATTGCACTGGCTGCTGTATGTGTGAGTCCTAAATACATCTTTCTATGTATAATAACTACCACCATTGTCTCTATAAAAACTATTACATCATGTGATTAAAATAAGCAAAAGTACATACAATGGGGAGTAGCTGTCTGATCACTAGAAAAAAAAATGTTGTTACACCTAAGGAAGCTAAACAAAGGTTACAAGTCAGGCTGACACAAGTTCAGCCAAAGAGGAGAACCAGACAACTACTGTAGTAAACATAAGATTAAAGAGAGTTCCTTTCCAACATAAAGATTAGCAAAATAAAACTGTTTTCTGTACATAGCTGTAGATCCTCTGTAGGTGCTTTCTTGCAGTTACCAAATTAAAAGAGGAGAAGGTTGTGTCTACTTGTGGTACGGTGCTATGTCGGTCTAAACAAGTAATGTGATCCAAAATGAGCAGCTCTACCAAACTGAATGGACCTTGCTAGGGAAGGGATTGCTCTGGGCTTGCTGTAGTCTGGCCTTGGGCAGTGACTGCCAATGGCAGTTTGGAATTTGCTACCTGTGCTCCTGAAGAACAGCTTCTGCTTTAGACTCCTCAAGTAGATTCCCTCTTCATGGTCTCCAACACAGTTCTGTGACATGAACCAAGGTGCAGCAAGAGGGAATGGTACTGATCTGAATTAAAATACTAATGTAGGTATGTCTTGTATGGGTTCAGAATCATGGTGAGTCAAGCTTTTAAGTGGTATTTTTTACTTACTGGAGCATCTCCCAGTGGTGAAGGAAGGCATTAAAAAATTAGGACTGAAACCAGGAAGCTAAAAAAATGTGAGAGGGATATGAGGTTTCATGATAAATGCACTCAGCCAACCAGTGAGATACTTCTGCAAGGGCCATGACAAGATATGAAATGTAGCTGCAAGAGACCAGGGTCATCTACACATAGATCAAGCTGAAAAATTGAAAAGCACTGTCTGCAAGCCTGGACAAGCATACACTCATGCTTCAGTGGGAGTTAAAAAATGGAAAATAACAATGTTGAAAGACAAGCACACTTCAAGTTGAATCTCATTCTGTTAGGCCAGTCCTTATTTGTGATGTCTTGATCTCTTTCATGACAGCTTGGGCAGGAGATACTAGGCTATATAAAATGTTAGCCAGCATCTTGAATTACAAAAGGCAGGGAGAAAAGATCTGACTCTGTGGTGAAACCATCCGCTCAGAAAATGCTTTTCAATGCAAAAGTAATAACTGCATGCTATTAACTGTAATCGTAAACCTAAGCTAATAGAATGTTGTGTTTATTCCCACTGAGTATGCTCCCGTGAGTCTGGTCTTTTGCATCTCCTTAATCCCTGCACATGCTACTTTGTGCACTTTCCTTTCTAACACTCTGGTTTTTTACCTGCTGTCCCTGTGCCACATGCAATTTTGGTAAGCATGCAGGATTATCTATTTAGCAGTAGCTAGCACTGACTGGCATTTGCATGCTACCCGTTTTCAATTCAATTACTGACTGTGCACAGGGCAGTAATTGCAGTTTCAGAAAGCTAAGGTTAATGAGTAAATTGAGTTTTATGTCTTCCTGGGTCATGAGATACTGAGGGATAAAATGTATTTGTAAAGGAGAGATTTAAATAGTGGCAGTTGTGCCAGGCTGTGCTGGAAGCTCGTACAGACAGTTTAGGTGTCTGCTGAAATAGAAAATGTCATTGATAATGAAACTCAAAGGAGGATGGAAGAGAGCTATTCTGAACAGTTCAACTTCTCTTTTCCCCCTAAATCGACACAGCAGACAGTTTGGCCAGTGATAAAAAAGTGAACTTCAGTTTTTCTGCAGTAAGACCAATTTTTGCTATGCACTGCACAGCTCTAAGTAGGCTTCATAAGTAAATATCAGTGTGTCTTGGGGTGACAAGACCAGGACACAGTGTTTGAGAGATAAAAACAACAAAAAAGAGGGATTTTTCTGAAGAAGTGGTCTAAATTAAAAATAGACATTTGCCTCCAGGTGCCTGCTCATCTCTGTGTAGGTCAAAAAGCAGCCCCTGCAGTACATCAGTTATCAGTTTGATCAGCAGGCATCAAGGTTCTTTAATCAAATAAATCATCTACTTCTAATCAGCTGCCAGTTAGAAACTGAATTCCTATTGTTTTAATATGGAGCTCTTTTGTATGTTTCAGTTATTCAAAAAACTTTAGCAAGTCAGTGGTTTCAGAGAAAGTCTAACTTGTCCGAGCTGCACCATGACAAGAGGAGGAGGTTATGCTGCAGTAAAGGCTTTCTGAAAGCAGCATGCCTTTAAAGGTCCATACCTCCCTCTCTCTTACAGCAAAACATAAGAGTAATTAACATTAATAAGAGGTAGAATGCAAATGTGAGTAGGTGTATGGGACGGCCAAACCTCATGTCTTAAATGCTGCATACCAGGTAGCTCAGATGGGAGTCAGATCTACCCTGCCTCGCTTGGGCCATTCAGTGCCTTTTGCTTTTCCTCTTCCCTTAGATCCCCTCATTCTCCTGTGAGAAGCTTCTGCAAAGATGGGTCTGTTTCCTTCCTCCTCTGACACACAGCAGCCACAGCACATCTGGACAGCCTCATCTTTGATATCCCTTAAAAGTTCCTCATGAGAAAGTGCGTCTCATCCGTGGCTGGCACCTTGACTTCTCTCCTGAGGGCATGACCCATTGAGTCACTTCTGTCTCATTGTACCCCATACAAAGCTGTGTTAGTGGGAGCCCAGGAGCTCAGTAACCCCTTAGGGCTTCAACCACACCGTGTGCCTGGCCACTGCTACTTTAGGGAAGAGAATTATGGGAGTGTTTGTGGAGAAAACTATGAGAAAACGGGAAATGGATGGGAGTATGCCACAAGTAGATTGAATTTAGATGGGAAAGTGAAAGTGGAAGAAAAAAGGAAGAGAACGTGAGACTAGTCAAGCAAATATTAATGAGATACAGGGAGAGGAAATTGTCCTCCTTAGTATTAAACCTGTATTGTCAGGCTGTCAGATTTAGTGTCAGAAGTACCTACCTTGTCAGCACAAGCTGAGCCGAGCTGAGCTCCTGGTGTGCCCAGATGAGCCATCAAAGCAGCCTCTTGCCAGTCAGAAGGGAGCTGGCTGAGCACAGTGCAAGCTGCACACCAGCACCCCTCTGACAGCCTCAGAAAGCAGGGCTCAGACCCATGGATCAGGATCCAAGGAGCTGTTGCATGGAAGTCTCGTGCACACATGGATTTACAGGACAGGACTGCCAGGAGCCTCCAGAGCACTATTGCCATGGGAGCACAAGAATTAGAAGGGATGGAAAAGAAGGGAGGAAGAAAGAAGCAGATGGGCTGAAATGGAAGAGAGAAACTGAAACAAATGTTGATAATATTTAAAAACATGTTCTAGATCTAGCCAACAAAATCATTAGCATATGAGTGGAAGCTTCTTTCAACTAGAAATAGTCTGTATGTACTTTGTTTCTAAAATACACGATGTCAGGCTACTTCTGTGGTGGGTGGAGAACTTCATCCATCAGCTTTTGTTGAAACTATGTCAACTACAGCAGCAAAGCCTATTTTTCTAACATTGCAATATTTGACATGATGTTCCAAGTGATGCACAAGACAGTAGAACTAAAAAGGAGATGCATTCATGTAGGTAAGTATTTTCTGCATTTTCTGTCCAGCTTTCAGCTGGACAAAGTTAATTTTCTTCTCAGTAGCTGGTACAGTGCTGTGTTTTGGATTTAGTGTGAGAGTAAGGTTGAAAACACAGTTGTTTCCAATTGTTGCAGAGCAACATAGAGCACTTTTCAGCTTCTTGTGCCCTGACAGTGAGAAGGCTGGAGAGGCACAAATTGGGAGGGGACAAATCTTGGACAGCTGACCAAGGGACTCCCATACCGTATGGCATCATGGTCTGATCTGGGGGGAGCTGGCTGGGGGCCAGCGCTCTGGAACTGACTGGTACCAGTTGGTGGTGAGCTGTCTCATTGTGCAACACTTGATTTATATATTCGAATTCTTTTATCATTATTATTGTTTTCTTCCTTTTCTGTCCCATTAAACTGTCTTTATCACAACTCATGAGTTTGAGTCTTCCTGTTCTCTCCCCCACTGCACTGGTAGAGGGGCAGTGACTTGCATTCTGTAGTGCTTAGTTGCCAGCTGGGATTAAACCACAACAATTGGAGGAACCTACTTAGTTCCCATTGCATTATACCTTTTTCTTCTTCCTCTGTGGACACACAGAAGCACCTCAGCATAGGTCAGGTAGTCTGAAAATGTTGCTGGCATTGAGAAGGGCAGTGTCTTTGACCCCTCACCTCTGGCAGAGCTATAACTAAGGAATCTCTCAAATTCTGAATTGGAATAATGAAAGCATTTTCTCCCATTTGTTTATATTTTATGGTAATGCAGCATAACAAAGGTATATCCTGGTATTTCTTTGCCTTCATATCCTTTTTTTTTCCTAATTTCCACATAATATTGTATATATTCCACAGTTCTTCTGGTCAGATGAGAGTGGTCTCTCATAATAACTAGTGGTTATTTTCCAGGGATTTCCAGAACCATATTTCCTAATATTTCCATAACCTAGACGGATGTTTCTAGGGGAATAAGTACATGAGTGCTCGCAGCTGTGTTCAAAACATACAGCCAAAGACTGTTGTGAGTGTATATTACACACCCAAAATTCAGTTCCAGACAGTGTTGGGGCTGCGTTTTAAGAGCTCATTTTAGTTCCTAGGCCTCTTAATGCTAATAAAAATTCTTGCTGTTACAGGATTAGTCAATGGCAAAACCCATCTGGAAGATGACTTTTTCTCCCACTGAAACTGTGGGTGGAGGTCTGGGTCTGCATCCTTACTCTTAACTCTTCTTTATTCCTGGCCAAAGCAGAATTGGTTGGGATTGTGATCCTGAGCCTGTTTAAATAACCATTTAATATGTGTTCTGGTTTTCTCATTATAGGACAAATTTTGGATCTGGGGTTTGGATGTCTCAATAGCTCTTTCCTAGGCTCTACATTATTATATTAGCTTGTGGCTCTAGTCCTGAAAAGAGTGTAATTTCATCCTCACATTTCAAAAGGTTAATCTCTTCTCATTAGCAATAAGGGGTCACATCACATGGCTTAAAAAAAATAGTAACATACATCTGAATTTCCTACCCATGTGAGCAGTGGAAAAATGAACAGGAGTGGGAAGGAGTCATCACATCATATCCTAACTCATCTAAATCTGGATGCTTAAATTAGATTCCTCCACCAAGTGGAATCAGGACAAATAATCTCTTTCACTGTTAGGAAAGCCAAGAGCGATTAGGCTCCTAATTTATTTATCAAAATATTTTATTGTATTTTATTATGTGTAAATACCTTATAAAGGTGCTGTGATTATCTCGCCTTCCTCCCAGCCTCTCAACCTCTTAAACAGCTAACTTACTGATCCCACTGAACTTTCAGAACACCAGAATGACTTCTCCTGAGCTCTAGAGCAACAGGAAACAAAGAAACTTGAAGGAAGCCAAGACAGAAAAAAATTCAGAAAAAAAATTCCAGAGTTAAAGAGGAGGAGCTGGAAAAGTGTGTCACAGCCACACAGCAGTGGCTGCTGGTCTCACCCCACATGGACTGTGAGAACTTAACAAGCAAAATTGTCCGTGCCCTCACTAAATACTTGGGCTGAAGGACTGAAGAAGGTCATGGTTTAAAGACCTAACTTCAGACAATTGATCATGATGAGGGTAACAAATTATTCTAGGAGGCCAAAATGTGACTCCAGAAGACCTGTAGAGGCAGGAGTCATGGGAAGGGCCACCAAGCCCTCGGTCTTCACAAGTGGATGCCCATCATCCCCTGTGGGGCTCTAAGGGCTCCACTGCTACAACAGCCTTCCTGCCATTGGCTTCAGTGGCCTAAATGTTGCAGGAACCTTTAATCTGAATCTAGCTAGATGAAAGCAGCTACACGTGTAACTAGCAATGCCATAATGACAACTTTGATTACAGTGTAGGTATCTTCAAAAATAGATGATCTTGGGAATCAAGGTCAGGATGTGATTATGAGAATTACAGGCTTTCCTAAAAGTGCTGAGGAAAACAAAAATGTAAACTGAAAAACCTATTGATTCTTCCATTTTAATCCTGACGACCAGCTACATCAAACTGATCTGCCGGGGGCCCATCACAGATAAATCCCCAATAAAAGAAACACCGCGTGGATCTGCAGCAGACATCAGAAACCTTCCCCAGAGGAGAGGTGAGGAATGTAGAGCTGCCCTTGTCGCTTCTCCTTTGGTAAATGACTAGCTCTCAAAAACCCTAATTAAGTTTCCGTCTTTAAAATGTGATTTCCATTTACTCCCTAAGGTTTAAAAATAGTGAAAAGATTTCAGCAATTGATGACACTCTCAGTCGTACTAAATTAGAGCGTTGAGGAATTAGGAGTTGCTGCTGGTGGTGTCACGTAGTAATGGTCTCTCCTTTTCTTCTTGCCCTTGCACCAGGTTGCTGTTCCCCACCACCACCCTCCCGGGCAGCAGCCACATACCAGAGAGGCAAATCACACGCCAGTGGTGCTTGGTGGTCAGAGTAAGTTTTTTATCACTTTTTAATTCATCTAGCCCTTGAAGCCCTTCATTCAGGTTTGCCCATGGGCCTGCACCTCCAACCTTTTCTCACGTACGCAGGCTTGTGAAAAGAGGTAACAATTTTGCCTTTATGGGTATTTCTGACAACAGCTTAACTTTACTGACCACAGTGGAAATTCCCTAGATTTGCACTGCTGTGAACTAAACTGGGCTCGGGGGATCCGTGTGTGTGGGTTATAGACTCCTTAATTGCATGTGGGCAGCATTGTCCTCTGACTCAGAAATATCTTTGCCATGGGAAAAAATAATATACTCCCAAAAAATTATTGTCATTCTCCATTCACGGACACGATCTCTTTAACTCTGGCCTGCATTTGTCTTCGCAAAATTTATTGGATAAATGACAAAAAAGGCTATTAGTTGTTTCCACTGAAATATGTGAGTGATAAACACATCTGTTATAGTCCTGTACAGTAATTGGGCTTGGTTTTGATTGAATAGTCCCTGATTCAAAAGCATCTCACCCGCTCTTAATATGAAGGCAATAAAAACACAGCTATGTGCCGTGTTTCTGGCATAGTTTCAGCTCTTCCACATTACTTAAATCGTGACCATATATTCCAGTTAGCTTAGGCTTCAGGCTTTAAAAGCTCAATGTGAGTAATGAAGGGAAAGCAATCTGATTAGCTGGTAGAGCTGACTAAAAGGCACCTTCATTACAAAGGAGCTTAGAAAAGGAATAAAACTACATGAAGTGGATAAAAGGTATAATAATAATGATGGTATCAAACAGCATAACAAAGAAAAATATCTGCATTCAACTGATATTAATATTTAATAGATGGAACAGGCATGTCTATGGCTTTATACTCTTCTGTTTTAATGATCTTTACCACAGCTTGAGGTCCTTTGTCTTGTCCCCTTCTACTGACATCAGCTGGAAGAGACAAAGATTAAAACAAGGGTAATTTCCCCATGGTCATTGCTTGGCACTATTTCTGCTTTGCTCAGACATGAATTGAACTTTAAAGGATGAAGTACTGTCACTCAGGCTGATTCTCCCCTCCACCCCATCTTACCAGGGTTAACCACTCAACCAGTCACCACGGAAACGCGTGGCTCCTTTGCCACCCCACAGCCTCATATTGGGAACGTCACCATAATCTCATTAGGAGGTTGAATTTGCCATTGAAGCTTGAATTCCCATAACAGGAGGGGAGTGGACTAATGCAATTAAGCAAATTAGCATTTTGAGCCACTGCATGATATCTGTCCAATACCATGAGCAAAGAATAGGTAGTTTTCTTCATCTCCTAAAAAAAAAAATCAACAAAAGCAATATTCCAGTCCTCCCCACAAACGATGTTGAGGGAAATACTGTAGTCCCCTCTCAGCTGTAAAGATCTTTACAAATGGGAAGAAAATTGTTCACTTGACCAAAACCCTGAACTGTTTGCTTTTCTTTTTCCCAGTGCTCGGATCTCAGTGGTTCTGATTATTTTTATCAGTGTAACGTTTATGCTTCTAAAGGTAGAGTAAATAAAACCAGAATGTTTTGTTTTGCTCTTTTCTTACGGTGTGTGGCAGTGGTTACCAGATCAGAACTAAAACTCCTGTTGATTTCAAATCTATTTTGACGTTTCTTAAGTGCTATGAATAACTCTTTTAAAATACACTAGATTTTCAAGAGATAATTCCGGCACATTCAGTAATTCTCTAGAAATGCAGATTATTAAATGCCCAAAGCAGTGCTTTTCTGCCTTTTGTTGTGGGGTTTTGAGGCTAATCCAGCTCCCTCCTCCCTCCCTCACCCTGCCAAGTAAACAAAGCCACAAAAGCGGACCATAGCAAGAATCAGGAACCATAAATCTTTGAATAATATCCTGGCACATGAGTTTCAAAGGCAACATATTTGTCTGAGAGCCCAGGGAAGAGTGCAAGGGAGACAGGGAAGGAAGAGAGCGGTGGTACCCTCCTGAGGATAATGCTGCCGTTTCCATCACATCATTTCTTCCGGGGGAGGTAGAAGATGGAATGGCATGGGTAGGATCTCGGAGCCTCTTTCGCATATCAATTACCAAGGAGGTTATGCCGCTGGCTGCTTGCCGTCTTCATCTTTGAATGAGAAAGGCAGGAATAACAAGTGCATTTTAGTAGATGTTATTGTGCTACCACTCATCTCCTCACAAACAAATCCCAGTCTGCCACCAGGCACTGCAGTCAGGAGGAGTGGAAGCATGGGTTCTTACTAAATAAGGGCATTGGCTATACACCCAACTTTATATAATACATGGTTCCTACCCTAAGCTGCTTACAAAGTAGATGTATATTATATAGACAGTATACGTAGTCCCAAAGGATAGTGTAATCTTAGCATTTTCTCCTAAAAATGTAAGGGACTTCAAGACTGAGTCAGTACTGAGAATATCTGTCACAAGCTTGAAAATAGAACATAGTGTAGATAGTGCTGTGGTTATTTGAAAAGCGTCACGAAGCTGAGTATTTCAGTGGTCACAAACTCCCAAATGTCAGAGCTGAGCTGGTACTGAAGAGATGCTGAAATGTGCTGAAACAGAAAATACAGGACTGAGGCTCACAAACAAAATGAGCTCTGTGCTGTGATGGCAACAGCCATACAGTTTGGATTAAAGCATTTTGATATTTATGGTATCAGATCAGATAAGGACAACATAAAAAAAATTCATGTTTTTAAATATTGTTTTTCTTCCTGATACCATTACAAAATAGAATCAGGGGTTGAATTACTTTCCTATGTGAGTTCTTATGTAACACTGTAAAGTAGTCCTGTTTTGCCTATTTGGTTTTTCCCTTTTATCATGTTTGGATTTAAATGTAGCCCTAATCCTGCATATCCTGCTTTGGAAAGCTTAGATCTGTAATGTATTGTGTGGTATTCTTTAAAAGGCTTTGCTCTTTACTGTGTGGTGGCCTTGAGTTAACACTATAGATTTCAATTCTTAACCTTATATTTGATAGTTTTGCTTGGGTTGTAGTCTTCATTTAACACAACATAAAATTTCAGATATGCGTACAAATTGGGAAAAATGACACCCAGCCAAAAGGATAGCAGTATTTAATATCACTTATCAGATAAAACAAGCAGTAGCAATACAGATTTATGGGCAAATTCACCAATATACCAAAGAATAAAAAAGGTAGAGCATATAATCTACTGAATACTGAGTTTACAGTTTGTATTTTCCTATGAATTTTTCCCATATTCAGAAGAACATTATCAAGCCATTGAGACACAGCCTGAGAATCTGACCTCTAGCTTAGGGGCTGAGATCTGAGTTTGCAGGGCTGTTAAGTAGCTACAGATATTATATAAAATAAAAGCAGCAGGACTCAAGTCTGAACCTTCATGGTTGGAGCAGTTGGTTCCTCCCAAAGTGTATGTCACTGAAGGAGACTCCAGATTCATTCCAGGGAGCTGCACTGTTGCAGACAATGAGCTTGGACATAGAAAAACGTGTACCAGGCTTGTCTCTGATCACACAGTGACCACTGAAGTGTCATCTGCACTCCTGTCCTGAGCTTGCCTGTAGTCTGTCATCACAGTGATTACCCAAAACAGCATTTATTAATGTAGCAGAACTGTGACCTGATTCATCCCAGCATGTCCCAGGAATGATACAGGAATGGATATATGTATCATCACTTCTAGTCTTTAACTAATTTTGCATCAAACTAATCAGTACATATTCTTGAAAGCTGCTCAAGGGTAAACACCATAAATCTGTCATTTTGGGGAGGAAAACAAAAGAGAGAGAGAGAGAGATTGAAGCCATAGTTTGTATCCATCATGAAAGGCTGTGACTACTCTTCCTGCGGTGGACAGGCATTGCTTGCTGATGAGGAGGCTAGGCAGGAAAACACTGCCAAGTACCCATGACTGGGTTTTCCTGGTCACCTTCTTTCATCCCATAGTGAGGTATGAATTCACTGAGCAGCTGTTATGTTTTTCCCTCTCACCCCTGTTCTCTTTTTGATTGTATATTTCCTGGCACTGTGATTTTCCATCAGCAGGTAGTTTACACAACTCACCTCTGCTATAGATCAGGCATAAAAAATACACCAAAGTGCAGCTCTGCAGCTGTATCTCTGCCTTGACCTACTGCCAGACTTAAACATAATGCTTTCAAACTCTGCAGGCCTCCGGCATCTTTCTTACCCTAATTATATTTTATGCTTGGAAAGAAGCATGAAGCGAGGGTAGCCCCACAAAGATGGGAGGATCAGACCTTAAAAATTATGCTGCAGGCAACAAGGATTTGAAGATAGGAGCAGTGTGGCCCAAAGGACAAAGGGGATTTTAATACTCTGAATGAGCAGGAGTTAGAAGAGAAGAGAAAGCAGGAGATGGAGTTAAACAAAGGCAGGGACATGCTTCAGGGAAAGCATAGTAAAGGAAAAGAACCGAAATGCCAACAGTGAACCTCCCCTTTTATCCTCTTTTTGTGTTTCATACAGTCACATCAGCACAATAGGTGTTCATCTAGACCACAGGATCCATTCATAACTTTTTCATCCTTTTGGGAGTCTGTTAAAATAGTACATGGCTTTGCCTCCTGAGATAGTGAACTCTTGTCTTGAATGGAAAAAGGATGGTATACAGAGCCCAAAATTAAAGCAACTAAAGGGAGCTTTAAAGTTACAAAATGTGATAAACTTAAAAATAATTAACATATGTGCTGATTTAATAGATGTTACAAATCCTTCTTGGCCTTCAGTGAAGAACAGAAGTGTTATAAAAACAGATAAACATCTTTGGAATGTGGAGAACATATATTTTTAGTACAAAAGTCCAAAAGAAATGAGAAGGCAACCTGTTATGTGACATACAGAAGCACTGCCCCATCCAGAAGTATGGCTGTTGACAGAGAGCAAGAAAGGATGAGTCAGGTGTGTATTCTTCACTCGGGTGATGGCTGTCATACAATAATGCTTTACATTATTTTTCACTGTTTATTGCTAAAGGGAATTGTCCCAGTTTTAAATCATCACTTTGCCTGAATAAATCCCACTTGCCTGTTTTTTGGGAAAAGTAATATTGATTCATGTAGAGAAGGTCACTAAAAGCAAAGAAGAATAGTGGGGGGAAAAGATAAAAATAATGAATCCTTAGTGCTCCTTGGCAGGAAAAGCTCTAATTATGATGCAAATGATACAAAATTAATGTATTCATGAATTAAAAATGAGAGGTGGCACAAACATAAACTCATTGTTGTTGAAGTGGAATTGCACTGCCATGTTCCTCATGAATTGCCACGTTATGCTGAGACTCCTTGGAGCAAAGCTGCTCGCCCTCAGAGGGGTGAAAGGCTTCTGCACCACTGAGCACAGAGGGACATGAGAGGTCTGTGGTGTGTGGGGTGGATTTGTTAGAGGGAGGCACAGCCAGCAGGTGTTGTACACAGCCATGGTAACTCATGGAGCCTCCACCAGTCTCTTCCTCCTCCCTGCCCTCCATATTCTTCATCCACTTGGAAAGGGAATGTGACACATGGAAGAGAGGGAGGTACAAGTCATTGTCAGGCTGCGCTGGGATAGTTTTCCAAATATACTGTAACAGAAAGTATGTCCTAGGGCTAGGAGTATTTTATTAATTATTGGAAGATAATTTTATTTGTAACCTTGCTTTCCTTTTTCTCCTCATCCATATTTTTTCTCCATTCCCTCCAATTTTCCACTTTTCTGTGTGATGGTAGATTTACAGAAACCTGGCTGTGCAATATAACTTACAATCTGATGCAAGTTATCTCTAAGGAATGCCAAAAGAAGCTCAGCGCAGATCTTCGTCAAATGATGGAAGGTTAATCCAGTTCTCATCTCTGAGTTATTTCTCAGCACACACAGCTACAATGCCCACTGGCTGGGCGGTCAGATAATGTTGACCAACACATTTCTTACTTTTAACCCACAGAGTAGCTCCTTTTCAAAGAGAACTAAAGTTATGTTTTTAACCACTGAACTCTTCCTTGATTTGTCCAAATGAACAGACAACATTAAAGAGATTTGTGATAACAAACTGATCATTTTGGCTCTACAAACTCTCTGAGCTTCTATATTCTCCTTCTATAGTTTTCCTTCAAAATGCGATTTTTTTCTGCCACATTCTGTATTTACTCCTGTTGTTATTCTAAACTTTGTTTTATATTTGTTAGCTTAGTTTTTCTTATTGCTGCTAAGTTACAATGCAGAGGATATGTTTTAGCTTATATTTTCAAAATCCTGTAGAGTTCCCTCTCATACAAAACTGGTGAAGAAAGGCTCATCCATGTTCTATGTCATGCTGTCACATTTTCCACTCTGCTGTACGTATCTTTTTCACTTCACTCAATTCAGCTAATTCTAAACTTTCAGAAACCTCTCTTTGTCATATTCACATAAATGTCTTTAGCATTTTGCAAGCACATACAAAAGCTATATATGCTGAATGCATTTTAGAAAGAATTATTTGCTCATCTCTAGTTCTTGCATGGGTCTAAGTTTAGTTTACCACAAAATTGTCTATTATGTAATTTCATTAAGGTTTTCCTAGAGTCTGTCACAGTCTGGAGCCACCAGAATAGTACTTTGTTATGAGCAAATTTGGTGAATGAAGATGTTCCCCTTCTCTTCTAAATTTCAAATAAACAGGTTGAAAATGCCAATCCTGTTGTGATATTCCTTGAGAAGTTCAGTGATTAGCAACTTTCTTTTTTCTCCAGTCATACCTACATACTTGCCACCCTGCAGTAAATTGTTAGCTTATTACAAGATGAATTGTCAAGAACCTCCAAAGTCAGATTTTATAAAAACTCTTCAGAAATATTTTAACTAAATGGTTTATTATGCATTTCAAAAGCTCTTGATGTTTAGAAGAATGTTAGATTATTTTCTGTGGAAGTTTCAATGGTTTCTTTTTATTATTTTTAATTAATGTCTATGTTGCATCCAATGCTGAATCATCTTCTGCACTCACACAGAGTGGCAGCTGGTTTGTGATTTCACTTCTGTGCTGACATCCCTGTTTGGTAGGGATATCTTCCTACACTTTTTTACCTCCAGGCTTAATCTAGTCTTACCCAAGCAGTCACAAGCTGTGCCACCACAGCCAGTGGATTTAACGTTCTCCAGGGAAACGAGCGGCAGAGGCAGCATGTGCAGGGCTCCAGCCCACACTGCAGCCCACGCTCCTGGACCATTCACATGGCCCAGCTACCTAGAGAGGAGCAAACCCCCCAGCTCACCAGCCTCTCGTGGGGATGGGGAACGCAAGTCCTTGGGACAGAGAGCCAAGCCCACTGCAGCACAGATGGGAGAAAGGGTGGGAAACCAAACTCAGGTCCTCAGCTCAGGGCTGAGGGCTGGGGTCAGATGTGAGCAACACTCCTGGGACACCCACTGCTGTGGCATCTCTCCAACAAGTGCCTGTTCTTAACAAGGGTCAGGATAAAATTAATTTAGGAAGTTGCAGTATCAGTGTAAGAAGGACAGCAGTGTGACTTGTAATCACTCCCAGACCAGGATATATATCCAATAAACTGAGGGTTTGGATTATCTTGACTTTATTGTAAAAAGATCTTCATATGAGTATTGGACTAATTATTGTGCAGGTAAGCAATTTAAATACATTTAACACTGCAAGGCTGGTCAGTGCTAGCACTGTGCTGTCACCTCACAGTCGTAAATAAAGATTAGCAGACCTTTAATTCCATTGCCAGGCAAGAAGTTGACAGATATTTCTTCCTTCAGAAACTGGGGAACAGACTCCAAGCTTTTTCACAAAATAAGGTAACTAGAAAACTTTTCTTCTTCCTTGTTTTTCATGCCCTGGCAAGACACTTCAACAGAATTCTGGGCTTGACTCTACAACCTGAAATGCAGTAAAACAATTAGTTATCAGGTTGTATCTTATTCTTTATAAAACACCAGCATTTCTGATAATAAATTATATAAACAACTGGTTTAATCTAGCCTCAAAAAAGAAAACCCCCAGAGTGTTTTAAAGATACATGTCCAATTTTTGAGCCTTTTTTGAAATTCTAATAATTCAGTCCTAATGACACTCTTGGAAATACTACAAGGTTCTGCTGATCTGAGAATATTTTTCAGTAAATATTAACTCCCTGGTTTAGTGAACATCTTTATTGTTGAACCATCTGTTACAGGTGCAGAGAAACACCTGGACTCTCCATTCTGCTACTGATAAGAAACAAACTGTAGTACCCTACAAGACAAGAAAGCAAGCAAAGCTGCTTCTTTGGCTTCTGTACAGGAGGTGCTAGCATATTTATTTAAATTCAAAAATTAAAGTCAATTACATATATACTGAAAGAGAATAGAACCCTGAGCATACCCCTAATACCATTCTTGGTGAGTTATATTATGCTGAGATTGTAGGTGTTGCATTCTTCCACATTTCCCACAGTCAATGTTTTGTCTTCCAAACATTCCTCCAGTGAATGGAAATCAGTCTCTACTTGCTTATACCTCTCTTTATGTCAGGATAATGCCTTCCTGCTCATTGCCTCTGCTTCTTGTGAGCCTTTAATTTTGGTCCTTAAACACGGTTTGCGCGTTCCTTAAAAATCCCTGATTCCTCAACTCATCGTGGAGCCTTCTCAGCTGAGTCTAAACTGCAGGAGGTAACTGTGTGCTTGCCTCAAAGGTGCTGCATAATCGAGAGCTTGCGTATCACATGGGAATGCAATGCCATGCCCCACATTTGGATGGGAGAGCTGGAGAGGAAATTCCATGTGGAAACACAGGAATTGTGAGGCAGACTTCGGCAGTCAGCTTTTCTGAGCCCTAACAGAACAGCAGATGCACTGAGGACAAAGGAAGTCCTAAAACATCACAGTCAGAGTATTTGTAAGAGGCAATTGTTTGGGATTTTCAGAGGCAGGAAAAAAGCTAAGGAGCAGCTGTCTCAAAAAACAGACTTAAATCAAAAATGGCTACAGCTTTGAAGGGAACTGGCACTAAAGCCAGGGGTCCTTAAGGATAAAATGGAGGTAGATTTATAAAAATTACTGAAAAGACGTAAAGCAAAAAATGCTGCATGTCTGCCCATGCACCTTAGGAGGAATTGAAGTGCGAACGAATGAAAATTTGGGGGTTAGTTTTGGCTGGGAACCACCTCCTTAATCATGGTCAGAAAAGAATTGTTGCAGAGGTGCTAAGGGTAGGAGGAAATAATACAAGTGGGAATGAAGCACTGTGGAAAAATACTGACTCTAATAGCTAAATTTGGCAGAGATATATCTAGGAAGTTAATCCTACTAAATGTTTCCTATATTGGGATATTGGTTACTTATCAGAGGTATGTGTGTGTGCAGAATATGATATTTTCTGTAGCTTTCTTCAGCCAACTGTACCATTAGAAAAGGATCATTTGTAATATTCTAAGACTGATGTTTTGCTCAGTGTAAGATGACACTTTCCTTGCAGGATATCCAAACTGATCACACTGCCAACCAACAGATATCTTATTAATCTGGCTCCTTGGCTTTTAAAATGTCTTGTAATTCTGGGAAATATTTCTAGTGTTGAGATTCTATCAAACTGTATCTTACCAACAGTGTATCCAGTAATGCATATCAATTTCAATAACCACAAACTGTGAAAAGCATCCATCTTTAGTAACAAGTATATGACCCATCTTTCTTTTTCCCCATTGAATACCTGATAAATTAACCTGACTACCTTTCTGTGCCAGCTCCACACTGTCTATGGTGGAAGACCCAAAACGAGCTATTCTCTTTCTGGTGCCTATGATTAGAGACAGCCTTTGAGTCTCAATGTTTTTGACTTATTTGGTCTCTCCCTGTTGCATGTCGTCAAACATAAATGATCCTTTGAAAGTTAGGGAGCTGGAAAATGACTGGCACACAGTGGTGTGCTATGGACAATAGCAGATCCTAAGTACTTGTGCCTACAATGGGAAGTGGATAATAAATTCTGAAGTGCGCATGTGGGTGTTTATTAACATAACAGGTGGTTTGTGAGGACAAGAAGTACAAATTTATTAATATTGGAAACCACGTTTTCTTTGTTTAGTTCTAAAAGAAACAATAACTCTAACAGCAGGGTATATGCTCCTTGGTACAATATCATGATACATAATTTTGGAGGTTATTTTCCCACTGGAAATGACAGCTGGCTGTACTCTGCAGAGATGGAACCATGGGACCAAGTCAGTCCTCAGCATGGACTTTTGTGACTCTCAAGCAGGCATCCAACTGGAAAAACTCTGCCTTTGTGGTGCTGAGCATAAAGGATTTTACATTCAGGCTCTCTGACATTTCCTTGGATTTTGAGAGAGGAACAGTGCACACTTGAGAATACCCACCTGTAGCTGGGTTGCAGATTTCAGCCTGGGTAGCAGTGACTAATGCAGAAGTGGAGGAACTGGGAGAAGAGGTAGCTCCATATTCAGGAAGAGGAGGGATGGCTTCACCTATGGGAACCACCTGCTGCTTGCAGAGGGAGGCACAAGCTTTCTCCCCAGCAAGGGTGCAAGAGACATGTTTGCTTCCCCACCTGAGCCTGATCCCAGGAGGTTTCTCATACACACATCCAAAGGCTTAGCACCAGCAGGAATTACTGATAGAAGTCAGCAAGCCACGTCAGCGCCTTGGTACTTAAGGGTTTGGTCTTTAATCCCTGCAGTCTGAGGAAGGCTTCAAAGTCAGGCTTCTCACTTGCTGCCCTGTTACATGGCCTCTACTGATGTTCTCTCATCAAAGCTGATCACCTCTGCGTTTTGTGTGGACCCCAAAAATCCCTATAGAAACGTTGGGGATAACTGCACAATGCCCAGGGGCTCCATTGCTGGCTCTGAATGAGCAGGCATGGACATATACAAAGAAAAAACTCTGGTCATCCATGGAGCTTTATGGACAACAGAGTTAGGAGCCTGTAGGGCTGGCTGATGGATTTTGGGGGATCACAATTTTGGATGAATGTGCCTAACATCTCCCTATGCTCTTCTTCTACTGCTGAAGTCCCTTACAGGAGCCAGTCATGCAATTCTTTCCATTCCATGACTGAGTTTCGGCAAATAGTGATATCATTACGGTGGGACAGAAGCTCCAGTGAAGAACTGAGACTTTTATTAATCAGGTTTTGTACAAATAAAGAGCAAGAAGTGACAATCTAGATATAACTTCTGGGACCAGGAATAAAGCTTAAAAAAGGTCTTTGGGGCTTTGAATCCCTCAGGGAGAGAGAGCGGTTGAGGGAGAGCTTGCAAAAAAGAAGAAAACAAAACGGTATTTGTGAACTTGAAAATGTCACACATTTTTCTGTGGAAGCTATGCCTCATTGCTGTTGTTAACGTGTCACTGTAACACCTGCTGGCCCTGATTAGGATTCCTCTGGGATGGTATAATCACAGAGCACAATGTGGCCACAAAGAAATTACACCTCGTGATCTGCAACATATAAAGGGGGAATAATGATAGACTCAACCAGACTTATGCTAGGTTATCCATACATATGGCCTGTATGGATGCATTTGTGTCTTCATTTAGTATTTGATTTAGCTCTGTAAACATCAGTGTTCCTTTATAACTCTGAGCCTGGCCATTATAAGTTGGCTGCTCTTATGGTGCCATTGAAGGAGATTTCAAATAAGAATTTGAAATAGGAGAAAATAACAGCTTAGGCTTAGGCTACTGTAAGCTGGGCTGGGGAGGGACAAATTTACATTTAGATTAAGCCTCCTCACATCTTCTCGAAGTAATTGTAAACTCTCTTGTGCCTCAGCCCTAGAAAAGAATTTAGGCAGTCCTGCACTGCCAAAAACTGTCTTATGCTTTGTAAGATGTGTGATAGCTAATCTAAGTAGTCAGGCTTAGCATCTACTTTTCATAATTATTTGTGCAAATACAGCTCAGTTATCAAATGTCAGCATTAATCAGACAAAGGATATCAGCACTGCCAAAATAAACGTGTTGTAAAAGTGTTGTGTCTGATTATTTATATTATTCAACCAACACCCAGACGTCCTATTATGTTAAGAGCTACACAAGCATGTAAGAAACCATTCCACCAGGAGGGAGTGCATGACTAATTTACGATAAGAGAAAACAATTGGACATAACAAACAAATTAAAAGAAAGAGAGAGGAGAATTAGGGGAGTCTTGGTAGTCTGTGACTGTGTGTTCCTGTAAGAACCAATAACGAGTTTTAAGTAAAGGAAAAAATGTTTTGATATAAATAAATAAGTAATATGATACCGGTAATTCTTACTGGGCATTTGCCTAGCCCAATGGAGATTTCTGTGGTATGTACTTAGCTTTCATATTAGGGTCTTATCCTCATTTACGCCATGCCTATTTACACCATTCTCGTAGGGATCTCCAAATGGCATTGCAGGACAGCAGAGGACAGAGGAGCGCAGCCAAAATCCTACAGCTGGCCTCATACCACACAAATCTGCCATCTGCACCCAGCCAGGCATGTGCCCAGGGAGGGCTGCAGGGGCTGCATTTCTTTGTTATTGAATGCCTTATACTGGCAGCACAGCATAAAGGGAGCCTGATGTCACTGATCATTCATCTCCTTCTAACATGCTTTGTTGCAGCACATTTTCAGTGCCACAGCTGGATTTTGTTTGAGCATTAATGCAAGTAAATCACTTAATTAAGGTGCCTAGTTGAACTGGTGCTGCCCAGGACAGCGAACTTCCTCAATGAGAGGAAGATGCACAGAACACAAAGGTGCACAGAGTTTACAGACATGTCTACTCTCCAGTCTCCTTTCCACTCACCCTG
>JACBWW010000003.1:15863819-15945822 GCA_020086605.1 Lanius collurio | reverse complement strand
CCCGTGGGATCCCCCTTCCCCGCTGGACCGAATTCCAAATTTTACCCGCGGGAGAGAAATAGAGGCATCGAGAACCAGCCGGCCGCCTCGGCCCCCTCCTCCCCCGCCCCCACGAAGAGGGACCGCGGCATGGCTTAAGGGCTCATTAAGCGTATGATCGCGGCTCCCTGCAAAGCCCTATTTGTGGGCGCTGGATGAACGTCAGTCCAGTGCAACATGTACCGTGGCAATGTTGCGTTTGGTTGACGTGGTGGTAGCTCAGCAAACCCCGACTCTTTCTAAAGCACCGTAAACACTCTACTGGTTAGAAGGACTTTGCTTTCCAGGAACTGTTTTCCTCAGTATCACCCTTTAAGAAAAGCCAAAGGAACAGGTTCCCTCATTTGATGTGGAAAGAGTGGCAGCATTGTGTGCTCTGCTTATTGCATTACTTTATCACTGGAAAGTGAAGCCACTTGCTGTGAAGTACTAATAGAACAACAAGAGCAGCAAGAAAAAAGAGTAATTGCATCCTTGTACAGGTAGAAAAGTACATTTACATGAATCCATCCTCGGAGAAAGAGGAAAGCTAAATTCAGGCAAGCTCTGAGCTGGGTTGACCTGTGGGAACTTTTAGTTGGACTTGTACTTACAATCCAATCTTTTGGCAGAGCAAAGAAGCTACATCCATAGAGATCTATAAATAAGATAAACTGAGATAATCCTGTAACCACAGCCACTGTTTGCATCTGGTGAGAACAATCTTTGTTCTCTGATTTTGAAAACACCCTGTTGTCAAGCAAAATAACCATGGAAATCCATGTGAATCTAGGATCCTTACTCGAATAAGAACTGGAGTTTGGTGTATAACCTTGGAGAAAAGGGTGATAAAGATACAGGCTAGGCTCATTAAGGGGTTTTGGCTAAGGTACAGGAAACAATATTCAGCATAGCAAAAGGGTAACAGCAGGGGTGCTGCAAGGTTCTTTGCTGGGTCTGGTGCTGCTTAGTGAACTGGAAAAAGGAACGAGCAATGATACAGCAAAAATTTCAGGTGACATTAAGTTTTTCTAGCTTAAGTGAAGTCCAGCAAACAGAACTTAATCTTTAAGTTAACCCCTGAGGAAAGTATGAAAGATGAAGGCAGAGGATGGTAAAAAAAATCTTAATATTCAAAATCTGAAGCACTTGGAGGGAAGAATTGCGCACTTTTCTGTTTAAGCGTGTTGCATTAACTCGGGACAGTCATGAGAGAAGGAGCAATGAAAATCTGCAAGAATTGTTAGATTACATGTGCCTTCCAGATTACAGTGGGAACTGAACAGATACTAACTAAGAAAAGCTGGCAGTATTTTATAGAACTGTAGCTGTTACACAGGTCAGTGAGTGTACCTGAAATACTGGGGGCACTGCTGGTCATCTAGAAAAGGATTATACAGAACCAGACCAATTAAAATCATTGGCTCATAGCAAAGCTTTTATAGCGCTCATTGGATGGGAAACTGAAGTGTGGTAGGGAAATGTAATAGGCTATAAAAAGGTGAGCAGCACAGAGAACCTTTATCACAAGCTTTTGTTTTATTTGACAGCCTAGAAGCAAGAGGAGATGTAATGAAATCAGAATTGATAATAGGAATTGTTTAAGGAGTAGGTAACTGGCACTGCCATCAGAAGTTATGAAGTCCAGGAGCATCTCCTTGCATTACAGGATTTGCACAAGTATATGAGTATTATATACTTAAACCCATTAAGAAGTATATGTCGAGACCTCTTTCCTTATATTGAAAGTAATTTTTAACTATGGGAAACTGAAAGAAAAGAGTTTGTCTGAATTGTCTAGGACTGACCCCTGTTAATGTGTCCCACCTGAGGAACTCTGATCATGGGGCCTAGTTGCCATTGGCAAAGCTTAAGTAAAGAACTTTATTCTGCTTCATTCCAAATTTTTCATCCTGTGCAACAGAGCCTTCATATCTTTCAACTTGATGTCTTCATCGTCTACAGCAATTTTGTCCCAATGCTTTTTTGATTCAGACTGTAACTTTTTCATGCTAAAAGTATTTCTGAGACTGGCAGGGTAATACAGACTGGTTTCTTCAGTGGGCATGTCCTGGGTGCCTGAAAAGCCATGAGCTCACACTATTGCCTCTTCTGAGGGAACGAGTACGGTGTCTGCTTTCCTTGGCCACCTGCGTGCATGATGTCTTAGTTCTGCTCCTCTCTCAAAATGGTTGGAGACAGCCTAGCAGTGCAAAAATTATCAGGACAATCCCCAAACCTCATTTGCCTTTCCTAGGAAAACCTATAAAAACCATCTGCAAATTAAAACCACAGCACTGACTGAGTTGTTTACTTGTGGGTTTGTTCCGTGTGTTATTTACAATGCAGCTCTCTTGGTTGGCATTGGAGTGAGCTGTGTTTCTTCAGAGGGGGCTAAGGGATAACAGGAATGCTGTCAACTGTAAATAGACAAATGATTAGATAAATCCCAAAAGAAACTGTTAATTTCCTGAGCATGGCCATGAGCCAAATTTTGTAGCTTTCACTCTTCCTTATCCCTCCCTGCAGCTGGAGTGCAGCCCTAAGTGCACATAATAAAGTCTTTTTCAGGGAAATTTAACTTTCACATAGGAGTATCTTTCATGTGTCTGTAACACAGGTCACAGAAGATACACGCACACAAACTTAGTGCTAAAGATTACTAGAGATTGAAGTGTTACCAGAAAGAAAAAAAACCCCAACCAAACAAACTAATTTGTTTTTGTTTCTACACAATAAATACTAGAAAGTCTCCCAGAATGCAGAGCAAGCTGCTGCTTCTGCAAACATCTCATATACCATGAGCCAGATTTTAACCTGGTATCAAGTTTCCACCTTATATTGTTCCAGGACTGTCTTTAGATAAGAATTTGGCTCTAGCCATAGCTAACTAGCTGCAAAGCTAAACCTGTAGGTGAAGTGGCTGAGAAGTGTTTACATTGAGAAGTCTCTCTTCTACCACCTCTGTGAAATTTCATCATGGATTTCAGTTTCATGTATTGCTTGCATGATCTTATTTCAGCTACCTGTGGGGGAAGACTGTAATACTACAGCAGCATTTAAAAGCTTTTTTGTTGATGTCTAAGAGAGAAATTTTGTCACGGTGCTTGGCTCTGTAGGACTAGGAGATCCTTGGTAACTGCTGGTCGTAGATAAAGTTTTAGTTACTGCTAGTCAATCCTGTTAGTAGTAGCAAAGTACTGCCCACACAAGTGGTTGATTTTCAAGTTTACTTTAAAGTGTCCAGCCCAGGGAGAAGTGTCATTCACTATGAGAGTCCTTGGGAAACTTGGATAGAAGCCCTTTGTGGTGTAGAGCCCTCTGAAGGGTGAGGAATCTTAAGGAAGAGAGCCCAAATTTTAGCAATTAGGCATGTTTTTACTCTGTCTTGGCCAAACTTTAATTTAGACTGTGTTAATTAAATGAACATGCTAGCAGAAACAGCAGCGGTGTTTCAGTCACAACACACGCCCCTTTTCTCTCTGCAGCCTTCATGGCCATAATGTGAAAGCAGCCTCCTACATGAAGCACAACACTTCCCACAAGCCCTTAAAATAAAACTGGTGCTTGCTGTGCTTTTCTTCACCTGGCCTTCTATTTGTGCCTGTGCTGGTCTAAGTTCAACATGCCAGGAATGCTGCTACAGTGTGGGCTAGCACCGAAATATACTATCTGGGATTTATTAGATAACTGTCTTTTTTGTCTTGCTTTGTCTTTTTTTCTTTCTATATTCATTTCTACCTGTGACATATTCTGGGCCACAGGCTCCTTCCAGGCTCCTTATTCCACTCTGATGCATCTAATAACTATGTTCATTTTTGTTTAAAATCACAATGTATGTCATATGAGGTTACACTGTATTTCTTTACTCACTTGAAACTGTAGCTCTTTGAGTTGCAGGCTTGTGCTGAACTCAGGGGGAATAATTCCACTGCTTCTTTTATTAACCTTCAGGGATTTGTGGATGTCAAAGGGCTCTGCAGAGCAAGAATGATCCAAAGTGATGGCACCACTTTTTTTCCATTTAGTGAGGGTTACCAGGGTTAGCAAAATAAAGCTCATCCCCTATCTCTGCTCGACATGCTGCTTTTCCCACCTGGGGACTGGTGGCCCCGAAGAGAACGGAAGGTGACAACCTTGCCCGGGGCACCAACTCCCGGTGGCTGGGCTCAGCTGGAGGGACGGTCAGCTGTCGAGAGAGATGTCACTTTGGGGGAAGAATAGCGAGGCCATGTGCCTTGTTCACTCCAGCTGTGTCCCTGGCAGTCCCCACCCTGCCTGGAGGGGATGAGCTTCGTGATGCACCGGGCAATAGTTTGCCTTGGTGGCCCTCAATAGATGCTATCAATGTTGCCAATGATGAGTGCTCGAACAGCTTCTTCAGCCCCAGATGAGGATGTGTGTTGAAACAATACTGTAGCTAATGCTTGAATGAAGCAGAAAAGGTGCCAGATGCTGCTCTGGCTCTCAGATCCTGCAAACTTGAACCAGCCCTGAAGCCAACAGGTGCTCACGGTCCTATGACTTTTCAGTTCGCATCCTGGTTTGTGCACAAGCTTCACACAGCGTTGTGTTGGTGCGTGACTTGTAAAGTAGTCTGCTTTGAGAGCTGAATAATAACATCAGGGGCCCAGGGGCTTCAGGTTCATTAACATATTTTGCAAGAGGCAAAAATAATGGTTGTTGCTTTCTTCCCAATCAAAGCCTTTTAGAGCATATTTATCCCTGCTGCCAGTTCTTCTGTAAAGTGCTGTGGGGGGATGTGTTTATTTCTTAGCAGCAGCAGCAGCATTTCCTACATATAGACAGTTTGAGATATTTAAAACATGAAAACAGAGATTATGTAAAAGCACAGTTCATGAATCTTAGATTTATCAAGACTTTCTAGAAGCTATGGATTCACCAGTGCAATAGCAGCTACCCACTGTAATTTCCACTCTTCCTCCCTTCCCCACTCTCCACCCATTTTCTATTTAGAAAACAGTACTGGCATAATCTATAAATATGACTTTTGGCCAAATTGATAAACATATTTTTACATAGACAATTGAATTTCCTCCTTCATTTGCACTTTCTTGAATATTATACAGTTTCTAGATGTTGTGTGGCTTTGCTTCCTAGTTTGCAGTTATTTTCAACTTAATATATAACTTTTGAACACTGATGTGCTCTAATTCGCTGGAGCCTAAAGACTTCACCAGTGTGCATAACTGTACTCACACAGTAATGAATTCAGTATCCATATATTTTTTATGCTATTTTTTTGCATGTAATTTCTCCCTAATAATAATTTTCAAGGGTTTTTGACACATGGTTGGGTCCCACTATTTAATCTCTATTCGTGCTCTGAGGTAAGAGCTTTTTATATTTTAGCCAGTAATTCATCTCAATAAAGGTAGATCAGCAGGCTGACCTAAATGCAAGTGGTGCAGATGACCCTTCCTCTGCAGTTTAGTGGTCTTGCTTTGGACTGCATTTAATCTGGCCCCTTGAACAAAACATCCCCATTGTGCATATGTTTTATAGCTGTCCAGAGGACTCGAGTAATGGAGCGCATTTGGTGCACACTTGGAGTGTAGGTCTCTGTTTTAGTTCAGAAAGAATCCATTTCTTGCATGCTCTGTGGGCAGAATGAGTCTGCAGTTAGTTGAGATGATTGGAAAATTTATTTTCAAACCTTGTTACAGATCATAACCAGACTGGCCGGGCAGACAGAGCCCATAAGTTATGCAAGTATTCCTGGTCATTTCAGTGGGGATGACTCAGATGAGTATGGGTTACTCAGTGTAATAGCTGCATGGCCTGACTTTTTCTCTCTCTTTCTCTCTCTCTCTCTTTTTTTTTTTTTTAAAGAATCATAAACAAGGCATATTCCTATAATTTGTTCTTAATTATACTCCATTATAATTAAATCAATAATAAACAAGCATGACATCAGTAAAGGTATTAATGAGATAATGGCTTCTCTTCTGACAGGCAAGTCTTAAATTTGCACAGTACAGACAGAAAATGACCTATCAGTATGTATTTAGGCTACACAGTGATGAAAATTGCACACAAGTCTTTTCCCCTTTCAGCCAGCTCACACTGACTTGGTACACTGACAGGCAAATGGGGAATCCTAATTCTGTTGCTTTTGCACTGCAGTCTTGGGGACTCCTGCAAACAGAGCGGCTATTTGTGCGTGGCCCTGTATCCACACAGCCACCCTGTGACTCTCAGTTGGGTAATTCCTATTAGACCCCAAACAGCTGGCCTTTAGGAAGTCATTTGGGCCAAGTGAAACCATAAGCTGAAAGACTCAGGGGCTGGTGCAAGTGGAATTTCTACTGCAAATTTGGAAAGTGCTGCCAGTTAGAAAACACACTTCCATTCATTTTTTCTGATGACAAGAGTGACATAGGGAAAGAAAAGCAATTTGTCTTTTCCTAAACAATATTCTTTCTTCCAGGACTCTCTGACTCGTGCTGTTCTTACTGAAAGTAATAGCATAATTACCATTAAATTAAAAGGGATCAAGAGGAGGCTTTCATCCCCTTCAGGAATGCACAGCAAAGTGAAGCTTCTGATGCCGGCACTTAACCTCCCAATTTCAATGACCACTTTGGGGTGCTGGAGCAGGTCCTCCCTGTTTAAGAAAGGGAGCAGATCTCCATTTTTAGATGAACAAAGAGGGATGGCCACTTTCTTTCCTGTTTGTTTTACTTACTTTCAAGTGCCTATTCTGATCTCTTTCTTCAGTTTTACAATATTAAACTCTACAGTATGAAGCTCAATACCTCCTGAGAGAAAGAGCTTTAATTCTAACTCACAATAATAAGAGTAGTAAGAACAATACATTTTAATTAAGTCAAGGGTTTGGCTTATCTGTTATTTCCATCTGCCTTGCAGCCAGAGCATCACTTTTTTTGCAAACTACCAGGCTGAGAGTTTTGGCTTTGCTGCATTTACCTTTGATTTCACAAATGATTGACATGTTTTCCTTCAAAACAGCAGTTTGCCAGTTTAGTAAGTAGGACTATCAGTAGTTTCAGTTATAACTTCCCCTTCTGTGGGTCTTTCTTTAAATTACCTTCCTTCATTTTCGGTGCACGGATCACTTTAGAAGAGAAGTTTAAGCTGTTCTGATTTTCCAGGTGTGATTGTAACAGTTCTGACTTAGGATCTGCTAACATACGGTTTCAGTGTTCACAGCAGAATCACAAATACTTGCCAAGGAGAATCAGCTGCTCAGAGAAGAGATCTACCCCCTTGTCACTGGCCTTGTGGCCTGTATTGAAAGTAAGATTGTGTCTCTATTGTAACTAAAGTTAAACTGTTATGGTTTAGTTAAAGGTTATCCCAGTATCTAAAATTGTGTGTTGACATAAAAAATCTGAGCCAGATTTTCTAGAGGTGACATGTTCCTCTCTATATATTTATTATATAAAAATAGAACTTCATGTTGCTATTCAAAAATATTTAATCTGTCTAATTTAATTTGGGTCTTTTCCTCTCTGGGCTGGACAGACTACATAGATTCAAGCCCCAAGCACTGCAGCAATACAACAGAAAATGGGCTGACGCTGCATGCAGCCTGTACAGTGAGGCTTCTGCTCCTTTTACAGTCAAAATTGTTTGTGGCCTCATGTTGCCTTGTTTCAAAGCTCATCCAAAGGATGTATCTCTAAATACAGGAAGTCAGAATACAGTTTGATTTCTGTGTGAAAATTTTGGGAGTAGGAAAAAAATTAATTGTGGAAAAGAAACTCAGTTCAGTCAAAAATATCTGAGAGGAGAAGCGTGTGAGATTTTAAAGTACAGCTTTGTTCATTGTATTCTAAATTTTAATTCATCTGCAAAATTACACTGGAGAAAAACAAACTGTGTATTTATAATCAAAACCAGAGGCAAGCATAGAAAAAAAAAAAGTATATATATATATATCTCACTGGCTTGCAAAGTCACATTTGTGCTGACAAGGGAGATTGAGAAAACTTTGGTTTTACTAGGAGGTTAAAAACAGTCTGATTTCCTGAAATATAACTCATGCCTGCCATTTCTGGTAGTGGATTAGCTTGTCCACTCATGCCAATGCTTGCAACTCTTTGAGGAACTTCTTTGGTGTGAAGAAAGACATTGGACTCAAGTCTCTAACAGAGATAGAGTGACTTTTACAGCTGGGAGAACTCCCATGCCCACAGATGGGGTTTGGGAATGTTCAGTTTCAATGGGATGAGTGTTTCAAGGATTGGGTTGTTTAAAATTATGTGAGTTCCACTTTCCATATTTGATTGCAGTAAATGCTTTGAGATCAAATGTTGTTTATTATTTGTCTTTAGAAACCAATCAGATTTACTAACAGCAAAACCTGATAAAGATAAGAAGGAATTTTAAGAGATGAGCAATGATATTATAATTGCAGGCTACTTTATACATGAAAGCCATTGCTTAGTTCTTAAATGTAAACATCACATTATAAACCACATCCCATTAATTTGTTGATGACAGTTGTTTTTCTTTATTGTGGATTTGTGTTTCAAAATTTTAATTTACAACCAAGTTACTAATCTAACATTAGCATTCTGAAGATGACATTAAAAAGTTAATTGAACTTAAATCTAGTTGAGGTAAATGTGACACCTGAGTCTGAAGACAAACCCTGCAAAATAACTCTGGTCCTGTTCATTCCATAGAGCTGTGTTTGCTCTGACAGGTAAAGATTCTACTTTTGGTATGAGTACCTTAGCCAAAATATCTCATTAATAAACTGATAATGCACAAGTGTACTCCTTTTCCTAGGTTCAAAAGCCACTGCTACTCTCTAATCAGTTTCTAAAATCTTAACATTTTCTTCTGCATCTCTTATCTTCAATGGGTAAACTTTTACTTTAGCTCTTGGAAGTGTTTATAAATGTGAAGCATAGTGGTGTGTACACAGAAAAGAAAAACAAGTCTCGTCCCCAAGGCAATCAAGCATGCATTGCTATGTTTTTCTTTTTAAAATATAGATAGTTTATCAAAACTTCGCCAGTACATCGGCTGTAAACTGGCCAGAGTATTTGGCTTTGTCCTGAGGAGTAGATAGGGCCTGGACCCTAAATTGTTTTGAAATAATCCTGCTGGATTTGGTCTGCAGAGCTCATTTGCTTCCTTGAAGTCTGCTTTTTGTGCTTAATTAATGTGTTTGGAACTTCTGAGGATGTTATTGCTGCAAGGGTAACCTCGATGACAGTGCTTACACTATTCCTTTTTAGACAGCATATGCTGTGAGCATGATCCAGCTCACTGGGGAGTAACCCTTGAGTCTGTCTGTCCACACAAGTATCCTACTCCTGCACTTGTCCCAGGGAGACTCTGGGACAGGATGCTCCTGCAGTAGAAATCTGAATGAGATTGAGAATGTGCAGTGACATAGTAGGCTTGTGAGAAAAACTTCTCTGTCCTTTCAGAGCATCTAGGGAGAACTGTGTAGGCCCCTGAGTGGGCTGTACTGGTGGAGCAAAGCCTCTCTCATAAGCCCAGAGTTGTAATTTTGGAAATCACAGGCCTTGTGCATACCCAAAATTTATGCTGGCTCAGCTAACTGGAATTAAACCATAGCTCCATACTGGTGTTTTTACACAAGGATGGGATTTTGGTGAGAATAAGGCTGTAATTCTAACATAACTGACAAAGCTAAAGGAGTTCTACTCATCTTCCTTTGGTCAGGACCATACTTAGGGACAAAATCTGCCCTGCATTTGTTAACAAATCTCCAATGAAGAAGGATTAATGTGTCGGTCTGGCTAGGTTGTGGGAAGGGGGAATGGCTGAGAGGACTGCCAGGAGAGTGTGGGCAGATGTGTTCATGGGATGGTTCAACCAGGGGCAGGGAGAGTTTTGTCAAGGGTACTGACTTCACAGCAGTGCCCTCTCCACCTGAGACAAATGTGAAATGTTCTCTGGCCACCCTTGGTATTTCAAGTGTGAAATAATCTCCAGCCATCCTTGGTATTTCAAGAGTGATTTAGAGATCTGAAGTGAGGTCACAGTGCAGCTAGCCCCAGTGCAAGTTCTCCTAGAATCTTATTTAAGCAAAGTTTTCCACAGAAAATTTGGTCTTTATAATAGCAAGTGCAAATTTAAGGAAACCAATTAAAAATTTAAGAGTTAATTTCAAATATTTTCATCTTGGCTCTTTTTCTTGATTTTTTCCCCCAACTTTGTTTAAAGTTTGTAGAATCATATTTTTTTCTCTCATGCAGTAGTTTAATACCCTGTACTCCTCTACTTGGAAGACCTTTATAACATTTCTAGCTGTGGAGCTTCAGTTATGCACAGATTAAACAAATGGCAATGATGGAGTTTATCGTGTTCAGCTGTAAATCTTTAACCTGACTTTTGAGAGCAAGTGCCACTCGTGGTATAACATGGAATTGGGACAGTTCATGATGCCCAGAAAAGAATGAGCATGTTATTCCTGTGGGCACAGGTTTTGTTTTGTTCCTGTGGTCCTGTTATTGAGATGTGCATGCACACAACAAAAACCCACTTTCTTCTGCACTCAACCCATCTGTCATTCAGCCAGTGCATGGAGTTAGGCTCAGATGGGACAGCATTTCCATATGAAGCAGTTCAGTATTTCATGTAAAACGTTTTTCAAGGGAAAATTTCATTTTTAGAAGGGGTTGGTTGTCAAAAAGGCACACCACACAGGGATGTTTAAATACTTGGTTTAGTAGGTTTACTGTAGTCTAAGTAAAAAAGGAATCAATTCAAGTTGTGGTAAAGTATTGTTCCCTTTTAATTTTAATTTGAGATGGTAAAATGAAGGTCACCAGTTTCAGGAGTAATGAGCATCTGGTTTGTTTTTAATTATCAAAGCAGTTGAAAGAATTATGACAAGTATTCATTAATTTAGTTCAGCATAATTACTCAATGTTGGGTTAAAACTTCTGCTCCTGTGACTTCTGGAGCTGTGTGTTGCAATCTGTATCATTTCATTAATATGGTATCCTAGCGAGCATGTTTCCTATTTTGCTCCCACGAGTGAGATTTAGAGGTATGATGGAGCATTTTTGTGACTTCTCACAGGATGAGCTGGATGAACTTCGGGCTGAAATGGAAGAAATGCGTGACAGCTATTTAGAGGAAGATGTTTACCAGCTGCAGGAGCTCCGGCGAGAGCTGGACCGGGCAAACAAGAATTGCCGCATTCTGCAGTATCGTCTCAGGAAAGCAGAACAGAAAAGCTTGAAAGTTGCACAAACAGGCCATGTGGATGGAGAGCTCATTAGGAGCCTGGAACAGGATTTAAAGGTGGGTTGAGAGATTCATATTCACAACAAAAGAGAGCAGACTGTGATGTGGCTCTCCGCAATGGAAGTGAGGGTGGCACATGAAACAAGCAGTAGTTCTCCAAATGTCAGGACCAATTTCCTACTGCTGTTGTGGAGAACAAATATTCAGCTCATCATCATCATAAGATGTGTCAGTGAGTAAAAAAAAAGGGTTTAGATTCAAAATGAAAGAAATACAGTCAAGTTACATTTGTGCATTTGAAAGATTTAAAAGGTCATGTTTTATTTGTTTTACTGAAAATCTTAGCTTTGCAATACTGTATAAACAAGACCTGATCTGCTTTTTCCAGTTCATGCTGTTTCCTTCCTTTTCACGTCTTGCTTATGCCGAGTAACTGGAAAAAAATAGTCAAAGTTGCCTTCCTTAGTGTGTTACTTGCAGCAGGAAAAGACTGTTACAATATTTTTGCAGGGCAGGTAGAGAATCAAAATACTTTTTCCCTAAAAATACAAATTCCTGTAAAAATGATATTCTTGCTGAAACAGTTTTTGTGTTCAAAATGCTTCCATCAAGACCAAGTAAAGCCTTGTATAGGCATGATGTTTATCTAGCTTTACTCATCTTAATATTGCTATCTTGTAGCTGTTTTTAAAATATCTTCTGTAGAGAAGGACTGTTTACAACTGGAATTATTAAGAGTATTGTACTTGAAAATGTAAAACAAAACCTTCTGAAACTGGAATGATTTGTTGTCAGCAGTGGAAATGAGAGTAACATATCAAGCCCTCAAACCTTTTAAAATTTCAGATCTAATTTCTTCTTTTATGATGAAAACCAAATTATAACCTTGTAACAGTAGGAATGATACATTACTCTGTAAAAATCTTGTATGTAGATTAGAATGAAAGATATATTGAGTGGTTTTAGTTAGTTGACTTTGGTTTTACTGATTCCTTGCAATTCCATAATTCCTCATGTTGTATGATGTATCACCTTTACAAACATTTTTGGAGTAAATATCTATTCTTGTTAGTCTGGATTCAGAAGAACTAAGCTAGCATATATTTCTGTGCTTTCATATCACTCTTGCCTAGCTGTGATTGCTGCTAAAGCAGCAAGTTTGTTGTGGATGGGACTGCTGCACACACGTTGCTTTGATGGATGGCCCGTCAGGTTTACAGCACAATTCCTTGTCTTCAGCTTTATCTGTGTGGCATGCGGGGACTTTGATGGGCGGGTTTGGAATCTGCTTGTTTCCTCCCGCTGTTCATGACATTGCCTTAGCATAATGTGGAGAGGGAGCTGGAGATGGGTAATCAAATATATTTTCATTCTGGATTTCTTTATTAGAAATGAATATTCATTTTGGTACTTGGAAGGCTTTGAGTGCTCCATCAACAATGTCATAATTGAATTAAAAATCTCTTGGCTGTCCAGGGCTGTAATATGCTTCTTATTCTAGGAGACATACTGTAGCTGTTTCTCCTCATGGATGATCTTCATGCATCTGTGCTCTTCTGCCCAGGTAGCCAAAGATGTTTCTGTCAGACTGCACCATGAGCTGGAGAGTGTGGAGGAGAAACGCGTTAAAGCAGAAGATGAAAATGAAGTCCTTCGGCAGCAAATCATTGAGGTGGAAGTATCTAAGCAGACACTGCAAAATGAGCTGGACAAGTTAAAAGAGGTAAGCAGTTGTCAGAAAAGCCATGCAGAGCAGTATTGCTGGGTTAGAACGGAAATCTGGCATACAGGTGTCTTAGACTAATTCTTACATGAAATGCTTGCTGATATTGCTTGTACAATTGCCCCAAAGGTCTCCTTTGTTATATGTCCCGGATACGTCATTGGTAATTTAGAATCAATGGAGATGTAGATGAGTGATGCTCCACTTTTCTTGTCTAGGGCTTCTCACAGGGTTTCTGTCCCATTTTAAACTGTCTCCTTAAAAACTCTCTTCCTGCTGGAGCAAAACTATCTTTGATTTGACTCCAGCTAGCTAGCTCTGGCTGCTCTTTACACAGACCGGGATTTCCACCTACTTGAAAGTCAAATGAGACGTGCATGACTTGTCTCTGAGAGCAGGGTTCAGATAGGCAAGGCGCTGTTTTGGCTGGTACTCCTCAGTGGTGGCGGTGGAGCCATCAGCATGAGCTAGGCAGCAGGAATGTGGTCTGTAATGTATAAATAACATTACACTTCAGGCACAGAAACACTGCCTCTTGAGAAAAGGGATCATTTCAACTGGTGCTGACACATAGTCATACTGGGTGAAGTGATGATCCTTGGAAGTAAGTGAGCTGAGGAGCAGGGAGCCATAAAGGAAAGCCAAATACAAAGCACAGCTCTTTGCTGGAGCCTACATCCCGATCTGTAGCAGTATTTCTGTTCTTTTAACAGTATGGCAGATTGGCAGCTCACAGCCCCTGCTCTGTTTTAAACCAGATTGAGATAGAGCATTTAAACATAATGAGGTAAGGCATTTATCCTCTGAGCCCTGGTCAGATTTAGAGAGCTGGTGCAATTATGTGTTATTTTAATCTTTCCAACGTTACTTGTGAGTCAACTGGCACAAAGCCTGGCTCAGTTTTATAAGGACAACCCCTATTTAATTTCACTGTGTGTTTGAGTTATGAGTAGTCCAGTGCAGGAGTTTTGGAGCATTTTGTACCTAACAGAACAGGTCATCAGCTGGTGTATATATCCGTATTGCTTAGATCACTTGTGAACCTGACACAAAAGATAAAATCTGCACAATGTTTTAGCTATTCTTCTCCTTTCTCAATGTTATTTGTGAATGCTGTGCTAAGTGGAAAGGATACCATGTTACAGAGCCTGCAGTCTCTACTCTGTACAAAAATAACACCTCATCCAATGTCCTGGTTGTATTGCTTGTTATTGATTAACACCCAGGTCTACTGGGTATGGCTTGATGGTCTTGGGGTTTGAGCACAAACTAAATTGTGGGTGAGAAGTGGGGGAAAAAATGGTCCAGCAGTGCTGAAGACTCAAGCTGGCTCTAAACAGGGTGAAATTACTTTGCTGCTTAGGTTGCTGCAGCCTAGCTGTGCTGGGAAGCTCTGCTAAGTCAGCTGTCTCTCTGTTGGGTTGCAAGATGAAGTGAATGCACCCTTACTTTGTAAGCATTCCTTGCCCCATAAGAGTCAAAAGCTGGAGGGGAGCTAGGGAAAGGGAGACATAGCAGGTAGAATGATAGGATGTGTTCATGCTGATCTGGAGATAAAGCAGGGCATACAATGGATTGTGAGATGTAGTAGTAGTAGAGACAGTCTGGTTTCATATGCCATGAGTTGTGGTTTCTCTGGCAGTCACAATTTCACAAGGTCACAGGAGGTGAGAAGATGGAGGTTGGAGTCCTTGGCAGGTCACACAAGGACAGATGAGCCAAAATCTGGAGAAACACAGCTACGCATGTGTCAGTTAAATGTGTGTTTGCAATTTTGTTGACATTGCTAAAAAAAATATTATTCTTCACTCAAGATATGTTCAAATAACTACCAGAATCAGTGCTTCCTTAGAAACATCTAATGTGTGCAAGGAATGCATTATAGATGTGCCAGTGGGAAAACTAGTGCTTTATATATCAGGACAAAAGTGACCCCAAAGCCATGTAGCTTCTTCTCAACCCACACTGACTCTGCATCTTGTCTATCTAAAGGCTAACAGTTAGAAGGAGTGTTTTCCTATCTGGTCCTGGAGCATTGCCTGAGATCCAGTTAGTATTCACTCTCTTGTATAGCTTACTGCAACCATATGCTCATTTACTGTAATATCCTTGACTATTCTTAGCCCTTTTCTTCTATCATAAGATCAACAGAAAGGTTTTCTCTCATCTGTGTTCATATTTATTGCTTAATTTAGTGCTAGTTTCTGCTTTGGCCTACAGTACAATTCCCTCAGGTCCAGTTTCTCACTGCAGTAAATGGCATATATGTTGATTATCTTTAATGTATTTTGCATGATGAAATACCTTTAGGAATTGTACACATCTCTGAAAGCACTCTTCTTTAAAGCCACCTTTGGTTCGATCATAATCTTTTGAAGAATTTCTAACATTTATCATGTTTAGTGCTGTTATATATATTTTTTACCCCAATACCTGTTTTGGTCTCCTCTGATATTTTCAACAGCGCTTCTTGGGTGCATAGGCTCCTTCTATCTAAATAAAATTTGTATTTCCTTAAGAAAGAAGCCTTACAGTTTTAACTGGGAAATTATTTTTTGCCTCCTACTGACCATGTAATTTCAAGTTATTGTATTAAGTAGATATGAGAGACTTTCCTTTTTTGTCACTAAATAGTATTTCTCAGTGTGTCTTACCTTTGAAAATAATCCTTCACAGTCCTCTCCTCTCCTCTCCTCTCCTCTCCTCTCCTCTCCTCTCCTCTCCTCTCCCTGTGAATTGTTGCTAATGCACTTCCCTTCCCAGTCCCAGATGCTTCTGGATTCCCATTTCATGACATGTTTTCAGAAGCTTTTGCATAATCTATCAAACCAGCATCTAGGCCCTTGTTTTGTACTGCTATCTGCCAAATGCTCCCCATCAACAAAATATTCTGATTTTCACTGATTGTTTCAATAAGGAGTTCTCAGATAATTGGTGAGTCACTTGCAGGTTTTTAGATAATGCCATATCTTTCTTTCCCTTTGTCTTTTTCTTTTTTCTTAATAAATGGGCTCCATCTCTCCAGCCTTTTGCTGCATTTCCTGTGTTTTGAGCTAAGATATGAGTTGATAAGGATGTTTAATGAATGCTTGTAAATTTTGTCCAATTCTGGTATCTTCCAGTTAGACATCATTCTTGTCTGAATGTCTTCATCAGTATCCTGGCATTCACTTTGCTTACTCATGCCACTCTATTTCCTTTTTTTATTTCAGTTCTGTTAGCCAAAATATAACATAGTTCTTTCCCATAATACTTTCTTCTTTTTTTCAGATTTTACTCGTTTATCACTGTTCTTCATCTGCTACTCTTGCCTGAAATACTTCCACTGATTCTTTTGAGGATACTTCTTTCTCTGGCTAATGTTTTTTTCTCACTGAATGTTTTTCAACTTTACTGTTGACTTGACTGTACCAAGTATTTTTGTGTCAGTCTTCTCTATCTGCTGAAGCACTGCTGTTCATTGATTTTTTTCCATTATTACATTCACCTACTTTTTAAGTTTTCATTTTTCAAATCTTCCCTTTTTGTCTTTTTTACTGTGAACTTTTCAGCTGATTTTGTGCCAACCTCTGATACCTTATTCTGTGGCATTCTCCATCAGAGCTGCAGAGTTTTCCTACTGCTGTGAACATTTCTTTATAGCATATCCTGGGATGTTTCTGAGAATTGTCCCTTCTAGGAATTTGGTAGGGTTTTCTGTAACTTAACAAAGGTGCTTCCTCCTTACAGCTTTGGAAGCAAAGGCAGTGTGCCCTCACAGATTCGATAAGCACACATATCCCTGCCAAGGCTTGCTTGCTTTTTCCTCGTGTTGTCTGGGTTATTAACATTGCCATTTGAGTCAATAGGCTGCCAGGAGAGAAAAAAAATTACTCCATCACTAACAAATTACCGCAGCAACATCCCTGCAACTGTCATTTCCCCCTTCCTAATATCCTAATGCATCTCATGAGAAATATTGATGTATATTAAGAATTTTCCTCAATCAATCAGCAAGCATTCAGAACACTTTTTTCTGAAGTTTCCTTTCCTTTGCACCAATGCAAAGGCCTTATCAATTCTCTTCTGAGCATCTACAAATCAGAACTTTTCTCAAAGGCTTGACAATAGCAAGTGGATTTTCTTTGAGAGCTCAATGTCTCCACTCAACATCTAACCCCAAAAATCATCGAAGCCACCAGGGCATCTTTAGGAAACTTCTTCCTTATATTTTCTCAGGAAAGATACTTCACAAAAGGATGATCTATTTTTAGTCTAAGTATAAACCACTAGGAAATCATGCTTGACAAGTGTTGGGTGCCTTTATGTACAGTAATCATTAATTCCCCTACAAGCAATATCTCTCAGAGTAATCCTGTCTCTGAAAGCTCCATGCCTGGGGAAGAGCAAACCATTTTTGCTACTTACTGAAGAAAAGAGCTGAGATGGCACAGGAACAGCTCTTCTTCCCCATGAGGAGAATCAGTTGGTTGCTTGCTTGCAGCCGCTAAACATGTTATTTTCCCATGTCCTTTGTCTGAGTTTGGCGTTGGGAGCCAGGGTAGAGAACGAGGCAGAGCTGTGGCAGCTGGGGAAGGGCAGCCCCACCAGGCCACACAAAGAGAGGGGAGGAATAAGGTCAGAGGCAGCAGCTGCTGAAAGGCTTGACGTGAGTACTATGAAATAGGTTAGCAAGAAATGAATGAGAATTGTGTAACTGGGAAGAAATGGGAATTTATTGGTTGTGTGTTGGCCATACCGAGCAAGTGACAGTCTCTGTCATGGCCACTGAAAGCAGAAGGACCACAGCAGGAGCAACCAGAGGGGTTGCTTTCTGTCTTGCAAGGACCTCTGCTATAGCAGCAGCCTCCCATGTGACACTGAAGTTTTCTTGGTCAGCTCTTAACTTCAGTTGAAATACTTCAAGCCCTTCAGGTTGTTGGGACCATTAGAGACACCAGTGCTGTTCTCTGGGCATCTTCACTCTGGAAGCCACTTCCAGCTGATGGAGGACTGTGGCTGCAGCTCACATTAACTGGCATTTTTACAAACAAGGGTAGAGGCAAAAGGCAAGAAATCCTGTTTCCATTCATTTCTGCATAAGAAAAGTCCTCTGGCCCTTAGTAATGTCTCCAACACATCTCAAGACACAGACTAAGATGAGAACCAGTACCTACTATAAATGGCCTTTCCCATGTTACCTGTGGGCTTTTTAGGGCAGTGACTTCTATAAATGCTCTTTCATCCAAGAGCTTTACTTTCTTTGGATGTTGTAATGCCCAAGCTTATTCTCTCCTCCTCCCCTGCAGCACCTGATTTTTGAGGCACAGCTCAAGAACTGCTGCTTTTAACAGTCAAAGAAAATTTTCCGTTAATATATTTGTTTGTTTTAACAGAGTGAAAAGCTACATTCAGAAGATTATGAGAATGATAGAATTATACAAGATAAGTTGAAAAGTCTTTCAGACATATTACATTGAGACAAATTTTGCTCCAAAGTGCAAGTGCGCTTCTCTGTTTAACATCAGTAGAGGTGGAGAACATTTTGCACATAGAAGAATTCAGCTCTGTAAGCATAATATAGAAAAATGAAATCTGGAGGCTGCTGTGTATGAAATCTGGAGCTGAGTGTTACAGTGATTTTTGTTGCCGTGAATGTTGTAAGTAGGGCATAACACAGGCTGTGTGTGTGTAAAGTGTGATTATTCCAATCTGAAACTGCATTTCCCTCTTTTTGCTCTGATATAAATACATAGATAAGGTGCAAATTGGTACACAAGTGGTGAAGGAATTATTTTTGGTGCAAACACACTTGTTTGTATAAAACATCACCCTATGTTTTCATTAGCTAGGAATTCATACATGTTTATTAAGCTGGCACATAATGTTTTTCAGTTGTTTTTCAAATGAAATTTACTCACAGAAGTAGGGATATACTGTGAAAATTCTTTGGTTTTTGTAATGTTTTATCTTTTTTAGCTATCACTGAAGGGAAATTTATGAAAAACAGGACAGAATTCAAGTAGCACTAAAAGGACTAAGCAAGAGCACTGTGTTGACTCAATAACCCTGTTTAGAATTTAGTACTTGTGACAGTTTTAAGTAATGAAGTCCTATGCAATAATCATAACTAAACCCATTAACTGAATGAAAATTTTACTGCAGCACCATTTTGTCTCCAATATCTATTTTTCACTGTGATAAATAATGCATTGGTACCTACCCACAGTGAATGATTTATACTTGTTATGGCATTTCAGGAACTGTGCAGATAGTGAAATGGTCTGCTCCTTCCTTGTAGGAGGGAATGTGTGGGAATGGATCTCTCCGGACTCAAAAGACATAGTAGTTAGGAAGCAAACTCAGTAACGTGATTTTTTTTATTTGAAACAACTGTATTATGCATCTTCTAATGCACTGTCAACATTTCTTTTTAGAAATTTAAAAATATCTTTAAACAAAAGGAACACTGAAAATTTCAAAATATTTTGTTCCAGTCTCTTATGTTTATAAATGCCCCTCCCTGAGCAGTATCTGCATCTGCAATTAAGATTTATGATTTACCAATAAGTTGCCACCAAGCTTCAACTAGTCTTTATTTTCTAGGTATTTTCTATTTGTTCAGACTTGCCAGCAATCATCTGACACTACTTCCAAATATTATTGTAATTTTTGAAGTGAATGATTTTGAGAGAAAGTAACAGGGATTCTGCTGATCAGATCCAGAGATCTGTCTCATGCAAAACCCCTGCTCTTCTGTTACTCAGCCTGAGCACTCTCTCTTCCCAGGCATGGGCTTCCTCTAACTCGCCCCCTTCATTACTCCCAAATACTTTGAAGGACCACAACTGGCCTTTGCATATGGAGAAATTACATTTAAGTGATGGCATTTATAGCAGGAAAAATTACCCACTACAGCTGCATGATTGTCCAGGTACCGGTTAGTTATAAGGAAATGTTCTTTACATGATAAATGAAATTTGTCTGTGCTCCATTGGTCATGCATTTTTCTTACTACATAGCAGAAGTCTTTTGGTGACTTTTTCAATAGCAGAGACTGGCACGGAAAAGTTCAAATAGTGTATCAGTCTCCCCATCCTCCACCCAGTTACCAAAAATAATCCTGCTGTCTTGTCACGTGGGTTTCAGCAGTGACAGTGCAAACAAACTGTAGTCTCTGTGACATTTTCATTTGAAAAATATGGACTTCTTTTTTCATTCTTTCCCTTAATATATCTATAATATAATTAAAGATTTTCTTCAGCAAACCTTTTCAAAATATTGGTCGCAAATCCTTCAAGTGCTGTTCTGTGGGGGGAAAAAAAGTGCATGCTCTCCATGTTCTAAATCATGTTTCAGTTGGGGAATAAGTCCTAGGTGAAGACAGTACCCTTTGCTTTCCTTGCCAAGGTGTGTGCAAGACTTTGTTTTAGCAGAAATAAACTCTCACAGCATGCTGCTGTTTCTGTGAACTGAAGCTGTGGCTTAAAGCTGGAATATCCACAGTTAAATGCCCACTGAAGTTGATTCGGTATATCCCTTGTCGTTCCACTCTCTGGTGAAACTAAAGCAGACCAGCAATCATCTGGCAAATGTTCCTGTGGGAAAAGTCATGCAGTGTTCGGGGTGGAGGTGGATACCAGAGCATTGTAGTTTCAGAGATATGCCCTGCCCTCCCTGCTTTCCTCCCAGGGCTCAGAGGAGCCAGCACTGATCCCAAGTGAATGTAACCTCGTGCATATCAGGGAGCTCCAGCTGAAAGAGAAAGGACGTGCAAACCTGTAAAAAAGCTCCCTTGGTTTGGTGCTCAGAGCAGAGCTGCCATTCCTGGCCAGCTCAGTGCCACCACTCCTGGGAGGCACAGCTTCCCTGCTGCCCTTCGGCTGGCTCCCGGTGGACGGGCGCCAACTGTTTTCATCTCACATCACCGGTAATTTCATCCCAGCATCTGGAGCTCGGGGTAGCAGGATGGAAAAGAGGAAGAGGCAGTCTGTCAGGGTGAGAAGAGCAGCTTTGCAAGATGCATAGTTTCTTGACAAATTTTCTAGATTGTCTGTGGTATTTGTTGTGATGATGCTGCACTTAGGAATATGTGTAACACTGGAGCATTGGTGTCCGTGGGGATGGCACTGTCCGGAAATGCTTAGCAAGGTGAAAAAAAGTCAGAGCTATTGATTTTTGTCCTTCTTTGAAAGGGTTACTTGATTATTTTTCTTCTGAAATTAATTATTTAGACTTGCTTCTTTAGCTCTATTTTTAAAAGGAGAACGTAGCTTATTTCCCAGATAACTTATGAATTATTAACATTGCACTACTCAAGCCGTCAGAGGATGAATGAGGGGCAAAGATCTGACCATCTTGGCAAGTTTTCCATTGCCACATGCTACGGCACTGGACTTTCCCCCTTTTCTATGCTTGGCACTGTGCAGGTAAGCCTGGCTCCAACTGTCCAAAGCCTTGTTGGCTGAAGGGAGGCCCAGCTTGGCAGAGTGCCACACATTGCCTAGATCTGTCAAGAAGTTCTCCATTGCCCTGAAAGGAAAAAATAGGGTCAGCTGGTGCAATTAAGCCAGGAAAGTGGTTTACGTGGTAAAGAGGTGGAATTATGCAGTTGTGACTCTTCAAGCAGCTTCTAATCAGTACATTGTGCTGCTCTCTGTAAATAACCTGTTTCTTTGGGTCACAGATGAGGATACTTTCACCCATCTTACTCTTTTTGCAAACCCAGTCCATGCCAAAGTGGTGGTGTGTGCCGCATTTCAGCCTCTTTCTCATCCCCACAGGAGTGATCCCCACACCCCAGCAGTTTTTGCCAGCAGTTACATCAGCTGGGAGCTCGTTGCAAGGTTAGGATATTTTTTCACCCTGTTCCTACACTCAGCCTGCTGAAAAGTGCCTGGGAAGGAGACAGTATCTGTTCTGTAGGAGGAGGCATGGCAAAACCTTCACTTGATTTGGGTTTGGGATTGATGTGCCTTGGTGTAAGAAAGCCTGAAGTTCTTTTAAGTACCCATAATCGTGGTTCATTCATTCTAGGAAAATGACACAGTCTGCCCCTAATGGGTACACTACTTGTGATTTCTCTGTTTCTTTTTCTCTTTACTGTATATTTTGTCACAAGATGGAAGCTCTAGCCCAAATGAATACAAAAATTACAAGATATTCTTACCCAAATTTTAGGTCTTGCTCCAACAGTAGTAGCCAGAGCTGGGGAAGGTAAGCTGTGCTGATATTTAGGGACATCAGCATAATGCCTACGTGGGCAGAATAAGCACAACTATCCTTCTGAGACTGACAGATGTACATATTGGTCTATTTAAGGCCTCTTTCTCAGGGATCACTCCAAAATAGTTACAGTCCAACCTCTTCAGCGTGCTCTTGCCTCAATCAGCTGTGCCAAGAGAAAGTGGGTCTTGTGCAGAGATTGGTGAAGGCAGCTCACCTCATTGTCACTGTGTGCAGAGTTCAGGATAAATTCCCATCCCTGAGTTCAGTGGTGTCAAAGCAGCAGACTTTGAGGGAAAGTGTGAGGGAACAAAGTTATTAAATGATACGACAAAACAGTTCTAAGACAGTTAAAAATGTGAAAACCTTTAAATTGTTTTTCTCTTTTATGTTTCTTGTCATACACATTTTTCTATAAAAATAATTGAGGATTTGTTTTGTTCATCTCTTCTTTCAGTTTTCAATAGTCTGGTCCTTCACAGAATAACAAAAGAGTTTGAGTTGTGAGGGACCTTTAAATGCCATCTAGTCCAACTCACCTTCAATGAACAGGGACATCTTCAACTAGATTAGGTTGTTAAGAGCCCTAGTCTGACCTTGACTGCTTCTAGGGTTAGGGCATCTACCACCTCTCTGGGGAATCTCTTTCAGTGCTTCATCACACTCATCATAAAAAATTTTTTCCTTGTGTCCAACCTAAATCTATCTTCTACTAGTTTAAAACCTTTACACCTTGTCCTATTATAATAGGCCTTACTAAAAAGCCTGTCCTCATTGTTCTTGTAAGACCCTTTTAGTTTTAAAAGGCTGCCATAAGGTCTCCCCAGAGCCCTTCCATCTGGACATTTAGCCTTTGACCACTACCTTCTGATTGTGACCATCCGACCAATGCCTCATCCACGGAACAGTCCACCTATCAAATCTGTGTCTCCAATTTAGAGAGAAGGATGTTGTGGGGCACCGTGTCAAAGGCCTTACAGAAGTGCAGATGACATCTGTTAGCTCTTCCCTGGCTCACTGATGGAGTCACTCCATCACAGAAGACCATAAGGTTGGTCAGGCAGGACTTGTCCTTGGTGAAGCTGTGCTGTACATCTCAAATCACTTCCCTGTCCTCCATGTACCTTAGCATAGCTTCCAGGAGGATCTGTTCCATGATCTTCCCAGGCAGAGAGGTGAGGCTGACAGGCTAGTCATTCCCTAAGTCCTACTTTCTAAAGGAGCCCTCTGCTTTTCCATTGCCATGCTCATGTGTCTTTTATAATGAATGTACTAATTTGCTGAATATTCCCAAACCAGAAGATGTAGTGCATACTGCCACAGGTATCATAAACTGTGGGCAATTATAGGGGAAGGTTCCCATAATAATTTGGGAAGGAACAGAAATGTAAGTCCTACATTACTTACAAGGATGTGAAATGGTGGGAATCACTTGTGGGAGGGAACTTCCTGTTGTACCTTGATCATTATATATCAAAATTGTGGCTATTATGTTCTCCACTGTTGTGGTCAGCTGTCAGGGTATGTGACTACAGTTTCTAGATTACCTTCACAAGAGAAAGGAAAAAGAAACTAGGGTTAGTTTCCTTAAAAAAAAAAAAAAAAAAGGTAAAAAAATTAGTGAGACTGTATCTTTGAAATGCTCAGCGCACCCGTCCTCCCCTTTGGTGTCTTCCATCTGCTCAGAGGGCCAAACAGATCAGCTTTCCTCTCTCCCCTTCTACAAGTCCCTCCTTGGTGGAATTCTCACAACTTCTGTTCCTTCCTTTTCTTCTTCACCTTTGGTTTTTCCTTGGCATATTTCAGATATAAATATTTAGTTGAACACAAATTTTCCAGTGTATGCAAACCAGCCCTCGAGGTTTGGGGCAGCTGAAATGTGCAGGACTTCAGACACACTTTGGAACTGCCGTCTCTGGTGCTGAGGGCTGAGCTACACTATTTGGAAAGTTATTTTACAGCTGCTGCCCGAAGCTGCTCCTTTAGGTCAGGACTTCAGGCAAGAAAATTATCTTTAAACAGGAAGCTTTTTCTGCTATTTATTTTAGCAGAAATTTATTTAGTTCCACCTGCTCTCAATTTCCCTGAAAATACTGTGAGAGCATTCCCGCGGTGGGATAATTTGTCACTTCTATTCTGAGCCTGACTGTAGTAAGTGCAAAAAAACCAAACAACATGGAAAACAGTTGTCAGTGAATATTAAAGTTGGGGTGGTTTTTATCCTATAGTGTTGATTTCACTCTTGGGTAAAGTTTTGCATCTATTCAGTTTTGTTTGAGTGGATAGTCCACCAGTTCACACAGGCATAGAGGAGACTGTAATTTAAATAACACAAATTCAGAGATGTCTCTTGCTACTCCTGGACACAACTCTTGCAAAAATAACCGTAAGTAAGAAATTGTGTATTCTTTGTGGGGAAAATGTGAAAAATAGAAAGAGTTCCTGTGGTTCTGTTCAGGAAGATGAGCCATTGACACTCCTGCAGCTGCCTTTCATTGAACGCAGTTCTGTGCTATTGGAAAAAAACAGAAACATTGCATGAATTGCTGTCCTTCTGAGTTGGTATGAATAAATGCTGTGGAGAACTTCCGCTTGCTTTTTCTACGCTACAGGATGATCAGGAGAAAATTTGACAGTGATTTTCTTAGTCAAAGGGAAGGAAGAGAGAGCCTTTGGGGGATGACATTTCACACATGCCTTGTGTCTTCATGGATGCTTTCCTTAAGAGGAAGAGAAAGGCTTTGGATATAATATCCCACAGGTATCCACAACATAATCCTCCACAAGAAGTACCACACTTCAAAGAGTCTAGTATTAAAAGAAAGGTCTTTGTCACACTACCACATGATTTTTCACTGTGAACACAAGTCAAGAGAGAGGGGAAAAAGTAAATCTTTCTGAAAGCTTCAGTTTCCTCAACCAACCAGCATGTAATTCTCAGTGTATAAAGACTGACAGTGCTTTCCAAGATTCACTAAAACCAGTTACTAATAAAGGAATTTTCACAACTAAACCTGACAGTCTGTTAACTGGTTTTAAATGTGGGTGTTGATTGGATCCTAGCACCTTCACTCCAGGTCATCAGCTGACATAATTGAAGGAGACAGGAGCACTAATTGGAAAGCACAGGTTGTCATTCTTGTCATATTATAGTCTGGTCTTTAAAATAAAAACCCTCTTTTCTTCCCTTTCCTCGTCTGCAACTGATTTGGTTCCTCACTTGGTCCCTCTAACTCTTGCTCTGAGGTCCTGGAGTTGGGTTTTATTTGGAAGCTCAGAGAGGAGAAGGGGAAGAATATGAGACTTCCTCTTGGGCAATCAGGAGAGGAAATAGTTCAGATAAATCGCCCACCACCAAAGGCTCCTTTTACTCCTGTTTCATGTGAAGACCTGCTGGGTGAGGAGGATGTGGCAGTAACCGCTTCTTGTGAATGGGGAATAGAAAGCCTTGGGGTAATGTTGATTTAACTTTAATTTTCTATTCAGGGGTTTCTTGTGTTGCAAGAATCTACTGCTCATAGCTGATTATCCATAATCAAGACATTTCAAACAAAGCCATTAACAGAAATATTTCTAGTCTACCTCTGAAATTCGTAATAAAGGTTTAAAACCTTAAACCAGATTGGCAGGTTGACATTTCCAAGAATTGTTTTTGCCATGTAAAACTGTGAGCATAAAAGAGACTCTGCATCATTAAGGACTTATTGAGCTTCTATCTTCTCCATTAAAGCACTGACTATTATTTTCAAATGAAATATGTACCACAATGAAATCATTAGTGACTGCATTTAGGGATTTTTTTTGACAGCACTCCTAACTATTATAGCTAGGTAGTCAGACCCTGCCTGTATGACATGCATAGCAGTGATAACTTATCTTTTCCTCTTTGATAGGAGATGGAGAATTTGACCCGAAGTGAGCAGATATCAGAATGTTAGAATGATCATAGCTACCTGCAGTTCTCTTTTTTCTTAAAGCTCATGGGGTAATAGCTTTAGCTTTTTACTTTGTTTCCTTTCTTTAACTGTAGACCTATTTTTTTTAATTATAACTGAGTGTATGTTAAAAACATAAAAACTCCTTGGGGAGTGAGACAATGAAATGAAAAGTAAAATATCCCATTACTGCCCATGTAAGGAAAAATATGCCCATGTCAAGCTTTCTAGGACTTTAGCATTCAGTTCAAAGGAATTTTGAAATATGGGAGAAACTGATGACAATACTTACATAATTACAAGGGATTGGAGGTAGGGGAATTGGATCTCAAGAGGAGTCAAAGGTCTGATTTCTGTGTGTGGTTTTTAAGGAGAAGCTGGCTGTGTGGTGAGGTCAAGTAAAGCCTTCACAGGTAACAGTGGCTACCTCCAGAGGCAGACTTCCAAGCTAAGAGATTTTTTTTCTATCTCGAATTGTTGATTATTCTTACAGACCTAATTATTCCTTTAGACTAATACATATGCATCAAAGCCCCCAATATTTTGGTTTGATGTCCAACAGCAAACAAGTGCCTGAGGTTTAATGAAGTATTTTGGTTGCTGCCAAATACAATACGAAGGCTTCAGTATTTTGCAACTGTGGATACTCTCAAAAGTTGGCTAAAAAACCCTTTGATTAGAGTCTTGTGGTAGAGGGCCTAGTCCTGCCCATATTAAATGGGATCCAGCAACCACACGGTCCCTTTTCCCCATATCTGGTACCATTTTGTCAGCTCCAGACTGTCAGTTCAGCATTGTGGCTACAGGTAATGAACTCAAATCTGGGCTAGGTGAGGTTGAGCAGCTATAAGTTTAAAAAGTATTTCTGTTCTTGAAAATGGTGTTTAAAGCAGAGTCTTGGTGTTTGATCAAGAAGACATTCAAGGTAAATCTGTTTAGTGTACTTTTTGATTGCTACTTCTCAAATCTCAGCATGGAATAAGGTTTGTTTGTAAACAGCAGTAAGGAAAGGTTCTGCTGACAGTCTGTATTCCTTGGCACGGATGGGCCGTTCTCTGCTATGATAAGCAGAGGCAGCCTCTTGCAACTGCACATCTGAGGGCATCAGCCAACCCGCCAGCTTCTGCCCTGGTGGTGGATAATTCATTCCTCTGCCAGGAGGAATGGAAAAGAACATGTCTCCTTTCCCTTCTTGGCTGGGCATCAGGGGGAACTACATGTACAAAAATTCCTCTTGCAGAGCAGTCACCTGATCTGGGGTAGCTGCACAGTGCTTGCCCACTTACAGATACACCAGCTGTAGGTGGCTGCCTCTCTTCTGCTCTTCTTTGGAACATTTGCTAGATGAGGGACACTGGAGCCCAAAGGCTCAAAGTGAAAATTTACCTGTGATAGTGAAAGTATGTCTTAATTCTCAGAAGATTTAGTAGTTATCTGGGATTGTGTGCATCCTCTGTATTTTGTCTCACAATTGTCAGCAGAGTTTTCGTGAAAGGGAACTGGAAGGGTGAAGGAAATTATAATGCCCAGATTTTTAGAAAGTGATGGTACAAAGGGTAGGATTGTGGAAACAGAACAGCTCTTTCAGATATAAAAAATGATAAATTGCTTCAGCATAATGATACTCATCAGAAGCAAGTGAGTAGCAGAAAAAGAATGTAATTTCAATTATGCCACAAATTCACTTTTGGCTGGCAGAAACGGCTAGCAGAGGGCAGACAGAATTTCCTTCCTAACCTTAATGAAATACAAGCGCTCTGATTTTAATTTGCAATTGGCATTTCTTCCTTGGTGCAGCAGAGACTGGAAAATACTGTCCCTCTTTTTTTTTTTTGCATGTATTTTCTTGGAAGCATTCCTCTGTTTGTGTTATTAATTCCCTGGTTTTTTATTATGTGAATTTCCTGTGATGATCTCATGATGTTTACAGCATTTCTTGCAATGTTGTAAACAGAGACTGATGCCTTGTTTTCATATTTGGGTGTGGCAGGGAGTAGCCACATGCAAACTGCTGGTGAGCCACATCCAGGGAGTCCTATCTAATATAAGCCTGAGACTCAATTCAGCAAGGCAGATTTGCTGCTAATGCCGTCAAACTTGAGGACTGTCTCCACTGAGTTCTGGGGGATTTAAACTGTAGTGAGAAAAGATAAATAAAGAAAAACGAAGGAGGAGGCTGAAAATTAATTTTAAGTGTCACTGGTTACTATTGCAGACCCAAGAAAGAAGAGTCCTTGAGAAAAAAATTAATGAATGTGCAGTGCTGTTGTGTATGCAGGGATTTTGAGTAATCGTAAACAAATTTTTAGCCAATATAACTGCTTCAAGTATAAGTAGCTCCTTCATATTCACAAAAAGGAAAAGAAGGAATTTCATAATGTTTACTGACATTTAGTAACGTGTCTGGGGCTATCTAAATGTTTTTAGTCAGAGGCCCTTACTGTATTTCAGGTAAGTTAATAAATTACATCACAGGGTTATCTGTGTGATTTACTCCAGCTTGACTGATGGAAGAAAGCGAGGCACAGGATTATTTAAAATGTATACTACTTTTTGTCTGTTTGTTTATTCCTGATCTCTTGAGTAGGGATGGCCACTGGGCTTCAAGGCCCAACTACTATGCAATGAATTCTTATTATTTAGCTGCTACTACAGTAGTATGTTCAGGGATACATTTGAAAGCAGTTTTGTATTTTATTTTGTTTTTCTGATTAGAATGGTAATATATGTGTGCCTAAATAGTTACTGTCATTTTGGATATGCTTTCACTGGCTGCCCTCCAAATCATAGCTTTTAACAGCAATCTTTAAACCCCCATCATTTGTCCTCGGTGTTTACTGCAGAAAAAGTGTTTCTGCTGCTGACTTTGCTCCCCCAGTCTAAGACAAAGTGACTTTTATACTGGCACAGAGAGTTGCCAGAGGCAGAAGCTATCACAGAGTAACTTGTTGGGTAGAGAGGGTAAACAAGTCACCAGTCTGTGAATCTCACTGCTACATGATTATCACTGAAGGGCAAGGATTTAGGGAGACTCAAAGGAGACTAGGCGTGCATCTGTATAAAGTGAGCAACCAGACCTGTCATACAAGTGCAAATATTACTACCAGTTTTGGAAATGGAGGCAAGACTTGATTTAGGATTTAAGTACACATTGAATTTGAGATTTACCTGGGGTCCCATTAGCTTGAAGGGATTTCCTGCAGAAGCTTCTTCTTTCAGGCCCTCTCAGTGATCATCCCCAGCTTGCTTCCCAAGGGAAACATGCAGGTGTCTCTCAGTCTGACATGCATAACCTTGCTAAAAGCATACTCATTGAAGCTGAGAGGCTTCACAGCTCCAAATCCCTAACAGAAGGGATTATACCTGAATCTGTCCGAAAATTGAAACTCCAATTTCATATTCTTCCTTCATCTGAGCTATTAGAAATCCTTATTCAAATGTCAAATGTCCATTTCTGTAATATGTTTTGGCATTTCATTTTTTTTATTCTCAGTACAGCTTCCAGACATGGCTGGCTTTTCTTAGTTGAAGCCTATCTTCTCCTCAGGAACTTTAATTAAAAATAGTCCATCCTAATAATGCAGTTGCTTGTGTAAGTTTTCTCAGGCAAAATAAATTTCAGTAGGCTACATCATCTTGCTGCTTGCTTATGGAATTTTTTTAATGGAAATTGACAGATCAACATCTAGTCAGTAATGAAAGGCCGTTACTTTTAATATTTTCTCCCAAAGGAAGTGAAGCAAAGAAAAAATTACAGATTTTCTAGGAAACCTGAGAGTCCAGCTTTTAGATGGTGCATGGTTATAAGAAGTCTTTCTAGCAAGGTTTACTCTGCCATCATGGATGTGTAAACTTAACCCTGGCTGTAATAAAATAGGATTTAGTGGTGCTCTGGACCTTCCCAGCAAAGTTGGAGCAACAGGATTTGTGTGGGTAGGTATGTGAGAGGGACAGCTGCATAACAGATCTGCAGTCACTTGTGGGCTGCAGCATTGCAGGGGGATTTGGGCTCTGGGTTTGTGCAGGGGAAGGGCTGCCACTCCATGCCAGACTCGGGCTGCCCCCTTCTCCAGGGTATGAGGGGAAGGACACGGTGTGGCAGAGCTCAGCACAGCCCATTGGGCGTCACAGTTTGTGCTGGGATTGGAGAAGATGAGTCTAGCAAGGGCTCAAGCTCCATGCAGGAATATGTGTATTCCTTTTCTTTGTTCACTGAAACATTTTAAAAATTATCCTCCAAGATTTCACAGGAGTTGTATAAAATCTATTGTTCCCCTTTTTACATTTATCAATACATTGTAGAAAAAATAGGAGCAGTAAGTATGACTAGGACACCGGAGCTGTTCTCACTCAGGTGAGAATTGGAAGGAAGGAATTCTACAGACCAAGTGCTGTGTGTGCAGTTTGGTGCCACTGCTGAGGAACTGAGATGAGGACAAGAACTAATCCCAATACACCTCAGCACTGCTTGGAAAGTTCAACCCAGAAGATTTTTTTTTAATTTTCTTTTATTTTATAGCATTCAGGAGATGCAAGTGACCTTCTTTGCCACCTTTCAGTGCCTGGACACATGTTCCTGCTCCTGCTGGGAGCTGGAGTCACTCACCCAGGCTCACTGGGATGGTGCCTGTGTGAGACTGCACACCTGGTGGGTTGAGAACAGGGAGTTTGGGTTCAGGGGTGGCCCAAAGCCACCCCTGAACCCAAACTGTGTGGCTGCTCTGAGAAGCAGCTGTGCACCCATCCCTTGTACAGGTGGCATCCATTGTGCCTTCTTCTAATCCTGCCCTTCCTGAAGGATTGCTCTCTTAGCCTAGCAGCACCAAACTTGGAGCAGCATTGCTGTTTTTACCCAAAGAAGCTCCAAGCTCAGGCAGGAACCACTTTTCTCAGTATTAGCTGGGGACTTGGGAACAATGGCAGTCTTGAAATCATCCTTGTGGCCATCTTTGGGGGTAGGATTGATTTAGAAGTCCTTGCGCATGTCATGGGGTAGGTGACACCATGAATGATCTGGAAGCTGAAGTCTACCTGAGAAGAATGTATGTCCCTCCTATCACATGAATCCATTTGAATCTAGTCAGACAAAGGGGATTTAACCACTGATTTGCAAAGAACCTTATTCGTCAGGTTAGTGGTGAGATGCAATTTTGTTGTTCCTCAGGAATTTTCTGTGCTTTGTGTGTGGACTTCTAACTCATGTTCATTGTGTTCTGCGGGAATTGAACTGATAGATGTAAAAGGTGACATCGTGAGTTCTTTACCAAAATGTTGAGAAAGGAAGAAAAACTGAAGGTTTGAACTTCTTTGGAGGCTATTCCTTTGAGCCAATATTCAAGGATATGGAATAGCAGGAAATTACTGATATCAACCCCAAGGCTCTTTTGATCCTCTGCACGGATTCTGGCTCTGTGCAGAGAAATTACATGTGGTCTTCTCTGAGTGAGTACTGAGATGTGCATTAGAGGCACACAGAAACTCCAGTGGGAACTGTCTGGAGCTGTTAACAAGCTTGGCTTTCTGGCATGCCCATCCCATCGACCTTTGCAAACACACAGAGCATTCATCTGAGGATGCAGAGATGTGTATTCCAGCAAATCTGTTATAGTCTGCAGTGGATGCTAAACAAGAAATTCTTGAACAACTGGAGGTGGGAGGTCATCAACATTTTCCATCGTAAATGTTAATGTATGTAGCAGACAGAAGGAGTATTATATAAAAAGTTAAGACTTTCACATTTTTCTGGTTCTGACCTATGGCAAGAAGGCTGATATTTGCATTATTTCCATGGTATTTTTTTATAAGGGAGAGAGTTGAAAGCAAAGAATTAAAAGATTTAAACTTGAAGCACTTTGTTCCTCTGAAAGTCTGATTTAAAGTGAAAACCTGTTTAAAAGTAGAAAGGGGTGAAATCAAGATGTGTCAAACTAGAAATATTTTTTGATTCTAATTAAAACTTCCAGTTAGAGGCAGGTATGTCCAAATTTCCTGGAAACTCTTTTTCTATAAGAGACACCATTATAAAATGCTAAGTTTCATTAGTTTCATAAGTTTCCCTTGATTGTGAGGGTGTTGTTATAATTTTATGAGGCCCAAAAATATCCCAAATACTTCACAGAAAAGGCAGAAGACAAGTTCTCTGTCATAAAGAACGTACAATTTAAAAATGAGGCTTACATTAACTGTTTTAAAGGATAATGAGTAATTTTCTGAGTCATTACCTGTAGTATGTCTGAAATTTTAGCAATGATAAACCCTCTAGTGTTGTCCTGAGACATGCAGTAGAGCATAAATATAATGTAGAAGATTTATGCTGGGAAAACAAACTTGTTTATGGGCATACACTGAAAGAGATTGTAATAAGGTCTTACTGAAAAGCTCTTGCATAGACTTAGGCTGTGGGCAGGTCTCCTACCTATGCATGAGTCAGGAGAACATATCACCACCTGCAAAAAGACAAGCAATGTTTGCAGTCTCTTCACTTCCAGTTTTCTCCTGTAACATGGCTGCAGCATTGTTCTCCTTAAGACTCTCTTCCTTAATTTAGTGATGGTGATGTACCTCTGTAAACCAAGAAGTTTCATGCTGACCTCCTGCACAGCAGTAATGATATCTTTAAAAAAGCCAGGTTTTTGTCTTTTATTCAGGTGTTTTCTACATTCTGTTACAGGTTGTTCCAGACATTTTCCATTTGCACTTGATGCTCTGTACTGAAAGCGTAGTTTCAAGTCAGAATGGATAAAGTTGTGATCCTTCATGTTCTGACTGTATTGGTGAACAATATGAACAATATGAATCAGTTCTTTGAAACTGTGTATTTTCTTGACACATTGGAACAATTCTTGATTCTCATTCCCTTTTTAAGCTGACATTCATGGCTTGAAGTAATCTTAGGAGATTGTGTTGGATTCCTGTCCAGAACATCAGAAGTTTCAGAATGGGATTTCCAGTTTTGGAAACAGGCATGTGATTCCCATTCATCCTTTTTCTCTGAATGAATTCTTATTCCTGGAAACTTAAGTGGTGGTGTCTTTTGCTCAGTGTGAGCATGGAATAGGTGAGGCAGACTATATCCCATTAATGTCAAAAAGAGATGCTGAAGTGAAATTGAACACAGCTAGTAAAGACTATAATCAATAAGTAAAAGAATCTATGCTGTTTTATTGAGCCTTATAAATAAAATATGAAAATGTGTGGTATGTAGAACATACAGCCATTATGTGCTTTATGTCTTTGTGGGCACATTTATGGACATATATAAGCAAGGCCAAGTAGAAAAAGAAAATAAGTGTAAGGACTGTCTAGTGGCACCATCTCTCCCCCTAATTTTATTTCTCTGCCCACTTTAAGCAGAATGCAAAATACAGCATTTCCTAATGTGACGAGCTGCCAACTGGTTAAGTTTTACACCATTCCCAAATTTGTTTCCCCCTACATCCCATAATAAGCCCTATGCCCCTTTAGGCAGTAAGCCCCGTGTTTTGCATGGAAGTCCAAGAAAAAAGTTTTTTCCCCCCAGCTCTTCATGGGTTTCACTCTAGGGACAACAGTTTCATAATATCCATTTTCACCCTCTGATTTCACTGATTAGGTCACTTGGGTTCCTCCACCCCTTGTCATTCCTCTGATCCTCTCCAGGTCTCTGTGTTTATTGTGATAAAGCCTTTAGTCAGACAATCTTGTACCCTTAATTTTCATTCTTTTTTTTTTTTTCATTTTTTGAGGTGTAACTTTTTTAATACAATAGCCTTCATATTCCCAGGTCAGTCATTCTCAGAACAAATAAAATGAACAATCTGGCAGTGGATGCTGGTGGACTATCTTAGATCCTCCTACCTATGTCACAATGCCATCAATTACACTTGGGTTCAAGATTTAATGCAAATAAAAATAAGCCAAACCATCATGTTTTTAATGTCCCCAGAAGGAAAAACTTACAATAGAGACATTGAGACATACTCTTGAGTTACTGTGCAGGTTTTAGGCCTTTAGCATTTTATACTAGATTGTAAAACCAGAAATATATGTCCTGTTGTTTGATGAACACATGGCCCTGGAGCACTCACTTTTCTTAGAAGAGGAGGAAAATATGCTTTATCAGTTCATTCTTTAAACTCCTCCTGTTGAAAAAAAGTGTAGCACCATGCACTGGTTCTTCCAGCATCACTACTGCATAAGTAGCATATTTGTAGCTTCCAGTATTGCAGCTGTTCATACCTTCAGCTGCATTTTCAGGACTTGGAGAGACAATAAGGAGGAAAAAATGTCTGTGTAGGAGGTACAGTTTTCCAGATCTGTTCAGGCTTAGTATTCTCTTGGAGTAATGAGGAACAGATGAATACTAACAACATGATTTTTGAAGTCCCCATTTAGCGAAGCAGCTTTGCTTGGAGCTATTGTCCACAGTGCCTTTAGAGACCAGTGGACATACTTTAGGTGCTTTAGGTAAACTAAGAGATAAGCAATAATCACTCAATCTTTACCATTAGAAGTGAAGTTTGTTCCAGTTTTGTTGCCTCTAAGAGTTCCTGTTGTCTGTCTTCTGTTGATTGATTAAAGAAAAATTTTGCTTATTCTTAACTTTATGTAGTGCTTTAGCACATTGTACAAACCAAACATGACCAGCTTCTTCATTTTAGGACTGCACTCATTAAACAGAAATTATTAAAAGAGATTTAGCTCTTGTACCACCTTGATTTGTACATTCTGTTGTTATTTAGTGTTGCTGCTGCTTTCTGATGCCTGGTGTGCATCCCAAAGTTGTTAGGTTAGTAGTAGTTCCAGGCTCATTTTCCCTCTTTTTGTTGTATGTCAGAGGCATCTCAAAGGCTGATGGGAATGGCATCAGGATGAAGAAAGAGGGGCCATGGGTAGTTATGAGTTGTGTGTGTTCTTGCAAGACCTTCATGGCAGCAGGATGCATCCAGTCCTTTCTCAATAAATCTCTCTTTTCTCTCCTTAAGTCTGGCAAACTTTGGTTTAAATATCAGAAAATGCTGCTGCTGACAAAGCTCCTTAGCAAAGTGTTCATTTGGGGTAAATGCTTGCCTGACCAGAAGTACAAATATGAGTCCAAATGAAGTGTTTGTAATTTACTGCCTGGCATAAAACCATGCAAAACGAAATACAAAGTCAGCTGAGATTAAAATTAATATCAAAAAGTGGTTGGAGAGATACTATCAATTTCTACCTGCCCATCCAAAGAAACTGCCTTCCTTGTGACTTCATTTTTGAGATCTCAATAGGCTCATACTTGCTGATTTGAGACAAGACATAAAAGGGCATGTGGATCCAAAAATAACCACTCATGTGTACTCAGATGTTGTTTTAAAAATTGTTATACTCAGGGGTTTTTACATTTTAGAATATTCTTGTTTACTAGAAGTGCACAGGCAATGCCTAGCTGCTCAGATTTAACATTGTAATGGCACTGCTTGAAAACAGGCCAAAAAACCCCCAAAACAACCCTGAAGGAAAGTCCTAAAAGGGCCACAAAATTTCGTAACTGAGGTCTGAAACTAATCTATAGCTCATAAGAATAAGGAGGAGACTTCCTGGCTCGGAAGACTATCCCTATTAACTTGCCATCAGGCTTTTTGCCCATTTGAAACAGCTGGTGGTGTCTGCAGCAGAGATGTGATCCCGGAAGATGGATGGACAACTTGATTAGTCTCTGTATCATCTTCTTACATTTCTGCTAAAATGGTGTTCACATTAAGAGGCATTCAAGGACAGTCTGCAGTCTTGAAATGGACACATTCCTTTGAGAGACATAAATTGAGCAGGGAGAGTCCATCTCAGTTTATGTATTTGTGTTAAGCTTTTGCCAATAGTGAGTCTTTCTTTCTTTCTTCTTTTTTTTTTTTTTTAATTTGTATTCAGCATCTTTTTTCATTTGTGATGGAAGAATGACCCCATACCAAGAATTCACTATTGGTCACTCATTTCACAGCTGGCCATGGTTTTCTTTCTGAATAATGAATATAATTATCACCAGCAAGGCTTGTTTGTGGTGGGACTTGCACATTTTCTCTCACAGGCATGGTACATTTTTATTTTTCTGTTTGCTAAGATAGCTACAGTTATCATTATTGCTTTTTTAAAGAATTCTGACAAGTACTAGCATTAAAATTAGATTACATTACTTTAAAATAATAAGGTCATCAGCAGAAAAACTGGGGAAAAGAAAATGTCAGAAGAAATATCCAATTTTCACAAAGAGGACAGACAGATGGTTCACTCATTAGCAATAGGCTCCTGAAATGCCCTCTCCTGCTTTTCCTTTATCCTGTATCTGAGCACCCTACTGTTTTGTAGATCAGTGTCTGAAGAGCCAATTGCTTGTCCTTAGAAACTTTAAATTGAACCCTGTGATTGCACAGTATTCAGGAGAGCATGGAGTGAGCTGGTGACCTTCTGTTTGATGGATGGGGATTAATCAATCATCTCTCGGGTGGAAAACCTCTGGGAATCCAGCGAGGGCCCAGGCCAGCATGGGACTAATGTCAGACTTTGGTCTGCAGATAAGATGGAAGAGTGTTTTGCTATTCTTGTGATGCGGAGATTACAGACAGACAAGATTGTGCATTTCCCTACCAAATGATGTGATTGACTAACACGCTCTCTTGCTTTTCCAGAAGTGGCTTGGAAGAACTGGTAGGACATGGAAGAGTGAATTTAGTTATGGACTATATCAACAGCAGCTGGGACGGATTTTAGCCTCATTAATTGTTAGAATCATAGCATATATCAGGTTGTAAGAGATCCATAAGGATCACCAACTCCTATTCCCAGCTCCTCACGGGACTTTATTGAAACTTTATTGTCTTTAATGAAACTTTATTACTAGAAGTATCATCCAGATGCTCCTTGAACTCTGACTGGCTTGATGCTGTGACCACTTCCCTGGGGACTCTGTTCCTGGAATCAACCAGCATATCAGTGAAGAACCTTTTTCTAATGCCCAATCTGAACTCCTCCTGATGCAGCTTGATTCCACGGTTGATCATAGTGTCACTTCCAAGTATAAACCTGGTTTAAGTGTTTATTCTCTCTTACTGCCAAGTAGTTCTCACTGCTGTCATTACATTCTCTCCACTTACACAAATCCCTGGTTGTTCTTGCTTTTGTCACTATATCAACCTTACAGCTGATCTCTTCTTGGGGTTTTCCTTAATGTGTGTTTCCAGATGGCAGACCTTTTATTTACTGGGCTAGATCTTTGCCATGTATGAAGAGATAGTTTTTTTTTGTGGGAGTCCTAACATTTGCAGCCTATCCAGCTGGGATTTGGACCCTACAAGCTGTAGGGAAGCCACTGGTAGTAGCTAAAAAAGTGACTTGAAAAAAAATCCTCCACCCAAAGCAGTGTTTGTGGTCTCGCATTGAGAAGTGAAGGTCACCAAGGGTGCACAGGATTCCCAGTGAGAATATACTCCTTTTCCACTGTGGCATGCCTGTTTCTCTGCTTGAGTCATCCTACCAGTGCCTGCCTCTTTTACTCAACATACTGCTCTTTTTGAAGCTCCTTGTCTTTTTTCAGCTCTTAAAACAGGGAGAGGTGAGCAGTTCTGACCTCAGATCGACAGCTGAGAAATAGCCCCTCAGAGCTATAAACTTGGATGTTATGTTTTGTGGCAAACTTCTTATCTATATTGCCTTTTTTTCACTCTTTCCTTCTCTTTGATTTAGTGCTTCACGTTCAAGAAGACAGCAGTAATGAATTAGGTAGAGGAGCAGAACTGTACACACTGGGCAGAAAGGTGTGCATTCCCACTTTAACAGAATTAACTCCATCTCTGCAGCAGCAGCTGCACGTCATGTCTGGTTTGTGCCAGGTTGCACCTGTTAACACCGATGCTGAATTTGGCTCATTTGCAGGATAGCTGCCACAACATAAAATGACATGTGTGTGCAGTATGGTGGAACATCAAATGGAATCAGAGAATAAATTGTGACCATCATTTGTGTAACTGTGGAATCATCTTAAGGTATATTTATTTTCAGTACTTGCGTGCTTTTTAATTCATGACAAATTATATGCAGGTTTTATCCCAGGATAATAACAGAGAATTTTTCTAAATGCAGCGTAAGATAATTACACAACAGTTTATCTTTTAATTCCTATTGCCTGGTGAGTAATCAAGTGACCTTAACTCTAGCTGTTATTCTACATATGATATGCAGATCTTTTCAAAACCCAGATTTAAAGATTAATCCTTGCAAAGATTTAATCCTTGCAGCAATTCTGTGAGGTACATACATGAGCAAACTGCACTCTAGAAGTTAGGCCATACAGAAATCGGTGTTTAACAAAAACTCAGCCTTCTCATTTACCACATCCATGTTTGCATCTGCTGCTTTTGGGGGGCTGCAGAGAAATCAAAACTGTGACCTCTCTTGCAGAATAACCTGCTCCTTCTTCTCCAAAGTGGGTGTAGTCCCAGGACATTTTTCTTCCTTTTTCTATGTGTCTGCCTGACCCTTGCAGCTGAACTTTGGGATTCTGCTGACTGTGCAGCCTCTTCAAGGCTCTGCAAGAAAGTCTACATATTTTAGGGGTTGTTTGCATCATAAATATCTGATTGTGGGAAAATCAATATCACTTTTCTTCATTTAGCTGCTTTATACAACAGTGCACAAAGATCCAGGCACATTTGCACAAACATCCAAGCATAATGAGGTTTAAAGCTCATGATTTGAAGAAATTTGCATCAGCAGTGTGGGCTCTGGGGCCACTTTGTTGCCAGTTACCCTTTTTTGTTTGGGATACGTCAATGTTCAGCTAATGTGTCATGTGGGAGAGGACAAAGAGGCTTCAATGGAGTCTGAAATTTCAGTTAATCTCTCTGTGGGGACACACACAGACTGATAGGAAATCAACAGAAAGAGCATAAGGAAACAAAACAGTAAAAAATTTCCAGAAAAGCTGAACATACCACCCTGTCTCTAATGTGGGAGCAGCCATCTGACTGTATACTACCAAGCTAGTATCCTAAGAAACACCTCAAAACTGTTTTTTCAACGTTGAGGTTCTTTTGTTCTCATTTTAAAAAGACTGAAATAACCAAGTAACGATGTAAGAGCTAGTGATGCTGTCAAAAACTGTAACCCCTTAGATGATATTATTGCACTGTTGTACCCCAAATATTGATTCAGAAAAGGTTCTGCTTTCATGGTCAGTGTCTGAGAAAAAAAGGCTTTTGAATCAAAAGATTTGAACAGGAACATTCAGACTATAAAAGTCTATATGCATTTGTGTTCTTTGTTAAAATCCAGCCAAAAGGAAATTACTGCTTCTGCAGATTATTCCCTCATTAGACCCCGTGTAGTTCCTTGCTGTGAAATATATCCAGAAGTGCTGTTCTGTGCTGGGAATGTGTTAATGCAGCAGCAGCATTGGGGACATCACTCCCTCCACGCAGCGTGCAGGGACACCTGGCATTGCTTTTCTAATCTTTCTGTATTAAAACCTTGTTACTCGTTGGAAAATCAGTGTCCCCTGGCATCTATGGAGAATACTGTTTCTTGAAAAAAATTAGGAGGAAGAACAGTTGTTTAAGAGGAAATCTTGTCAAAGCTGCTTTTTAAAATATTTAGTGGAACTACAATCAGCTGGTGGCCTGGAGTATTTTCTGCAGACTAATTGCAGACAGTATTTGCAAAGTTTTAAAAGTCTTCCCCTCCCTCAGCTCTTACCCTGGACTCAGCTCTTCCCCTTGGCTCAGCTCCTTAACATTGGCTGGCAAGCATCTGTCCCTCACAGGTTTACTGTGTGACAGTATTTCAGCCTGGGGTTTAATGAGTATGTCCAGAGTTCCTTGTGAGAACTGAACAGTGTGAGCTTGTGGGGAGGCTCGCTGCTTAAATTCACACTTACATGAAAAGCCACATAGAAGTCAGAGGGCAGAGGAGAGAAAGAAGCGCCTGAAGACAAGAAAGGCAGAGGAGAGCATGTCATTCAGAGGAGTTGTGTGGAATCTGACAAGTGTGCATAAATATTGGGCCTGCCCATAATAGGGCTGTGATTCTGCAATTCCTGCTGAAGTGAGGTCAGTGGGATGCCTTACATGACGAATAGTGAACCGCTCACATCAATACGTGCAGCACGACTTTGGAGCATGAATAGCTGTGAATACTATAGGTTCACTTTGCTTTGCCGAAGTTAAAATGGGTATTGAATTTCCGTTGCGGGTGGTCAGGATTTTTAGTCCTATTTTGATATTATTTTTCTCTTATTTCTGGGTAGAAAACTTTTTATGCCTCAGTGCTGCTTAATGGTGTTCAGAAAGTTTTATTTTTAAGGAGAATCCCTGCTGAACCATTTGGAAGGAACATAGAGACAACTTTTCTCATCTTGCAATGTCTGCAAGGCACTGCTGGAATCATAGCAACAAGTGTGTACATAATGCTGTAGAGAGCCCAATGGCAGAAAGTGACATTAAAAAGCAGAGGTATTTCCTTTAAGAACCAGTCAGAATCAATCATTTGATATTCCTAAAGTGTAAGTAGTTTTATTGTTATGTGAAAAGTGGGGAGATTTCAGATAAGTAATTGCCTTCTAATAAAATTGGTAATTTATTCCTCTTAGAATTTAAGGTTGCAGCAAGCTTTCATTCTATTTCTTTCATTTCTATTCTGTTTTCTTATAAGGCTAGACTATTTGGCTAAAACCTGCCATTTTTTATGTTGACAGTTAGGGAAATGAATAGGCAAAATCCGAAGAGGATTCATCCAAATGAGTTTCAGTTCCAAGCCATTAACAATAATGACCTCAATTAGAGTTTTATTTTGCTTAATTCTAGATCTACATTTACTTCAAGTTTCTTTGTCTCCTTCTGGAGCACAAACTGCTTTCTCCAGTTTTCCTATGTAAATGAAAGCATGTTATAAATTCATATTCTAGTTATATGCAAAATAAGGAGTAAATAACAAAGCCCGATTAGGAAATAGGGTGTCATTCAGGGCATTTGGCATGGCCAGGAAAAGCTTTTCCTGCATTGACAGGTGAGCCAAGTAGCACGGGAACATATTTGTGTATGAGAGAGGGAAAGTGCTGTGTGCCTATCTGAGATTCCTTTTTTTAAAATAACTTCATTTCCCTGTACTGAATTTGGAGATGTGCAAATGTTGAACAGTCAATGGTTTTCATGGTGTTTTTGTGTATGCTGCAAACTTTTACCTGATTTTTTTCTATTTTTTCTTTTCTTCTTTTTTTTTTTTAAATGTTTTTTTTCTTTTTTTTTTTTTTCTCTTTTTCAAAGAGGTGCTGTGGATCTCTGAGGGCTTGCACTCCTCACTTGATGATCCCAATAAGCGAAGTCCAGTGTTCCCCTCAGGATAAGAGGGGGATTGCATTTAGAGGCAAAACACTGCCAAAGATGGGGGAGAATCAGTTCCTGGAGAGAGAGACCTGGGCTTTGCCACACTTTAGAGATTTACAGGGAGAAAAAGTGGGTGCTTCTCCATTTCTGTTTATCTCAGAGCTCCCTTCAGGGCTCTTGGGAGCCTGGCAAGGTAGAGCAGTGAGGGAAGGAAAAGTAAGTGTTGAAAGTGATGGCTTGGTTGAGACCAGCTGCTAATTGCCTATGGTTTTATTTGCTCTGCCCCTCACAATATTTAAGATATCAAGACTGGCAGGATCTTAGAAAAGAGCTTACGAAAGGATCTGGGGATTTCAGGTTTCTCAAACAAGCAAAAAATCACCACACTTAGATTTCTAAGAACAGAATAGGAGTGCACATTTTATTGAAATCCTCCATAAAACCTATAATCATATAAAATTTGCACTGTTAATAAGCAGGCACATGGGAAGATCAGTCCCACAAACAGTTTTATTCCCTTTATTTCTTGGTCAGTGGGCAGGGCACGTACTCAGGTGGCAACCTTAGCATGTCTGCTTTAGGACCACCAAAAATTCCAATTATGCAGTTCTTTGGCTGTGGGAATCCTTAACACGGCTATTTATGCCCTCACTTTAAGCACTGACACTGTGGTACCCTTTGAGATAGAGTGGGCCCTCCACTAAGAAAAAGCTTACCTGTGAAGAGATGCTTTTTCCAGGTGGCCAAGGAGACAGAAATAAAGAGCCAGCAATGAATTAAGTGGTAGAGAGAAACAGTTTTCATGTTTTAATTAGAAAAATGAAAAGTGCATGAATTTCCTCATTGTAATAGTTTCTGTCATCTGAGAAATAATGATCTAAAAAAAATTGTCGGTCTCTGCCAGCCCTTCCTCAGGGCTGTCATTATTCACTCTGATGCATGCATATTATTCGTAGTCATTAATCTTCTGCACCCAGGCTGGTCTAAAGCCTATTCTCCTATTAGTTGCTATGTTTCAGTTCAAAAGCTCTTCCACTGATCCAGCCCAGACATTTCCATTTTGTTACTCCTGGGAGAGTAAAAGCTTTTTGTGAATTCTTGCATTGACCAGTGGTAGAGAAGGAATATTTAGCTACCTGATTTGAAGTTTTTCTTTCCCCTTTTTTTTTTGCTTTGCTAGTCAGAGAAAAGAGGTGGAGATTTATCAAGTCCCTTACCAAATCTGTGCTTGCTTTTTCTTCAGGCTTTGTAAAATAATCCTAGATTTGTATCCTTGCCTGTCAGACCTTGGTATGGCTTCAGGACATTACCCGATCACCCGATCCCCTCTTTCATCAGGCATCCCTGCTGCCTTACTTTTAATCGCAGCAGAACAGCAATTGTGTCTAATTAGATACCTCTCTGCAGCAACCCCTGAATGATATCCCATCTCCTACAAACTCCTGTTTCAGTGGAGACAATGAGAGCCTTACATTGCCTGAGGCCTTAGTCGAAGCCTCAACGAAGTTAGTGGAAGTGTGAGACTTTTTTTTTTTGAAAGCATTAAAAAGTGGTGATAGGTATGATTTTGGCACAGAATTATATTGCACTATGATGTCTGGTATTTAGCCATTTGTATATAGTAAAATCCCTGTACTTCATATGCTGATTTATAGTAAGAAAATCAAAGTGCCTGCTTTACGTTTTAGTCAAGAAGTACAGAAAAGGGTACTTCCCCTGATCATATTCCCAGGCTGTGGTCCCCAGCAGGAGCAAGCCATTGCTGCTTTGCTACCTGAATGCTTTGCAAAACTTTCCACATATGAAGAGGTTCTTGGGAGTAAGCAAATCAAATACAAAGCCCATCAGGATGTTCCTGCTCTGATGTACTTCAGCATGAGAAGTGCACGGAGATTAGAAAGTCTTTGGAGTTAGTCTAAAAATGTCTTTTCAGAAGCTGATTTGCAAATCATCTTCAGAAACCTCCTTAACTAGGCAGCAACAACAACAAGCTCTGCAAAGGGATCCATAAGCTCTTCCCATGTGTTTTGGTGCATGGTTACAACCAAGGACACACTGACCAACATAATTTTTCAGCGACTGGTGAAGTCAACAGTGCTGCTCACCTTTTTCATATTTCATTCTATATTTGGGATTGGACCCATTAGCTGTCAGTCTTCATTTGTTATCATAATAATTTCATAATAAAAACACCAGTGTTAAATGGGACTCAGGTTACGGATTTATTCCCTCAAAATAAGAGGGATGGTACAAGTTTCCCAGGCTGCCTCACAGTGCAGATATGGTCCCTTCCTACTCACTGCCCTATCTTGGGACTGGTCATGGCATGCTCTTTTTCCTTCTGTTTTGCATTGAAAAAGAAAACAGATAAATCATTTTCCTTCATAACAAATCTGTATCAAAATAAAGTACAGGACTTAGGCCCCAAATAGGATGCATTGTACAGAGGGATGAATACAGCAAAGTTGAAGCAGTGAGTTCCTCCTTTGGGCAGATGCTGAGCACCATTGCCTGCCCAGAAACCAGCTCTCTGATGCACTGAGGCAGTGCAATGGGGTGGCTCGGGACACTCAGCTCCTGTGTCAAGGCATGGAAAGCTGTCTGTGCTTCCAGGAGCTACAGAGCAGATCAAAAAGCATTATCTCAACCCCTGCTTTTACCCATCTCTCTAGGAGCCATTCTCAGAGGTTTGAGACCTTGGAGACTCTCTTCCAAGTCTCCCTTCCACACATAAGACTCAATAATGCACAATTTGTCTAATTCTGTGCTTTTGTCCTCAGAGTCAGAGCATACTTTTGTATCCAGAGGCAGAGACCATGAATCCCAGCAAGGAGCTTCAGGCAGCTCGTTTTAGGCTTCAAAGCAGCAGTAGCATGAAAGAATGCAGCCCCTGCACACTAACAGAGCCACCCCAGCTCCCCACAGGCAATCAGAAGGGATTCCTTTAAATCTCAGTCCAGCCCCAGGAGCAGACAAAATAGTTAGGGATAACCCAAACACCAGTCCAGGTTGGAGTCTCCTTAGAAACTTGCTTCATACAGAATTATTTTGCTGTTAGCATTTATGGAATGTTTATAACTTCTCTGTGCATTTTTAATTTTAGCGTTTAAAGCACTGTGTTCCCACTTGGGCTTGTCATACTCCTTTCTAAGCACATTTTTGTGACGCTATATCCATCATTTAGTGTTTTTCATTTGATCTTACAGGGTTGCTGCTGACAGACCTTTGTAGACTGGTTTGCGACTAAGGAATTGCGAATTTTGCAATTATATGCTCTCCTAACAATTTCTTTCCCTCCTATTTCCAGCTTCAGTTTGGTGCACAGATAGCCTAGCACTCTTCTCCCATGAGAGCAACTCTTCCTTCACAGAATATGCTGGGAGAATGGGCGGACAATTGCACTGACATGCTTGGAGGACCTCTGTCCCCTTCTTGTCACTTCTGCCTGCCCTGGCTTTACTGTTTCTTAATTACAATTGCTACACTCTGGCTTGAATTTCATCTGTATAATTGATGACTTTGTTCATTGTAGCAGAACTAACTTTATTTGTGCTTGATCTGTGACTCCTAGGGCTTGCTGAATACGAATGTCTTGGGGGTGACCCATTACCTGGCAGCAAACAGCTGTGTGCATTGGATGATGTATAGGAAAGTGTGTCACAGGTAGCAGCTATCCAAGGTTCAAAAATGTCACCAGCTCTCCAAGTGTGAATTTTCTGTCTTTTTGCTCTATTTTTATAACCCCGTTTTTCAGAGTGCAATGTTCTTAAAATTGTGAAATAATAGATGGGCAACCGAGGATTACAAAGACTATCTGGGGCATGTTTGTTGGGGATCATTGCAGTTGGCCTTTAATCTCTCTGCTTCTTTAGAATTTCATTTAATTCTTTATAGAAACAGCAAGTTGCTCTAATACAGGAGAGATTAAATATGCTTGTACTTGTAGTTGCCTGCTCAAAGAAAATTTTCCTTTCCATCTCCAATGTAAGGCATAATCCTTTGGCTGTTGATCTATTAGTGTGGAAAGCACAGATGTTGTACAGTTCTGAATATCTTTCTCAGCAAAAAGACTTCCAAAAATGTTCTTTTTTCTAGATTCTATGAAATTTACTCTTTACGCCCATACCTTGAACACTACAGAGATTGCAGAGCTGTGTGTTTTCTCCCTCTGCCAGTTTTGTAAACAGTTGCAGTAACCTCCTGACCTAGTATGGGCTTGGAGCTTTGCTGAGCTCCTCTCCTCTCCTTTACCAGCCCTGTCCAAATCATGTCGAACTCTGCTTTGTCCCGTCACTGTCAAACTCTCCAATTTGTTCCTTCAGTCCTCTGAAGCCTGTCCTGATAATGGAACTGCCAGCTATGTAGTATTACTTTCTAAAAGGTCTTGGTGGCAGAGGATTAGCAGTCTCTACCTCTGCAATTGGACAGCAGGTGTCTATTCCCTGTGTATATACTGCATACTTACTCTTTTTCCGGAAAAAAAAATCCCCAACATTTATGCTTGTAATAGATTGGCTGTGCTACAGGAAATGTCAGGCTGGGTCTGCAGTGATCAGCAATAAATACTCTCATATTGTCTTCCTTTGGGAATGCAAACTCCCAGTTCCCTCTCTGAGCACTACCTGGCGTGCAGTCCCATTCAGTAAAGCATAGTAGGGAAGCATTTTTTCATGGAGAAGAGGAGGGAAGGGCAGTCAGCCTCTGTTTTCAGGCAGTTGGCATTTAGCACTGGGTGACGCAGCTGATGCCGAGCAGTGTGAGGTGGATGGTGGATGGCAGGGCAGGTATATCAAGGACTGCTTTTTCTACCAGTTGTCTATTTTGCCCAGGCTGCCACAGTAAGAGTCATCACAAGAGAGAAGAAAAAGACTTAAAAAGAGTTGTACAAAGTTGTTTCATCTTCTCAGGGAGTTGGTTTTTTTTTTCATCTTCTCAGGGAGACTCTATTTGGTCCAGAGAGGTGGAGAAGGGAGCCCAAACTGGCACTGCTGGCCAAGGGGCTGGCTGGGTGCCTGCCCTCACTGTGAGTGACACTGTTTCCCTCTGGGCATGCTGAAATGTTGCCTGGGCTAGGAGCACCAGGCGTGTGTCATTCCGTAGGGTTTCATGGCTGACGATGAGCACTGTTCCTGTTGCCAAGCTGTTTCAGGACAGGTCTGCTTCTGTGTGTACATAGTGCCCAGCACATTTTTCACGGGCTGTCTGCTATGGGATTACACTAACAAGGTAATTAGAGGGCTCAGGCAGTGTCAGCACAGCACATACCACTCGGATTAAGCCTGACTCTTCCACAAGTTCTTTCCCAAAGGGATGCAGGCTGACATGGCTCCCATTTGCGGGCTGGAGCTCGGTTACTGCAGCTTAGCTGACATATAGGAATTTGGGGTGCTGCTCCTGCCTCCTGTGGCAGTGAGGAGGAGGGGGTGAGTGGTCCTAGCAATGGTTACCATGGGCGTTACAGGCGTAATGTGGTGGGAGATGGAGCAGCAGAGGCCTGGCAGCAATGCACGGCTGTGGTTGGCATGGATGCCGCTCCTGCCTGGCGGAATTGTGAGGGATGTGGCGGCAGTGCTTTCCTCCTCAGGCTCAGATGGTGCCCAGGCAGAGGATTAGCACATGTGTGCGTGATACGGGGTTAAGGAACGGGCACAGTGCGAAGAACTCACATTTAATAGCTGCGCAAGTGGAAGGATGACGAGGCTTGGAGGGATGTTTGCTCCTGGCACATCAGTGTCACTCTACTAGTGTAGCAGGAGGGGAAAAAGGCAGCACAGCAATCTGGCTTCCTTCTAGTTTCCTTCACCTGAAGAAGGACTCTCCATAAAAAAGAAAAGTCTGGTCTCAGTGTGTTATAATTTTCTTTATGTATTGTGACAAATGTAATTCAATTAGGATATGTTATATCTTAACAAAATGGGACAGACAGGGACTTTTAAAATATGTTCTAATGAATTTAACACGTTATTAGGAAGTGTTGGGGCAGAAGAACTATGTAGAACAGTGATACATGCTAGTGGTTAGGATCTCAGCTCTCTGTTACAGGATTTATTTTATTATATTGATAACAGTTATTGTATCACTGGGCTATATCCTTTTCCAATTGTTTTCATAATTACTTAGTAATTGTTATATTAATAAGAATTATTATATTGGTTTCTGTTCCCCGCATCAGCCTCCACTGACCAAATATTAAGTGAAATAGTGTGTTGTGAGCTGAACACAGCCCAGCTGTCTCCCATCACTCCGAGAGCTGCTGTCTAACCTTCCAGGGCTTCAGACAGCAGGTGCAAAGCTGCTGTTTCCCTCCCCAGCACACTCCCAGACCTGTCACACCGCAATATTTGTAAACACCAAGGCAGCTAATATCACAGACTGCATGGGAAGGGCACCAGGAAGCCACATGAGACAGACAGTGCGGTGTGTCTGTAGCAAGAAGCAAAGCAAAGAGGCTCCTCCAAAGCCCCTATTCATAAGCTTAGCACAATAGAGTAATGCAGCGTTAGGGAAATTTAAGCTGGTGCTGAAAGCTAGTGTGCTTTTCTACTCTTTTACTCAAGGGATGCCTTTTATCCTGAACTGCAATGCTTATGATATTTCAGACATAGCTTGCTTTCCTAGGTCCTGTGAATGATGAATATCACCGTATTTCGAGGTTTCTAGTAAATGAAACGCATATGGGAATGAATGGAGATATTGATCACTTGCGTCAAGCACAGCTTTATCAGGGCTTGGTGAGATATCTTTTTCAAGGGCCTACAGCAATTGAAAAGCAATTAGAATTTCATTGTACTTTCCAGTTCCATTAACCATCCTGTAGATACGTACAAGAGTTCCCAATGAAAAGTCTGCCACTGCGCTGTCACTGCGCAGCTGTTGTAATGCAGGAGCATGGGATGGCAGCAAAGCAAAACTTCAGCCAAATACTTGGGTCTTACAGACACTTCAGGCCTCAATAAAGAATGGAAAGTCACTCTGTTCTACCTTAAATAAGGGATGTTGCTACAGAAATGGGAAATGCTTCCTTTCCCCAAGTGGTCAGGTAACGGAACAGGACAGTGCAGTGTGATAGCTGAAATTTGCCCCTCCTAAAGAAACAGGTCCTGGTTATCATCCAGGTCATGTTCTTTTCTTCTTAGAAGAGTTTATTCATCACTGATTTAAGAGTGCCAGAGCTCCGCACAAAGGGTTTTTTCTTTATGTACAAGACTGGACAAACAGGGATAGCTCTAAAGCAGTAAGATGAAGCAGAACCACGCACGTCTTCAATGTCAGGGTTTAGCAAGTCCAAAGCTGCAAAAAGCTAAGAGGGAAATAGCCTAGAGTGGCTAGCAGAGCTGCATTTGTGTGGATGAGGTTTGCTGGAGAAGGAGCATGGAGATTCCTGTCCTTTTTTATCTCCTGACAGAATCTTCCTATGCAGTCCGGCACAGTGCCTGGAAAACACGTGCAGTGGAGCGTTCCTGAGCAGTGATTAGTGGTGCAGTTAATGAACACTGGTTTATATCTCTTGGGGATAAATCCACCTTCTGACCATCTGTTAACAAAAGGATCTGGTTTTCTTCTGATTCACATAGATGCCAAGCAGAATTACCTTCATTTAAATCACTGGTGTGTCTTGGAGAGTAAGTGCTATTAAAAAGTTGATCCATTGGCAAGATCTCTTAATGAGTCACATTCTGTGGGGCAGAGATCATGCCTCTCTGGGTGGTTTGTTCATTCTTGAACATGAGAAGGCCCAACAGCTAACAAGAATTTAGCTCTTGTTATGAAATGCCAATATGCAGCACTGAAGCTTTTAGCCTTGCATTTACTGCAATCGTCAAGTGGTCTGCTTCACCTACTGCTGGATTTGGAGCAAGTGGATTTGGTTACTTGTGCATATTTTTTTTAAATACTGTCAGTTCCCCCGCAGGCAATATCTTCTAATGAATGCAAATGAAAATTGTGATTATCCATTTCAAAGCAATCGGTAGCAAGCTATCATTGCCATAGAACATTATTTATACAGCTCATAAGCACCAGTGATGCTGGTGCATAATTCCTCACACATCACAGTAATAGAAACTGCCCTCAGGGCTGGACTTTCCAATCCAGCCTCTGTTTTTGAGTTGCAGATATTGTCACTTCAGTGACTGACTACTGGATTTTGCAGGTTCAGTTTGATGCACATATGATAGCAAGCCCACGCTTGCCTGCAGATGCCAGACTGCTGCCCAAATTACTTGCTCCTCTCAGCAGCAGTGAATAAAATGACAAGATGTCAGCTCTTAGGGACTCTTGGTTCTCTCATTTTCCAAATCCTTCTCTTACCAGTGCCTGTTCACATCTCTATTCTCATCCTACTCAGTACTTGCTTCAGTATGAGAACTTGGGGCCCATCGTGTTTACATGTACAATTGTTCTTATCTCAAATTTTATTTCCATTTTTTGCCCAACCTCTAATTCCAGTGCATTGACTCCTGCTTGCTGTTCCCCACATGGGTAGTCTTACTTTCACTGCTCAGTTTGAAGGACTCCTCTTTGACCCATTAAACATGGAATTCACCAGAAGATGCAAATTACCTCTTCCTGTCCCTGCTCAGCTCCTAGGGAAAGTGAATAATAGTGTCTCTTCCCACTGTTAATATTGTAATCCCTACATCAAATAATCTTTTGGGAAGTTTAACTTTTAAAACACTGGGCCCCCATACATTAGCTCTCCTTGGTAGCCAAGAGGTCCGTCAGCAAATTGCAGTGGAACTGTAGTGGTAGGAAATGTCTGCACAAGTAACCACTTTCCTAAGAGACTGTGTTAACCAAAAGACTAATAGAATCTTGTTTAACCATTATTGAAAGAGTTTTGGTAGACAGCCATCCTTGGTTGGTCTCTTGAGTATAGAAAGTAGTATAGAGAAGTTCCTTCTAGTGTTAATATATATCAGCTTCTGATGCCAATCTCCTGTACATCAAAGAGAAATGTCATTTGTTGGACCATTTTGCATTTTAAATAATTTAAGCTTGTAGCACATTCCACCTCCTTTTGGCAGCAGCAGCCTCTGCCCATAGTCCAGCTAAAACAACAGCTGTATTGGTTGGTGTTTCATGGACACGTGCAGCTTGGTCCCATAGTGGTGAAATGGAGATCTTACCTTGTTTTCGTACAGGGCTTAGGGAGTTATGGCCAGGCAGTCCCTTGTTGCCATGCTTGTGTTCAAGTCCTCCACTGATACTTGTGAGGGAAGTTTCTCCCTGTAATCCACTGGCAGTCCCCAAAGGTAAATATTCCCTTCTTTTTCTTACACCAAGGACAGACTCAGCCTAAGGTCAAGTCTCTGCCTTCTGGAAATACAAAGCAGTCTCCCACCTGAGCACTGATTACAAGGTTGTTCTTAAGCAAATCCAAATGGGACAGTGTGAAAATGCTTAAAATGAGACCTCATCTAGGGCAGTATGTTACAAACCTGTTAGTCTAGATCTGTGAAATCTATTGTTTCAGTGAGGAGGGGAGCTTACAGTTTCCAAAGATGGATGGCTACCTACCTGTTTCTCTGCCTGTGATCCTTGTCATCCACATAAATTTTCATTCCTTTCCCCTTGTTTTCCAAGTATCATCCCATACTACACAGCAAAGTCTTCATTACTTTGTCTTGCACATCACAGTCCCTGTGTTTATATCCTCTAGCTTCTCAAGCTGGATGTGTCTAAGTGTAATCTTTTGCCTATAGGTAAGAGCAAGAGGGTTTTAGCATTTGGGACAAGGCTTTTCATTTCTAGCATGATGAGTAACTACATGCTATAACTGGGAATTGAGGTGTCCATTGATAGCCTCATCCCTGAATCTAAGGGCTTACAAATTAAATGCAGTATCCAGACAACCTCCTTTCACTCAAGTTGTTCTTGCTTGAAGTCACATGGAAAAGAAGTGAATGTGAGGATCAGGGCTATGCCCCATATCTCTTCAACCATAGTGACCCCTCTTGAATGCCAGGGAGTGATGCTGCTGACTGGGGATTGCTTTCAGTTACATACCAGCTTCCAGGGTAACATCACATTAAAAAAAAAAAATAATAAAAGAGAGAGAGAGAGAGTAACTGCTTATCCTGCCTAAGCTTGTGTAACATGTTTTTATATGATGACTTTAGTGCTTAAAGTCTTTTTTAATTGAACTGTTCCAGTATCCAGAAAAAGACATTTCTCTTACTCAGCTTCATTAGTTATAGGAAATGACTGGATTAAAGTAGAAAGCAGATTAGCAAAAATAAACTGTAGTATGTCTTGGGCATATGGTGCTGTGTATGAATGGGTTTTAACTACTTATCTGTGTATAACAAAGAGTAGAAGGAGAGATTTGTCTTAGTGTGCAATAATTATAATGTGCAGTAGCTGCATAGCTGAACAGGCAGAAACCACAAAGCCAGGGAAAGCTTTTGGTTTGGATTTGTATAGGGTGTGTGCTACGGTCCCTGAGCTCACATCGTGCTTTCTGCCAGCTCATGGTTGGGCATGAGACTGGACTTAGCTAATTAACAGGATGCCTCTCCCTCCTTTCTCTTCCTCTTTGCTGGGCCCATATGTTGCAGTGCTGGGTTAGTGTGGGTTACAGAGACTGGGATTTAGCCCATCTGACAAGGGAGCAGGCGCTGATCCAGGGACACTGCTCCATCACATGGACCAGAGGAGAGGCATACTGTGGGGCAACCCATGAGAGCTCAGGCTTTACCTCAGTTGGAAATTGTCCCCCACAGGGCAAATATAAACAGAAGTAGTAAATAAAAGAGGCCAGAATACCAGGGTGATCGGGGGAGTATAGGCTCTGGGCACAGAGTAACACAGCCTGCTTTGAATTCAAATTCCACGGTTTCCAGCTTCCTGCTTTTTTTTAATACCTTTTGATCCTCTCTGACACCTCAACCTGAAAAGTGTCAAATGTATGCCTTTTCTAAATAGGCCCAGCTCAGATCAGTTTGGACACCAGTGCTGGCACGCAAGTGAACACTGGTAACATCCTGATGGTGCTCCACCCCTTACTTCTCAGGAAAACTCTGTTTTTCCATTTGTGTGCTGAGAGGTTTGTCAGTGAAGATGACATCATTTCCATGTCTTAAAAATATTTGCTTATAAAGGGACATAAAGATTTGCAAAACTAATCAAATCTGATTTTATGAAGTCAATTCAAAAATACCTAGAGAACTGTCTGGTCTTTATCTGGGCTCCTGAATATGTTTGCTAGCACAGATTAACAAATAATGTTATGCCACATAGCTTAAACATGCATTTCCTTGCCTATTTTTTGGGGGGTTGCTTTCCTCTGAGGTTTTCACAATGTGTTTCACATTGACTGTGAGTAAGATTCTTGGACTTATGCCCTGGATTAATCAAACATGAATCATTGCCCCATGCAAAAAATAGTTCAGCAAAAAATTGTGGTGGTCCATATAAGAAAAAGGGGGGGATATTTCCCCCTCTGTGAAGTTTTAACTAATTTTATTCCTTGCATTAGTGGAAAATTCTGAGTATTGAAAGATTCATTGACAAGCACCTGATCATCTTGTTCTTTTAAAGATTATTATGAGAAATTAAATCCCCAGCTGCTCAGGAGCATATTCTTTCTTTCTTTCTTTCTCCTAAATTAATTGTATTGTGATGAGACCAGCCAAACTTGCAGGCTTTGTGTTTAGCTTGTCAATAACTCAACGTTGCTTCTGTTGCAGAGTTCCCTGAAGAGGAGAGGCAGCAGAGAAATCCACAAAGAAAAAAAGACATTTACCCAGGTATGGTTTCCATGAAGATGCAACTTTGAGCAAAATTACATGATAGAACTCAAAATTTGTTTTTATGGGTTTTGACAGGGCCGTCGGGTATATTAACTAGAGTGCAATTAGGCCTTAATCTACTGAGACCTCCCAGAGATAAAGCAGAAGCAATTTAGGACACGAGTGCAGTCTCTAAACCATGCAGTTTCTCCGGCTCACTGTGCTTGTATCCATTGATTCAGGCTGTAGGTTTTCTACAAGAAGAGCAAATCACCTTGCCTCACAAAATAATTGGATCGCAGCTCAGGGACTGACTAAATTTATACACTGTGCCAGAGACTTTGTGCTAATGAGTGTCTTGGCAGGAGCGCAGTTCGCACACTGCAACGACACCTCGCGAGCTCTTGTGTCGCAGCCCAGGGTTTAATCTGCCTGATGTTGCACGGACTTGTGCTCCCCAGAGCTGAGGTAAAATAGAGAGCCTAAGCTGCCCACTCAGTCTCTCTTTGGACACCAATTTTATTGCAATCTCGTAGGTCAGTCCTCAGGAAAGCAGTCTGCCCAGTTTCCTCTGCTTTTTGTGCTGACTGTAGGAGTTAAAGCTTCTCCCAGCACCCACACAGTTACTGTTTATAGCCAGAGAGATGGGGATAGTATTTCACCTCACCGGGAAAGGAGCCAGGAGAGACATTGTGCCTTCATTAGTGAAGGGATGCACTTCCCCTGCTGCCCCTTTGACAGGCTCGATGTACACAGCCAAGACCTATGGGTTGTCTAGTCTTAAAATCCATTGATTTGTAACAGAAACCATAATAAATTACTACAATATGTTGAACTTCAGGGTGCAGAGCAGGCAGCAGAGTGGGCATACTGGGGGATTGTGGTGGCCAGAGCACTTCAGCCTGCTTTCCCAGGACACAGCAGACCAAGTGTCCTCCCCAAGATGACACAAGCATGGCTTAATCATACCTCAAAATGGGGCACTTCCTGTGGAGAATTATTTAAGTCATCTGTCAGGTCAGAGAGTTTATTTTTCTGCAAATATGTAAGATATATGGATGAAATATATACATGTGCCCACACATGCAAATTACAGATGAAGCTACATGAAGGCATGATTGTGTCCATAGGGGTTTGTGGGCAGCACTGTCCTTCCTTTCCTCATTCTTAGAAATACAGAGCTGTTCAAAGGGAATGTATTCTCGTGCTTACTTCCTCCTCCCAAATCCAGGCATCAAGAGCAGCTGTAGTTTGCCTTGGAAGGCCTTAAAAACAACTTCACAAAATTAACTGAGTAACCAAGTGAGAGCTCAGCACTACTTGCAGCACAGGGAAGTGACCCCAGAAGCCACATGGAGAGAAAAACCCTTACTCTCTACACACACATCATAACTCTTGCAAGCAAAGGATTTGGGCTTGGAAATGAAAACCATTGCATCAGCACTCTGCAAGGTCGCCATTCAGTTTTCTTCACCAATTCTTTAGGGTAGAAAAAACGGAGAAAGAGCCTTATATACTAACATGGCCCAGCTCGTATGTACATGTCCTGGCAATCTCCCAGCTCTAGGGTATTACCCAGAGCTGTCTTCAAACACAGGCATCCATTCAGAGGTATTTGCTCATTGAGATCATGGCACATCACAGCAAACGCCTGACCTGGTCAAAGAGCTGCCAGGTCCTGGGGCACGGCCTAAAAGTGTTGGTACACACACAGCCCAGGAGGTTCAAAATGCTGCTCTTCAGGGGCAGACACCCTAAATACCTAGAATGAGTTCAAACACCTATTATATGTTTTGTGACTGAGAAGGCCTCAAACTTAGATTCTGTGCATCCACATGCTTACAGATATGTATAGCATGGGATGAGACTGGTGTTTTTACTTACTGAGAGCTTGTCATGAAAATTAGCTGCAACATCACACCTACCACAGGGCACACCAAGTAAATAATACCCATGAAGCTGATTGTCTTGAAGTTGTGTAAAAGCAGAACTCATAGTAGCACTCACCCGCCTCTAGCAGTATTGAAGAAAAAAAGTTTTTATTCAGCAGAATTGCAAAACGGAACTTCTTGGAAAATACCAGGCACCAGGCAAAACACAAAGAAAAGTGGTTCTCCAGCGCAAGGTAGGAGTGCTGGCACTCAGCCAGATGCTTGGGTGCTGGTTGTACTGCCCTGTTGTCAGACTTGCAACCCCAAAACCGCTTACCAGTCTTCTGCCTGGCAGTTCCCTTAAGCTGGTGGTGGTGGTAGAGGAGATGGTGTTGGCCTCTATCTAGCTTTGTGTCTTCTTGCCAGAGAAGAAATATTGTATTGGGGAATTTTTGATCAGCTCTTCATTCTCAGCACATCTCTCACACCATTATGCATTTACATTGCATAATGAAGTTAATTTATTTCCTATACATTTCATTTCTTTATCTCCACATTCTTCATTTGTCTAAATTAGACAGCAGACTCTGTAGGGAGGGATCTGGGTTTTTTCCTTCTGCTTTTTTTACCCATTAACATCCTTCTGAATTGCCATGCAGAGCCACAGTGCAATTGCATGCAAATAATCACCATTGGTAATGATTAACTCCCATTTATCCTTAATGATCTCTTGAAGTCCATGACCAAGCATCATGACTGTCACATTTTTGCACTGCTGTTCCTTCTTTTCTTTCAAGTGATCTGCCCTACATACAAAGTTTAGGAAAGCATCCACATACTGGATGTTTAACACAGTCAGGAGGCCATAGCCCATATTCAGCCCTTGGGATATGAACCTCTTGTTCTCCCAAAAACATGGAAGGGTTGTTCTCCCTCTTTTTCCCCCCACTCCTGTCTTTTCATTCATGATTTAACTAATAATGAACTATTCTTAATTTCAGTGATTTGGCCTCTCTTTAGTTTGCCGTATATGTAAAAAATTTGCTTGCCTCTGTGGTTATCTCACCCTTTCATTATTTTTACTTGGTTTCAACTGATCAAGAAATCACTAATATTTCTGTACACAAAGTTTCAGAGGGACAGATGCATGAAGGTTGGAGTCCCACCCCTCTGGCATGCTTAGATCTGGCTGATAAATCTCTCCTGACCATTCTTTTCCTTTGGAAAAAAAGCTGTCAGGGGAATGGGATGTTCCCTGGCAGGGACGCAGGAAGATCTAGAGCTTTCTCACCTTTCCAGACGGGATCCATATTTAGTAGGCGAAATTAACATCCATCAGCTCTGTTGTTTTGTATGAGGCTTGTGTTTGTTTAATGAAAAAAATCTTGCTTGTTTTAGCTCTTGCAAAAAACCAAAACTTAAACATTTGATCCTTAAAAAAAAAAAAAAAGCTAAAACAAAACCTGGCAATGAAGTAATGCCATTAAAGCAGTTAACAGTGGTTTTGTCCTGCAATAATAACACACTAACTCTACAGATGCATTGAGTCGTGCAGTGATGCTGAGCAAAAACACTGGGGCCCTGACCCCAAACCCACCAAAGCCTTTCCCTTTTCTTCAAAAGCTTCAAAATGCTGAGTGTGTTGTCCTGAGTGCAGCTCAGGGGCTGTTATTTTTGGTGTTTGAAAGGCAGCGGGCGTCTGGCTGAAGCTCCCTCTGACCCCAGGGTGGGAGCAGGCCCCTGGTGCTCCCAGGCAGAGCAGAGGGATGGGGGCAGGCTGCCCCTTCCCTCAGGCAAGGCTCCAGCTGCCCTCAGCCAGGGAGGCGCAAGGCACCAGCTACTGCCATTTAGTGGCTGGGCACTTGAAACCACAGACCGACAAGAAGTTGGGTAAAGAATGCAAGATTGCAAAGACAGAATAAGGAAAATGTCAGATCAGCTATTAACAGATGGATAAATAACCAGGAGTAACATCCCACCTGTGAGCTCTGATGTGCAGCACTGATCTGGCTATAACTTTCCTTGTGATCTTTGTATTTCCTTAGAAGCAAAACCTAGAGTTCCGGGGATAAGCTGATTCACCACGATAGGAAAAACAGAGGTAATGTGTTGTACAGCCCTGGCCAAGGATGATGCTTTAATCATACAGCCTTATCCAGCCAGAGCAATCAAAATTCAGAGTGACTCCAGCAGAGGCTTCCTGGGATTTTGCCAGTTTTTAATTTGATTCTTAATTTGCACTTTTGAGTTATAAAGAGAAAAGCAATTTATAAATATATCTGTGAAAAAGAGGAATGTGTATGCAAGGAGACAACAGGATAGAAAGCCCATCTTCTAGAGGCTCTGCTTCTAATCAGACATAAGCACCTCGCTTGAATTAATTTAAAACTTATATTTCTGATGCCAGACACAATGACCAAAATTTTAGTCAACACATGAGCTGATTGCAATTGTGTTTGACTCTGGGTAATCAATGAAAATCACACATTAACAGAAATTTTGAGTATTTTCTACCTCTATCATATTATTAGCATGTAAGTTAACTTCTTTTCTATTTAGCATTCTAAAGTCACAACCTGCAGCAAGCAGCATCAATTAGAAAGCTGGCTGGGTTCAGAAGTATACAAACAATAACTTTTGTGTCTGTTTAGTTATTAACAGCTTAAATTAAGACATAATTAGTATATATGTAAATAGAATGGGGCAAAATTAATCTAGGTAACCTAGAAGACCAATGTGCCAGGATTGTGTGCCATAGAAATTAAATCATTTCCTCAGATTGCTGAGCCGTAATTAGTTTTGTAATTTTTTTTTTCATAGACTGATCTGGGTGAACAATTAAAGTCAGTCATGTTTTCCTCTGAATTTGTCTTCCATTATTGGGAATTATAACAAAATGGTGCTTTTGAAAGGTAACAGTGCTCTGGCGACCAAAATGAAGTTTCGATATATAATTGCACATATGTCCACATGGCCTACCAACAACGATAAAATCTGCTGTCTCAAGAGATCATCTTTCAAAGCCTGTCTTCCATTATACTGCTAATGCTGATAAATGTGTCTCTTTTGAGGCCAAGTGCCTGTATCTCCATGACAATTCATGAAAGTGATTCATGCAAAGAAATTGTTCATCAGCTTAGAATTTACTTAACCTTGTCTCTTATTTCAGCACAATACACACTGGAGTTTTCATTTGGGATGAGATGCAGTACTTTAAAATGCCCAACACACACAAAAAAACCCAAACAGTCATTCAACACCCTGGTACTTCCTGAAAAATTCAGGTCTTCACATGGGATGGATTTGGATGTAAATACAGTTTAACGAACATTTCTTCCCTTTTTCACATGTTTTCACCAATCTCCCTTGTGAACAGTTGTTCATCCCAGAAACAGAGATCACAATCTGCTCTGTCCTAATAATAACAGCAGTAGAGACAACCGTGTGTTTCCTATTTGGAAAGCAAGTTAGGAACTCTATTTCATAGCATCATTGAGATCACAGTAATTAAAGTCTTCACTTGTCAAGGCAACCATGCAGTTCAGCACACCTTTGCTGTGCTTTCTAGCTGAAGGAGCCCAAAATTTGAGATTATGATGAGCAAATTCATCTGAGTAGTCTTTGTTCCATGATGCTAAAGGGGAACAAGTTATAAAAGGTAAATGGAACAAAAAGTGCCAGCAAATCATGGAGCCTTTTCATTTGAGTCATTATTTTCCACAAAATTTGCTCAGCATTTGAGAAAAAACATTGTGCTGGCACTCTTGCATCACTGAACATTTGCACAGGCACACTTTTTTTTTTCTCCCTTTTTTTTTCTCTTTAACTCTGATCAAGTGTCTTTGCTAATTTAACCAAGACCAGGCCACAGAATGTGTCAACTGTGTGGTTTGCGCAATTCTGTCTGTGTATTGTTTGCATACTTATCAGATACAGCTCAGAGGATGGGGAGGTGGAGATTTTGGAAAATGAGCTGCTGGTTGCACTAACATAAAATAAGCTGCTGTGCTTCTGTTTTAATATAATCTTGGGGCGGGGGGGTGATTATTCTTGACAGGAGGACAGTGCTGATTTGAAGTGCCAGCTCCAGTTTGCCAAAGAGGAGGCAGCACTGATGCGTAAGAAGATGGCCAAACTGGGGAGGGAGAAGGATGAACTGGAGCAGGAGCTCCAGAAGTACAAGTCCATCTATGGAGACGTGGACAGTCCGCTGCCTACTGGGGAAGCAGGGGGCCCACCCAGCACCAGGGAGGCAGAGCTGAAACTTCGTTTGAAGTTGGTGGAGGAGGAAGCCAACATACTGGGCAGAAAAATAGTGGAACTGGAGGTGGAGAACAGGGGGATTAAAGCTGAGATGGAGGATATGAGGTGCCAGTACGAAAAAGAGTGTCTCAGCAGGGACCACATTTCAAGCATTCCTACCTCGCCCTACGGAGACTCTGTGGAGTCGGCCACAGAGCTGCGCAGGCACCTGCAGTTTGTGGAAGAGGAAGCAGAGCTGCTGAGGAGGTCAATCTCTGAAATCGAGGATCACAACAAGCAGCTAACAAATGAGCTGAACAAATTCAAGTTTGAGCCGGGCCAGGAGCCAGGCTGGTTGGATGACGCAGCATCCAAGGCTGGTGGGACCTTGCAAGAGGAGCTGAAGTCGGCCAGGTCACAAATCAATGAGCTGAGTGGGAAAGTGATGAAGCTCCAGTATGAGAACAGGGTCCTGATGTCCAATGTCCAGCGTTATGACCTTGCCTCTCACCTGGGCCTGCGCACTTCCAGCCCCAGGGACAGTGACGCTGACAGTGACGCCGGGAAAAAAGAGAGTGATAGCGAGGATAGTCGTCCACCACAGCCAAAGAGAGAGGGGCCCATTGGGGGTGAGAGTGACTCAGAAGAAGTGTACGAGAAGACATCGGGTTTTGGGAGTGGAAAGCCATCAGAAGTCAGCGACTTGTGCTCTGCTGAGTTTCTGAGAGTAAAAGAGGACACTGAGTCATTAATTAACATAAAACGTGAGGCTGAGCGACTCGAAAGGACCGTGGAGCGTCTTATCACCGATACGGACAGCTTGATTTATGATGCAAAGGTGCATGTAACCAGCAGCTCGGCAACCGAGCAGGATTTCAGAAGTGGTGAGGAAAGAGGAGAAGATAAGCATGAACCAGAGCTACTGGACACCGTCAACTCCAGGATGAAAGCTTTCCGGAAGGAGCTTCAGACCTTCCTGGAAAAGGTTGATCACATTGGAGAGGGCCTTAAGGAGCAGATGGAGGACCTCTCTCCTCTTCCCCATCTCACAGAGTCTTCCAGTTTCCTATCCACAATGACATCCATGTCCCGAGATTCTCCCATTGGTAACCTGGGGAAGGAATTGATCACCGACTTCCAGGTAGGTCAGCTTTTTATTTGCCTTCTTTCTGTTTATCATTTCTCTTTCTTTCTGGCAATTGCTACCCTAGAGCTAATTTTCCTCACAGCTGCTTTGTTATGATTTCAGACCCGCAGTGTATTAAGTGTGTAATGTTAAACACTTTATAGGTTTTTTTTTTTCTTTTATTTATTTGCACAACTCCTTTGATTCAGAGGCGGTTCCTCGTGGCAAAAAGGCTAATCCATTGGTGTTAAAGAGATCTGTCTTCTTTTTGTCGGTAACAGCAGTGTTTCCCCATGAAAGAGGCAATTAATTAAAACAAAAAATTCTGATGAATGTAAATTAGAAGCCTTGCTAAGAAATGTGAGGAGGTCTTTATTATGCTCTCTTGTAAAAGGGTCAGGCGTGTTCTCAAAAGCCTTGCCAAAAGATCCCAACCAAATGCAGTTTTCTAAGTGATGTGTTTTGAAAAGCCTGCTTACAGCTCACTCCCCTAACCGAGCAGCGAGTGAGAAGCTCTGTAGCCAGCGAAGGACTGCCTTGCCTAAAGCGCTGCCCACGGGCACATGTCTAAACTGCCACAACTGCCACACTGGATATGGCTTTTCTGCACCGCACAAGTAAGGAAGGAAGAGCCTTGTGTCCCATATCCTTCATGACTTGTATGCTTGCTGTTGGTTTGACTCATGCATCCTCATTGCATGCGCCTCATAACCAGTGTTTGCATTCTTTTTTCCTCTCTTTCTCTTTTTTGCTTTTCAGATGTTTCAGCCCATCATTTTGCTCATCCTCATTTTGGTTTTGTTCTCTTCACTTTCTTATGCCACTGTATTTAAGTTGTTTTTTCTGTTCACGCTTTTCTTTGTCTTGTAGTTTTTCAGTCGTCTACCTTACCCATTTTTGTTTTCTTTATTCCCTCCTGTCCTTTTGTTTTTTTGTTATAAACCGCCCATGCACCTAACAGTCCAAACTGAGGGATCAGATGGAGTGGCAGCTCAAACAAGATCGTGGAGAGGAGCAAGAGATTCGCCACCAGCGAGCCACCACCGACCCACACCGCAGAGCTGATGGAGACATTAAACTCTACAGGCCAGGAGACAAGGGCTGTTTCAGTCTAGAGGTCAGCAAAGCAGCCCATCGTACTCACTGCCTCCTGCTGCCTTAGCCAGGAAATGAGTAGCAGAAGCCAGGGGTTGGGGGAGCAAGTTAGATCAAACATGGCACCCCTGTTGTGAAATTTGTGGTTGATCTCACTTGCCCTGTTCCACGGAAGCAAATTGGTCCTAACTTTGGAGTCATCACCCTTCTCCCAGTAGCTTTGCCAAGGGGGAAGGCACAGCTCAGGGACCTACTACAACTGAGTATAGAAATGAAAGATGTCCAGAAGATATTGTAATCCCTGATATTCGATCATGCTTCCAGATTTCTCCTTAAATCTGGAAATTCTACAGATAGAGATTGTTTTGCATTTTTCCTGTCAGTAGATGCTGGTGTGCGTGGTGATTCTCAACAGGGAATACAGCACCCTGCAGCTTCCAAAAAAGCTTATTTAAAGCATAATTCTCCACTGTTTGGGTTGTTGAGTACTTTTCCATTTGTCAAAAACATCAATCAGTTTTTATTTGAATCTTCATTCATGCAGAGGCCATGTCTGCCTCAGTAAACATCTCCTTAGCTGCTTTCTCATGAACACAGTTGTCTATACACTTCAATTGGTCATGAAGAAAACAATTTCTACTCTGTCTCCATAAAGGTGGGCTTGGAACATTGAGAAACTTTTCTGCTGGCCTCTGGGATGCCAATTCTTGAAACTGTGATGGTTAGAGTAGCTTCTAGTGAGGGATGAGTTTTAACATGTTTTAAATTCTATAGACACACGAAGAAGCCTTAATATATCTGAAATCCCTAACTGAGTCTGGGTGCTGGCTGGGGCAGCTGGGTTTGCAAGTAAGCAATTGCAAGACCTATACAGCAGGGATAGGAAGATAAAAACTTTAGGGCAGCTGGTAGCCAAACAGCACAATGATGTGTCAAATATCAGAGGGAGAGTGGCTGGCCCTTCATCTTAACACAGGTAATTCTTTGCTGGTTTTGTTTGGTTTGGTTTAGAATATCCTGACAGTAGAGAGTTTTGATAGGATTAGAACAACAAATTTGTTCAGCGTCTTTTCCAACTTTTCACTTGTAGCAGTGTTAAAAGACCTCAGGAAGGATATCTGATAAATCCAGGACACCATAAACCTCTCACTGAAGGGTAAAGTAATTCTTCCTCAGCTGTGAAAGGCGCCAATGAGGTAGAGAAATTTTGTTGTTCAGCAGGGATCCCTTTGCAATCAGAAATCTGTGTTGCTCAATAGTTATGGTAGATAGGGTAAGAAAATTACTCCAGCAATATTTCATTGCAATATTTCATTACAATATTTCTGTTAAAATTCTGTCATATTTATTGGTTCCCCCTTATCTCTGATCAGTGTTGTTATTATATTAAGGCTTGTATATGTATGGCCTCTGTTAGGATTAGGGATTTGGCTAATTTTGGCACAATACCTTTTTTTTTCCCTCTCCCAGGATGGGATGAAGTATAAAATATGTACAGCAAACTGTGCTTGAACAGAGGATGGACAGTTTTCACACCATAGCCTGACAAGGAACAAACCAGTAATTATAATCAAAGATAGAGAATAAACAGTTTAGGACCTGATGTGCTCAAAATATGAGCAAGGCTGGGGCTCAAAGAGTCTCACTTGAGAAAATGTGAGACTAAGGTGTTTTTTCAGTCATGATTACTTAAGCAACAAAAAATATTACAGTGCTTTAGGCTAAAACTTTTCAATGGGTCAGCAGCCTGTGGAAATGTTAAAATCTGTAGTACTCAAACCCGAGTGAAGCAGATTTATCAAAATAATTTTGAAAGGTGTAATTTTAAATTTCATTATTCATTTTAGTTTCATTATTCAATTTAATTATTTTAATTTCATACACTCCACTAGCAAAAACTGCTGATTTTTTTTTGTTCCAGATGAATGAAAAGGAAAAAATACTATTCAAATACCAAAGGAGTCTTTTTATTACCACAGGAATTTCAAAGGGAGACTCAAACCTTTTAATGCCCACAGTGGGTATGGCTACATGAGTCTTTATCTGCTTTGACTTAAGGAATGAATATATACATACTGGCCCCTGGATAACATTGATTGATGATCTTCTTACTATGTATGGACTTTCAGCATGAAAACAGTACATTTCATTTCACTGAGGAAAATGTTTTGTTTTTATTCAAGCAAGCCCATTAATCTAAGTTTGGGGTTTTTTTCCAAGCTGATTTTAAATTAAAATTTTCACAAGCAATGCCGAGCAGCTTCCATATAGCAATTTCTTCTATTTTTAAAAATGAGCACCGTGGAAGCCTAATTGTTTGATTAAATACAATAATTACAGACAGACATGTGCTTGAAACTACCCTGTAGCCTAACTGTAAACATCTGCTGTTGTTTGGGATTTGCACTGCAGTTGTTAGTGCAACAGTATTACTAGAATGCATTTGTGTGTTAAGAAGGTGGGGTTAGAGCCCCAGTCCAAGGGAAATTACATCTTGAAATTGCCTTAAGAGCAGAGCTTTATTTTCTTGCTGAAACAAGCCTTTCAGCTGCTGTTGTGGGAGGCTGGAGCCCATTGGGGTGGATGCTCGATCCATTATTCATTATTTTAGCAGAGCTCTGTTATGGTGCGAGGGGGAGATCATTCTTTACTCCAAGGAAAAAGCAGGTTAACTAGTAAGAATTGCCCTGACTAAAACCAACAGGAGAACTGAAAAACGTAACGTGGAGCAAACTTCCTACAGCAACAAATGGAAACCAATGGGAAATTTGTAAATAATTTTTCATCTGGTGCATTTTACCAGTGGAGTATCCATGAACAAAAGGCAGTTTCCTTAAGCAGTCTGCTCCTGTTTATTCAGAAGCAAGAAGACATTCTGAAGAAGAAAAATGTCACTCTTTCAAACGACCAGATATGGCTTGTATTGGATATCCAATGCTTTAATTTGGAGCTGTATCTCCTAATTCTCTTCCTTCAGAGGATATCAGTTCTGCCTTTACCTGAACAAGTATATATCAAAGGCAAAAGCACTTTGCATTTCAGATTTTGGTTATTTTAATACATGGCTTTTAGAGATTTACACATTTGGTTCTGTGTAGAAAAATACCATAAAATCTCTGACACTCATAGGTTATGGAAAAAGAACCCCTGAAAGGAACTCATGTAAAAGGATTGAATTGTCACCAGAGATTTAAAATAAAAGCAAATAGTCTGGAGAAGGTGAGAGCATGTCTTAAACAACAAGGTGTCCACAAAGTCTAGTAATAAAACAGGAATAGCACACACTGAAGAATAATTTCTTCTAAGCCATTCTTAATATGTTTATCCATTTCCCTTACTTATTCCAATGTGAAATGTATAAGTTAATTACTGGGTTAAGTGTGGACCAACCAGATGCAGTGATGTGCAAGTTAGGTAAGTCAATTTACTACCTACTTTGAATCAAAACTTCTGTATGGATCCATTTTGGACATATGAGGAGAATTTTGATCGGCATTTTGAATGTTCTTTTTTTTAACTGGTGCTGTTTCTGTGCAATTTTTATACTTCCATGTGAAAGCTTTTCAGCTGTATGGTTTTTGCAGCAGGTCCCAGCCATTTGCTGGAAATTTGCACATCCATTTCTCTGGTTGAAGATTTTGTTTTTCCAGAAAGGAAACAGTGAATGGTTTCCACATTGTGACTTTTTTCCTTCTGGTAAAAAAAGCAAACAAAACAGCAACGACCAAGGATTACATCAAAAAGTGTATGTCTTATGTCCACTATTCCTCCAATGCAAAGTTGTGGGAAGAAGAAAGATAAACTGATGCTGTGATTATTTCTTCCCACCAAGATTAGGGGAAGCAAGAATAATTTACTTTGATGTATTGTATTCTTTCTTGCCATGTAAGATTCTGTAGAAGTTGACAATATAATGGCTCAAAAGACCCTTTATGATGTAAATCTGGATATTTGAGTCCTAACTGAACTTGGTGAGACTTTGTATACCATCCATACAATGAGATGGATTTTTAAAGACTTGAAGCAAAGTGTTCTGTGTTTTCCCAAACTCAGGGACTTTTCATATAATCACAGACAAATAACCACACAGCTGCCTATTCTACACTAGTAAATGGAATATATGTCATCTATTTTTAAGGGGTGAGAAGAAGATTATATCTTCAGAGGCAGCCTCTGCGAATTCAGTTAGATGTGAATTGCATGTAAAAAATATTGCAAAAGGCACTGGAACTTTCTTTCTGATTGTTGCATGCAACAGTCAGCTGTCAAAGTGTGAAAAAGTAGCAATTTTTAAACTATTAGTTCAAATGTAAGATCCAAATATCAAAGCATTATAATGTTGCTTTAGAGGAGCAGCATAAAATATTTGTCTTTTGACTTCCTTAGAATTGCACACAAATGCTGGAGAACATCATTCTACCCTGGCTCCTTAGGCCTTATTTTGTTTGATCATTTCTGGGGGAAAAAAAAAATCTTAAGAGAAAGATTCCATGAAATTTCATGTTCACGGTTGTTGCATATAAATTGATTAAGTTTGCAGGCGAATTGAGATTGTAATTAGCTACAGTAAAAGGGAGAAAACAGACAAGTAAAACCCAGCCATACCTTGTCTTGAATGGCAGTCTTGTACAAACAAATCATGGCAGAAATGTGGGATTGTGTGAGCTGGAAAGTAACCTAAAAAGCTGTGAGCACTCTGAGAGGGGAGGAAAGGGGTCAGTGCAGTGAGGGAGCGGTGGTGAAGACCCCAGGCGTGGATGACTTTCCTCTGCACGTCCTCTTGAGGTAAAGACACCGGCACGGATTAGCTTGTTCTGGAGTGATAACAGGTGAGATTAAAGGACTGAGCAGAAGGATTTGGCAGTGTCTGTCTGAGGGCACAGGAGTGGAAGTGCATCTGGTAATGCAATAACTGTGGTACATGGGAAACTGTTGGTTAGTCGGTGTTGAGCTGTTTCTGTGGTGCTGTGGTAGAGTAGCACTAGCTCGTAGTTCCCATAGTACTGTGTTTGTATGTCTGGTTGTAGTGAGTTTGTGTCTGTTCTGTGGTGTCAGTACATTGTGTAGTGGCCATTGTATTCGGGGTGTTTTCTGTTTGTGTAGCACTCCTTAATGAGAACAAAGGAAACAAAGAGTGGAATATAACAGGTTATCAACTTTTGTGTCCATTTTGTAGTAGTGATGCTTTACAAAACAAAACCACAGTTGTGCCACAGACTACACCCTGCTAATTGTATGATAAAGGACTGATTTCCACATATAAACATACAGACATCCATCAGTGCAGTACCAGGTACCTGAACTGCATACACAAATATTACATGATACATTTCTAAATATTGTTCATTCACTATCCTAATGGGTTGTTTAGCAGCAATCTATTAGGCACTTAGGCAGCCTTACCTCCCATTATTTGAAGAGTGCAGATATCCCAGTGCTTCTAGTAGAAATGGCATTATATTTAATTATGAAGGGTTCTCAGGTTTCATTGGAAGGAAAAGGGTGTGCAGCTCTGCATTCATGCACTAGCTGCTTTTCAACTTTAATTTACTTTAGGACTTACAAAAATGCTTTGTCTTTAAAGAGGCAAAGCAGTTGTGACGTGATTTTGACTCAGTGTGCACATAATACTGCATCTGCCTTTATGATATATTTAATTTCTTTTCAGTAATTCCAACAGTTACCACATAATCCTAGCACTCAAGTTCCCTGAAACTTGGCTTTGCATGGGCTACATATTTATTAAAAATTTGAATGAGTTAATAATTTTGAATTCATAGAGGGAAGGAACAGACTTTTTTTTTTTTAAATTATGCATTAATTAACTGATACATTGGTTTCTATTTACCATCTTTCTCAAGAAGCCTGAATAGAATAAAGTAATGCAAAAATTCCTGATGAAAGCAGTTTTTCCTTTATTGCATAAGAGAATTAAGTTAACAATTTACAAATGCTTGTACAAAACTGACAAATCCCATGCAAGCAGTTATTTTCAAATTACGTGAGACCAGATTTTGACCTTATGCACTACAAAGTGTCTGCAGACACCTTACAGGGACAGATGAAATTGATAAGGCAGATAATGTTCTCTTAGTCATTTTATATGTAACTTTCAGAGAGATGGAAGTGTCTTTTCCTCAGGTACAAAACAGACATGCACAAGTCAATAAATGACTCAAGTAAAGAAGGAACTGATAGGGCCCAGAAAGTATGTGTAGGTGCACTTTTGGTTTTCAGCAGAGTATGGTCCTGCTGGTAGTTTTTGGGAAACTTCCATTTGCCTTATCTCTTTTTTCCCTAGAAGAGGAGTGAGGAGTGTCTGTTCCAGTGACAAATACACTGTGAATAACCAAAATGTTCCAACAAGGGCTGTGTGGCCTGAACAGCAGCAGCTGCTGGCTTTGCTCTTGGGAAGTGGGAGGAGTGCCTGGGGAGGGGGTGGGTGCTGGAGGGAAATGGCAGTGCAGCCCAGGAGAGTGGTCCCACGACCTTCCTCATGTCCTTGCAGCTGCTGAGGTTGGAGCCCGCAGGACATGGGCCAGCGGAGAATTTGGGATTATGCTTTGAAGCCTGAAGCAATCCCGTCTCTAAGTACGTCTTTGCTCTGGGAAGTAGCAGTTTGGTGCTGTAGTGTTTACTGTGGTCACACATGTGAAGAGGATGGCATCCAGCCAAGCATTGCTTTTGTACAGATAAATCAGTTTTAACACCAATGTGAGAGACACAAAGTGAAGGGCACAGAAAGTTCTGATCAGAAGTATAAGTGCCACAAGATTAATTAATGTAGTATAAATAATGAGATCTGACTCTGCCTTCTTGGGTCTTTATTTTTGAGTTAAGTAACTTCAGGAGTGAAGTTGATGGGATGCCAAACTTAATGAGAACATAAAATCAAAAGTATTAAGATTAAAACAGTATTGGACCTGAAAGGAGGGATACGTAATTCTTTTGGTCAGATATCAGGCTCACACAGCTTATCACTGTGACATTTTTGTGGCAATTATTTTGAGTAGAAATTACAGCATGAAGTTGACTTGTGCAAAGAGCTGTCTTGTATCTGAAGAGAGGGACCTTATGTATTATTATGTATGTTGGTTTACTAAATGCTATCCCATTAACTGCCCTATCAAAATTGTTGCAAATGAGTAAGTAATTAGGTGCAATATACATGCATTAGATTAATCTTGTGCAGAGATGTTAAAATTATACATCTTTTATTATGATGAAGAAATGCCCACCAAATACCTAATCCTGCAAACAGGAGTCTCAGCTATTCGAGTGCAAACCCAGAGCAGAGGCCTGAAGGGAATATCCAATATGTAACATCAGCATCCCGGCTTTAGTTTCCAGAAACCACACAGGAAATTCCCACACAGATTTAGGGCATTGCTATTTATTTGCACACTGTGCTTTGGTTTTAACTATTGATAACCGTGAGTTGTGCAGATGTCTGTCCTGCAGTTCTTTTCTTTTTTCCTTTTTTTTTACACCTCGGAGACACATTTTCTGCTAAACCTATCCTTTTGTCCTGCTGATCAGCTCAGGGATTCCCCTGTTTTACCTGTACAGACTGTATCGATACAGGAGCTTCAGGCTCAGCTTGAGCAGGAGACAAGACTTCACCGAGAGGAACAAGAAAAGTTTACAGAAAGGATCATCCAGGTAAATACAAAACCCACATGCTGGGAGAGACGCATGACCATCATGTGTGACGTGATCCTTGTTTGTCAGGACTGTGGGAACTTGTGTCCTGATGGCTGTGCCTGTCTGACCTCATCTGAGTAAATGAAGAATCTGGAATCTGGGGAAATCAAGCCTATTTTGCCACTGCAAATCTGGCTTCTCTGCTTGGTGGAGAGTTTTGTCCTCCCCTCTGCAGGGGAAACCGTGGTAGAGACATGAAATACTGCATGGAGAACTCTGTCACCCATCAGCTCTCCATCAGTTGGGGAAGGGTGCATTTGATCCCTGGGAGCTCAGTTCGGCTCTATACCTTATATTGATTTCTTGTAGCCCAAAGAAAATCCAGCACTTCTCTGAAGTCAGAGGAGGTGTTACACACACATAGCTGAGAAACAAACCAGGGCATTCTTGTATTTCTCAGTATTTAGTGCTTCCAATCTTCTTATTAATAACTGGTGAATAAAAAATATTTTTTTAAATGAGCTCCCTCTGCTCTTTTGAAGGCTGGAACAGATTAGTCAGTCATTCTGTGATCTCTAGCTCCTAGAGTGAAAAAAAATCTGTTGCTAATTTTTGCAGGCTGTTTGGCTCTTAACTGAAGTTTTCTTTTTAAATTTACTTTATAGACTAAATTCATCATAATTGTTGCATACTGTAAAGAATTTTTCCTTATGCCAACTAATCTCTTTATGCCCAAGTGGTATCACTCCTTTTTTTCATAGCTAACTTTAATTTTCAGTTGATCTCCATAGGAGCTTTCTACTGGAGCTTTTGAAGGCAACCAGTCAATTGATTTCCTTCCTAGTTGCCTTGGCTGTGAAAGCTTTTGGGAAGCTATGCCTACCTCTTAAAATTCTTTTCTTTTGCAATTGCTATCCATTGAAAAAGCATAATACTCTATGAGTCTACCTCCACTAAGGTCTTCTGCAAGAATTCATGACCACAGGGAGTTGAAATACAACAGCTTGTAAAAACAATGAAAAATGCACCTCAATCAAAGCTAGCTGTTCATGTTGACAGCCAGCAGAAATAGAAGAATAAAAGCATCTTCTGGATTCTTCTTTTTTTTTTCTAGATTATGCCCATCCTGTTGATAATGTATCTTTTTTAATAGCTTCCAGGATTTCTGGTGGAAATTACTCGGATTTTTACTGTATTTAACCATAACTTCATCTGATGGAAGAATCATCATCAAATCTACTTATTTATTCCTGTAAAAATTGAATTTAAAATTAGCCTTTCTTTTACTATTTCACTTTTAGGAATATTTAATGACATCAAATTAATGTGTGCTAGCAGTGTACACTCTTCATGAGTGTTATTTGGAGTCGTGTGTATGTGCTTCAGGCCATTATGGCTAATTTTGTTCCAGACTACTTTTAAGCTTCATTTTAAACATCTTTAAACTAGCACCTACTGAAAATAACTTCAATTTAATTGTGAACTTTTTAAGACATAGTAACATAGATGGTAAAAATTTACATTATGCCAGAGCACATCATTTAGATGTCAGGCAAGTCCTTAGTAAACTGTCTAGTATGGACTGGTAGCCTGTTTCAGAGGCATCTGAATGTTGCCATGAAAATCAAACACATATTTCTTAGCAGTATTTATTGCTAGGTACTCCTAGTCCCTGAAATATTCTTTATTCTTGTGTGAACATTGTTTGTTGCAGGGTGTGTTCTGATGGTTTGGATTGTTGTGGTCATTAGTGTACTGTGGCTTTCACAGATTTCATCTATGGAGCTGGTCAGGAAAAGGGGAGGCTGTTATTCTGCAGAGTGGAAAACAGAAACTGGCACCTGTAAACAGTGACTGTACTCATTTTCCACCTGCATTTTCTTCATCAATGAGGAAGCAACTGCTTGGTTGAAGTGGAAACACTTTCTCATCCATGCACAATATGAGATGTTGTACAACTAATTTGTGCAAGTGCTTTTGGGTTAAGGTCATGCTATGGTTTGATTTTTATATACTGAAGGAGAGGTCACTCTTAAAGAATGATGTTTCAGGTGACCTTGCATTGAAACAGGTGTAATTATATATGTCCTCTATGAGCTTTTCTTGATGTTGGTGTTTTTAGTATTAAGGCTGAGACATATAGAATGCTGACTTGCAATCTGTTCCTGTCTCTTCAGTTCCTGCTTGTGTCCCAGATAGTCATGCCAGAATGAGAGACTATTTAGTGTGGTATCATTCAGATGCCTTCAAGTATGACCTGTGAGAAGTGAGGGACCAGTTGTTGTATCTGAGGTACTGGAGGTGGTTTCTTCTGAAGTGTTGCCCTTCTAGAGGCAGAGGGAGACGTAGCCACTGTGTAAGGGTTGAGTCTGTGGCTGTGGAGAGAAGTTGCAAGGGAAATATTTCAGGTTGTCTAAAGGGCAGCTGTGGTCCCACCTTGTACGAATGGCTGCAAATGCATTTAGTGTGTGTGATATGTGCAGCAGTGTGGGCTGGTGGCTGTGCTGGGAACCTACTGCAGAGATACAATCAAGAGGGGGAGGAAAATATGAATGGTATAAAACGTTCAACCAGCATCAGAGCTGTTGTATATCTTTGAAGTAAATATCCACTTCCACGGCAGGTTATTTTCATATGGTTATTTAGCAAAACTTATCATCTGCTATCTTCTATTTTCCTTATTGAGCCAAACTCAATAGCTACTCACTACTGGTGAAAATTAGAGATTTCAGTTTGTCTCACCCAATGAAGTACAAGTCCTGGAGACTGCCCCAGGACACCACCCCACTGACATGTTGTCTGTTATTCCATTAAAGCTGGAGGAGGAGCATATGCAGACCTTGCGGAGGAAAGACTTGGAAGTGCAGAGCTTGACTTTGCAGAACAAACTGGAAGAGAAGACCTGGAGTCAGGAGAAAAATCTGCTGCAGCAAGAACTCAGGCATTTCAAGCAGGACACCTTTCTCCTGTATGTCAAACTGAAGTGGCTGCTGAAACACTGGCGGCAAGGGAAGCGAATGGAGGAGGAAGGGGAGGACACATTAGAGGTAAGTGTCCCACCTTAATAATCCAGATGAGTGCTGGGATGTCCCTTCTTTAAGTGTAGACTTGAATTATGATGTGGCATCAGCAGCTTTAAAATTGCACATATGTTGAAAGGGGATTCAAATTAAACATGAAAGCTTAAGTTGGCTTGTGCTGAAGTATATTCTGCATGATATGTTGCAGATCACCCATCTTTAAATCAAAACCCTTAACTAGTACAAACAGCTGGTCCTGAAAAACTCTCTCATAGTAAATGCAAAATTAATTAGGTCTCAAAGATATGACTCCTGAGTAATTTTTTGAAAGCGAAAAAGCACATTAGCAAGGTGAGGGAGTCAAATCTGTTTAGATGGGTTGAGTGCTGTTGTTTTTCTCATCCTGTGCATAGTGTGTTCCTCACAAAGCCTTCAGCAATACAGATGGAGGGAAGCTCTGTTTCTATGCTCAAAGGAGAATTAAACAGCTTCTTGTGGGAATTCACAGTGAATCATCTTTTTTTGTTCCCCCTCTCCATACACACGTCTATCGCCGTCAGCAGCAGTACACCAGTCGTCATTATGGTGCTTTTCCAAGTGGAGGCTAAATCAAGATCAGGAATTTCAGAAGTACATGACAACCTGGAATCCCCAAGCTGACACATCTCAGCAGGGGTGTGGTTGCCAGCCAACACACACTGTGAAGGAAGTGTTGAGTTGCACACCCAGAACTACCATTTGCTTCTTAGCTAAAGAAAAAAAAATAAAGTGTTTTCCCATTCTGATATTTTATACTGAATTCTTGAGAACAATAGATTTATTTTGCAGGTTCATGCAATTCTGAAGCCGTTTGGTAAGCAACAAAGTAATTTTCTCAGTATTGCTGATGCTTTTGTGCCCAGTGTTTTTCAAGGTTTGCTGCATTAGGCAGTACAAGTAACCTTTCAGATCTGGTCAGAGTATGCTTAAGTTGAATACTCCAGTGTTTTGTATTCTTAGATAAAGGATAGATAAACATCTTTGCATTCATCTGCTACGGTAATATGAGTAAGAAACAAGAGATGAGTAACTATTTAGAAATAATTTTCTTCTACTTCAGCAGTGTTAATTTGCTTCTGTATAAACTAGCTCATCTTCTAATACCAAAAAGCTTTCATTTCTTGACTGTTTGGGTTTTTTGACAGGTTCATTTATAATCAGCCCAGCTCTAGTCGTTATTGGAGTCACATTTTGCTCACGCTTTGCAGAAAATAAAGTGATAGATATTGATACTCCCTAATCTCCATTACTTCACCACACAATACACCAGTGTCTTTTATAGTTTTGGATTAATGTGTGATGGAGTATGTCCATCATATGACATTATACCCATCTCAGCTGCATAGATCCCCTGTGTTGGAGGTCTGTAGAGTGTTGTGTTCACATATGCAATATGTCGCCCAAATATCAGTTCTGTAGCCTGAGTTGAAGTCAATATATGCCACCACGGAGATGCAGTCCCTTCCCTTAGTCCTTTCCTAGATTTCTGGCCTCAGAGGTAAAAATGGCAAAAGCGTGTTCTGTATTCCCTCTCTCATTCTAGATCGAGCACCCTGAGGCCCTCCCAGACTTGGGCATTCAGTCTGAGCAGAAGGCAAATGATGCAGAGCGAGAGGAGGAGGAAGAGGATGTTGTGTTTGCACTGACAGACTTCTCCCAGCGTCCCACCACGGAGAGCACTGATCATGGACCGCAGCTGCAGACTGCAGAATTACTGCAGCAGCAGAAGCAGGTACTGCACCATTTATGTATCTTGCCCTGGGAATGGAAACTGTGGATGTTCCAAAGGAGTTCTGTGCTGCTGTGTTGAATCACCTAGAATCATACTTGTGTGAATACTTCTAGCTACACAGCAATTACAGTGGATTTCATCCATTATATTTATATTTTAATTTAATCATGAGCCATGTGATTACTGTTCTTCTGTTGACTGATGCTATCAGTGAAAAATCCTATTTCCCCTTGTGGCTGTTTGCCCAGAAACATCTATCAGAATGTGATGGTTTGCAGAATTTACATGCTCCTCTTGTCTGAGCACATCTATTGTACTTTACTGTCAAGCTTTTAGCTAGAACATGTGATTTTATTTCCTTTAAATAATTTAAGAAACTAGCACATGTATTTAATGTTTCCCTTGGAGATGATGGGAAAACAATGTAAAAGTTGCTTCCTGTCACTGGGCTTGTTTTTAAAAGCCCAAAATCAAATCATGCTAATTTTTCCCTGGCATATCCTGTGCCCTGACTGTGTGTCAGAGCGCTGCCATACATCCTAGCTTTTTCCTTTTTGCATTTAATAAACTAACCATTCTAACAATGAATGAAAAACATTCAATGGAGACAGATTTCTTATATTTTAAAAATGGAAACCGTTCATATGAGAGCATCCTGTTACATGGATTTATTTGCAATCATAAATAGAATGGAGCTAGAATTCTATGTGAAAAACAAATACAAGGGGGAAAAAAAGTCTTCAGTCTTTATGCCTGATGTCCCTTCTCTAGCCAGGCCCTTGACTTGGGAGCCTGCTCCACAGTGACAGCTCTCAGGTAAATATGCACTCCCTATGATCACAACACTTGGCTGGAGTCACAGCAGGGCCTGGGAATTGTGTCTCTTTGCATCTGAGTTCTTCACCTTGAATTCCCCAGACTCTCATGATTGTGGACAACCTGTTTGCTTACTGCCTATGTGTTGCAGCAGGCAACAGGAAGTCTCTATCCCATAAAAAGGCTATTCTCTTACTATTATTTTCTGTGAAGTGTGCTACCAAGTTAGTATTAATTTGATTGGTTTGGCATTTGGAAAGGTTCTACCTTGCTGGTCAACCAGACCCAACCCTGTCTTCCTCTCAGCAAGCTGTTTTCTGGTAAAGGCTGTAGGAGGCTGTGGAAGAGATGTTCTTGAACACATCTAACTGCATTCCATTTGTAGACTGATTTATTCTAGAACTGATAAAATAAATATATACCAAAATGCTGTTTCTGTATAAACTCTGTCATGTACTAACTTTCCATATAGATCTCTTAAAATAACGAAGAACATACAAATGAATGATATACTCTTTGAAATAATCATTGCTTAGGCATTGTTCTCAATTAAGGTGGCAGAAATGGACAACAAATTGCTTATAATTCATTTTTATATACATCACAGAAGTTCCAGCTAATCTTGCTCAAAGAAATGATCTATAGGAACCGACCACATCTTGTTACTCCTCATGATAATAAATAGTGGATGATATCAAATGAACTTGTCAAGATAAAACAGATTTCCAAGCTGGAAAAAGTGTTATTTCAACACAGCAAGAATGAATGGGTTTGCTAAATATTCCTCCTATTATTTGTTTTGCCTACGCTTGCTAGGGCATCTTCTCACAAGTACTGGTGTGCTGAAAAACACACTGAGTTTTGAGGGGTTTTCTGCAGGTTCCTTAAGCCCACAGCTGGAAAAAACCACTGCTTATACAGGGAATTTGGAGTGAGTGGTGCAGCTGGAAGTCTCCAAGGTTTGCACCTGCCCAGGAGAACCTAAAGTTTCTGCATCTGCCTGACAAGCTCCCAGATGAAATACATCAGCACTTACTTCACATGAGGAATGAAACATTTAGTTAGTCTGGGAGTGGCTGAGATAACTAGGTCAGAAAAAATAAAAGGCTTATGGTAACCTGAGGTTGCCCATATTTATTTTTAACATTTAATGTTAATATTTAATGGCTTGTATTTTCAACCTGCACACTTGCTGCTTTTTTACCCTGCCTGGAAAGTGGAATTGTTTTGAGAAAAATTATAAACCCAGAGGCCTTAATTTCAACATGCAACTTTTAATTTTATATTACTGTGATTTGAGATACTCAGCTTGGTGGAAAGTACAACAATCCAGCTTGTCTGGGATTTTTATGCAGCCAGTGTGTGGAGGGATATAGGCATGGCAGAGCAGAATGGGGACAAAAAGGTTAGTTGATGAGAGGCAGAGTAGATGGGGACTCTGAGAGGGGTGAATTCATCTTTCCCTGCATGGCATTGCCCCTTGGCTGGTAGCTGGGGGACGCAGCAGAAAGAGTCAGGCAAGGTTGAGAACCAGGCTGCAAGTTTGATCATGGGCAGGAGACAAACAGGTAAATTGGACTGGGGGCATAGCAGAGGACAGCTTGCTGAAAGGCAGTGTTTCTATGTGTATGGCAAGAGATCAGGGAGAACAAGCCTGTGGATAAAGGAAGAGCTTTGTTTTGGTTGAGTATGAAGAGTGAGATGCCTGTTAGATGTTGTAAGATAAGGAAGTAAGGAAAAAAAATTTACACATCTGTGGTCCAGTGGAAAAAGCATCAAAAAACAATACAGTAGTGTTGTTGCTGGGAGGGGTGTAAAGAAAATTTCCCATTAGATGTCTTTTCACTCATACAATATTTGTTTTCAAAGCTTAGCTAAGAGAAAAGCCCAAAGGAACAGTCATTAAGCCCTGAATATACTGAGTTGTACCAAGATCCAGCTTATCTTTTGCCTAGATCTGTGATTAGACAGAAAAAATACACGGGCTCTCATTTGCTATTTAGGCTCCTGACCTTGTGTTCTTAATTGACTGCTCTACTAAACTGCTTGTAATGCCAGGCTGTGGCTAAAGTCTTCAGTGAAATTCTCAAGTGAAATTCTCAGAGAAAAATGAATTGTGATTAAAGCAGAACCAAACTGCAAACAACTGCTCTCATCCAAATTTTTTCTAGAGCTAGATGCCCCCATTGCTGTGGTTGACTCAAGTCAGTAAATGCTCCAAAGTCCTGGAATTTAATTGGAGTTGGCTACATAAAGGTTTTGCTCATTGTCAGCTGTTTTTTCTATAAATCCAGAGCTGTGGATACAAGACTTTAAACTTTTGTAAAGCCCTTGTAATTATCTTGTCTTAGATCAGTTATGAATCAGTGAGATTCCTCTAAGCTTTAACTTTTAGAAACGTCTAAGATGCTAAAGAGCCCTCTCCTTGCATGGGAGACTGTCCAGAGAATCACAGCCATGCCAAATTTCTGCTGTGCAACATGCCTGAATAGAAGGGGAAGACTGTAACAGTACTCATTGTGTATTTACAGGACTTAGTCTTATGAAGATGCTGTTCAGTAGTTTTGCCAACAAAATCTGAAGCATGTCTAGATGTAAACATTGTATTTCAGAGCACACTCTCTACAAAGTACTTTCTCTGTTCCCCAAAACCACTCCAGTTTGGCAAAACAGAAAAGAAATAATTTCCCAGACTTCTCCAACTTCTGTAAATACAAAGTCATGCAGAAGAGACTTCTCCTCATGAGTACAAAGTATGTAACCAAAATTGGATTTATATTGGCAAGGTAATTAAAATCCCAGCAAGCCAGGGGGCACCTGGGGTACTTGTCTCATAACAATGACATTGATGTAATGCCTCTAGAAATAAGAAATTCCCTCATCCCAGCAGGCTACAAACTTGCAATGAGGCTCTTTTGTCTTCTTTATGTGCTAGTCCATATCTTCTTTCTTTACAAAGCATATTTTATAAGACCCTAATATTGTCAAATGTATGCACAGGAATGAGAGATGTAACTTGCTTTAGTGTTATTTGGTTTTATTTTTCTTCTGCCTCATTTCTGTTGGGGAACCTTTTGACTGTTTTTCCAGATAAGGGTTTATACAGCACACCAGAAAACACAGAACATGGTTCTTGAACAAAGGCATTTCATAGACATTTGGAGTCAAGGTTTTCAAAGAGGATGAGACCAGATTTTGATGCCTTCAGTACCCAGCAGCTTCTGTTATGACATTAATAGCAAAACTTCAAAGGAGTTCTCATTCTGATTATTACACAAGGGGCTTGAGATGTTTGGAGAATTTAGCCTTAATTAAGTAGTAGATTGAAAATGCATGGTAGAAACATAAAATCTCATTGCATATTGAAGAGTGGGTGATCTTATATGCATGATGGAGACTGCTACTGGATAGCAGGAAACTGCTAACTGGCATTAAATGTTAATGGAATTAATTCTGCTTCTGTGGGTGCGTTTCTTGCAAAACCCCATCTTGTACACCATCACATTTCATAAGGCCAGATAGGTCAGTCAATGAGCACCTGCAGTCATTTCCGTACATCTAACATATTTCTGCTGATACATTGAATAGCTTGGAAAAAGTAGACCACAGTTGTTTATTTTTTAAAGAAAAAGACACCTTGGCATGTATGATCAGTGATTACAAAAATGGATGAGGTGGGTCCAGTGATGCCAAAAATCTGATGAATATATGAAGTCAGCTTAGATGTCTGCATAAAAGTTTGTAAGTATTGCCACTGAAAAAAGCACATGACAGTTTGATTTTTGTGTACATCTGTTCACTTGTCTTCAAAGAAGCCCCCATGTAGTTACTTCATGAAATATCAGATTAGAGGAAATGTGAGGAGCCTTCACTTGGGAAAACAAATGAAAAATAAAGTCAATTACACTATCATGCAAGGATGGAGACAGCTAATCTGAGTCAGGCCTTCCCAATGAAGTTAACACACTCATGAGAACCAGGTGATTAAATACTGAATTTGTTAAGTAAGCTTTCCCTCTGTCCGTTCTGTGTCTGCTAGTCAAAAATAATTTTCATAAAAATATTTTCTAGTCTGGATAACTTGTCATATGCAATCTGTGACTACTCCCTGGTGTTTGAGAGCCTTATTAGGAATATTTGATTTAAATTTTGGACAAATAAATAGTATTACATATTTCTGTTTTCTGATTCAACAACTAAAAAAAATGATGGGAAACTTTTTCTTTTACTCATCCAGAACAAATATTTAGAAAACATTTTTTTATATTTAACATAAAAGTGACAGGTTTTGCAAGTGTCCAGAGAATGTGCAGGAAGTCAATGATGAAATTAAGGGGAAAAAAGTAAGGTTCGAGTAAGAATGTGTGGTATCTGCTCTGGGCTAGACTTTTAATTTAGCTCCATTCTTGGCTTCTGGCTAGCAAAAGAGCTCTGACAACATTTTCAGTATGGCCGTGACACTCTCAACAAGACATGGATCAGGGTTTGATCTTTGATCCCCTCTGGAAGAGGGAAAGTGGCTTCCCTGGCCTTCGTGCCTTTGGTACCAAGAAGGATGCTGCTGCAGATATAACCTGGATGCAACTGCCTGGTGTGGAGCAGGAATACAAAGTACAGGCTACTGAAATGCCTTAGCAGTGATACTCATCTCAAAACCTCACTTTATTTCCCAAAGGAATTTTATCTGATAATACAAAAGCATTGAAGATTAATTCCCTTTCTTTATATGTAGTTTACAAATATTTGGGATTTGACACTGAGCAATGACTGTATGTGTGAGACAGAAACCTCAGGATTGATATTCTAGCTTTGGTTTACAGTATTAAAAAAAAAATTTATTAATGATGTCCTCAGTCCAGAAAGATGCCTAGTGCCTTCTTCAGGGTGACTTCAGTATCTCTGCCTTTCTGGAAGCATCAGCACTAGGGCTAATGAGAAGTAGAATCACAGAATCACAGATTCATAGAACCATTTAGGTTGGGAAAGACCTCTAAGATCATCGAGTCCAACCATAAACCTAACACTGCCAATTCCACCGCTAAACCACATCCCAGAGTGTCACATCCACACATCTTTTAAATATCTCCAGGGATGGTGACTCAACCACTTCCTGAGCAGCCTGTACACAGAGAAGGCATTGCTATTCTTGCTTTTCTCCTGCAAAACTTAGCCCAGGCACTTCCTCTTCCATGCAGTGGACATACAGTCATTTTTACTCCAAAAAAAAAGAAACTGGAGATTAAAACCAGCATTCGATGACAGCACTTTGTTTGCTTTGTTGTGGCAGGCTAGTGAAAACAGGAAGCTCCTGAATGCCCTGAAGGGTTTGCTGGATGACTTCCGCTCGGAGCTGCGGGACGAGGAGCGGGAGCGCCAGGGGCTCCAGCAGCAGTATGCCCTGCACAAGGCAGCCTGGGAGGTGGAAATGACTGAGCTCAAGTGTCGCCTCGAACAGGTAACACCCCCTGTGTCCAACACCTGTAAAGAACAGCTGAGGTGCTTAATGAATCAGGAAATTTATGACAAACAGAAAAGGGTTTTATTTATACATTTTATCCTAGTGTCTGAAAGTCCTGACCCGAAGCCTGAAGGCTTGAGTTGCCTCTTGGATTTCCAGTTGTCCCGGTGCAAGGGCCCATGCAGTAGGCACTGTGTAACGTAGGTGAGGACAAAGGAACTGAAGCTCTTGCTGTGTTTTCTCAGCAGAGTTGGCTGGTAATGTATCAGCTGTGGTAATGAGACGTGGGTGTCTGTATTTGGCATGCTCACAGTTAGTTCATCACTGTGCCTTGGCATGTAACAACTGCAGTATTTGATGCCTAGGAGAGAAAAGAGTGGTTCAACAACATTGAAGTGATAGATCAATATATTAGTATTAAACCAGAATATTCAAAGCTACTGGTTAGGGATGGATGGCACCCCAATGAAGAGGGAGCTCCAGGTACCTGCCATGGGATACTGTTAGAAGTATTTCTATAAAACCTGGTGCCAGGTGCTTCAGTGTCATGTATGGCAGTTCACAGAAAATGTACTTTCTGAAGCAGCATGAAAATAAATCAGCAAAAAACCCACAAGAATTCATTTCCAAAGCTGATGGCATAAAAGCTCTTGTTTTACACATTGAAGAGGGGAGAGGTGGGAGATTAGTACATTCAGATCTTGAGAAAAAATTTTAAGCTTCTCTTCAGAAGGAAAATTTAATAAAAATATTCACTGTTGTGAGGGTGGTACATTTAGAAGTATTTGCTGAGCTATAGAGGCTCTCTGTGAAGCACAGAGCTGAGATGTGAGCAGTCCTTTTCCTGCCCAGGTACTGTGGGCTGCTTTCTCAAAATGAAGAGCTTTCATTTTTAGCTGAGTCTTCTCCCAAAAGATTCAAATTCTTAGTTCAGCTGCTTCTTAGAGCACAAGCATTTCCAAACAATGTATCACTTGAAAAAGGAAACAAAATCAGTTCCTGTTTTGGCTGTTTCTAAAATATATTGGTGACAAATTTACCTTAAGCTCAGGATGGCAACAGAGAACAAAACTCGAGAAAGTCTGACCGTGAAACTGCCGAGCTTGCCTGCTCTTCCTTTGCATGCACAATGAACTTCCAGGGTGCCACTTTGGCTGGTGTTTGGCACCAGGGCAGTGCTGCCCCTTCTGCTCAGGGGTTTCCACCCTTCCTTCTGGGCTATTACCAGGCTCTTTGCTACCTCCACTGCTCCACTGGTAATAATATAGTACATATGATACTTAGTGAGCCATGGGTGTTACTTTTTACCTTTTTTCAAGCAAATGAAAAAAATTAACCTGGCCAGTATTTAAGACACAAGACTTTCTTTCTTCCTTCCCCAGTTCCCCACAACATTTCTATTTCATGGTAAAAACAGGTCCCAAATGCAGTAGAAAAAAAGACAGCACAGCTTTAACCAAATAATAGCCAAGCCTTGTCAGGTTCATGTGTGTGGAAGGAGCTCCCATGATGCCATTTTGTTGTGTTGATGAGTGGTGATGAAGTTACCTCCCACCCTAAGTTTCATATAGATCTGCCAGCATCCTGACAGGCCCACAGAGGACCAAGGTCTCTCTAGTCTCCACTGCTATCTTCACTGCTGCTGTTTTCTATCTTCTTTATGAAGCAGTAGATCAATTAACAAAAGCATTTTCCTCAAGAGACCCAACTCCTAATTAGAAGTTACTGGCAGTGGTTTTGCATTTTGATGCTTCAACTATCTCTGTATAGGAAAAAAGAAAAAAAAGGAAAGAAAACTCTTC
>JACBWW010000003.1:15813635-15863512 GCA_020086605.1 Lanius collurio | reverse complement strand
GAGCTAGGGGATGGAGATGTATCCCATTCTGAGTGACTCACACATCTACTGAGCTGTCAACAGAAGGTCAGGTTCCAAGGATAAATTCTTCACTTTCTTGAACTTGCACAAAACAATTAAGCACCTTTTTCCTCTGACAACAGTCCAGCACTGGCCCAGTTTGACCAGAGAGGTTGTGCAATCTCTACACTTGGAGGTTGTTCAGCATCCATCTGAACAAAGTCCTGCACAACCCATTCTGACCTCAGAGCGTACCATGCTGGAAGCAGAAGGCTGGACTGGAGACTTCTGACACCCCATCAAGCCTATGTTTTCCTATGAATCTGTTACCTTGGGCCAGCTCTTCTGATCTGATTGTGTTGACCCTTGATGATGAAATTGAAGAAGGGAGGGAAGGTGGCATCAGATAACTGCCCTTGAAATCAGTTCAGATTCCAGAACCTCAGAGGTGGGGGGATGATCTCAGTACATCTGCTGTTGCTGCTAACACCTTCTCTTGAGGGAAGGTCACACTGCTGAGGGGTGTTGTGGGAAAAGTCTCCTCAGAAGATTAATTCATTCTCCTTGGGCTTTAGGTACACTGAGTGAGAGCACAAAAGCAGAGCAGTAGCTGAGGACATTGTCCTGGCAATTGTCTCAGAGATAATGATGAGGTCGGATTTTATCTCCATGTTTCTTTCATTGCTGGCACCTATAATCCCATCAGAAAGATCATAACTGATGTCTTAATAGCATGAATTGGTAGATCTTGAGAAATTATCCCCTGTAGTTTTCACTGTCTTGATTTTAAAACTTTTTTCACACTGATTATTGATCATTTATGGAGATCCTAAGATCTAAGAATTGCTATAATCCTGCCATTACCTTGCTGAAATTAAGTCTTTAACTCAAATCCGTTGTCAGAAAGAGGCTTTTAATGCAGAACATTTAGCATCCTAGTAACATTTGACTTTATTGCCAGCTGGAAGGGAAGAGTGAGAACACCTCCGGAGAAACAGGTCTCGCTTTGGATGCAAAGGGAGCTTTTAAAAGGGAAAGAGAGGAGCACAAGAAGCTTCTGGCTGACAGTCACAGTGTTGTGATGGACCTCCGCTGGCAAATCCAGCACAGTGAGAAGAACTGGAACCGGGAAAAGGTGGAGCTCTTGGACAGGCTTGATAGAGACCGGCGAGAATGGGACCGTCAAAAGAAGGAGCTGCTCAGGCGGATAGAGCAGGTAAGGTGTCGTCAGGTAAGGAGTCATCTTGGGTGAGCAGTGCCTGTCTGAAAGAATGAGGCCACTGTACCATTACTGTACTCAGGCCAAGCTCAAGGGACAGTATTAAGAAGTATCACAGGAACAGTTTTTCTTCCTTGGCTACACTGATGTTTCTCATGCTACAAAACAATTTGTATACACAAGGGAGTAAAAAGAAAATGCTCATAATCCCTATAAAAGACCACTTATGAGAACTCAGCTCTAGGTTAGAGGTCATTTCCTGCCTCATTTAAATTACCCTGGACAAGCATGGTCACAATTTGTTTGAAAGCTTTAGCACATCTCTGTACTAAAACACTCAACCCACAGAGTTAGTCAAGGTTTGGTATACAATTTCCTGCTGAAAGAGACTGTTCATGTATGAATTAGCCACCAAAGATGCAGCTGCTGCAACTATTCAGTCTCAATTGAATTCTTTATCTCTGGCAAAGGAACACAGGGATTAACATGAGGAGCCCTGACTGATAACACATTTATCAGTGCCAAATATTCAGAAGAATATTGGTCACATTATTTTTTGTTATCATTTGCAAATCTGAGAAATGCATACCTATCCCCTTGTTTTCATGCTTATCTGTATTTTCATCTGCTTAGTATTAGAAAAAAATAATACCTAATGAATTTATTATCAGGCTGGAAGCCAAACAAAAAATGAAGTTTTATGCAGGAGAGTTAAAAAAGTTTTGGACTGAACATTGTTCTTCTCTGAGTCATGCATTCCAGAAAAAGCAAGAGAAACAACTGAAATTGTGGATCCTCAACCAACTGAATGCCTTCCATCCTTAGGACATCAGAAATTGAACCTCACCAGACTTGTGCATGCTCCCTAGGGAGCATAACACTTGAGTAGAGCATAGAGTGGCTTTACAGGTTTAAATCAATGAAAGCCCAGCGTAACATCATGACCAGTTTTTGAAAAGGGTTCATTGTCTATGTCTCGTGGTCCCAGTCAGGGCTGCAACAAGAAGTTAAAGAAAAGACACCAGGGTGCAAATATTATGAGTACAAGACTAAACCTTGTTTTGACCTGTGGCTGTTAAACCCACAGAGTAGCACTTAGGAAACTCCCATGCTCTGTGGGTATTTCTAAAGTCAATGCTAAAGGCGTTGGTCTGAGTGGGTGTGCCAAACATGAAGGTTTTACAGACCAAGAAAGCTGATTTTTGAGCTTCTAAATTTCAAAATATCAACAAACTATATTCTGGATTTTTTTTAATCTCCTATATATCTTAGGGATTTTGTGTGTACTTCATGCAGCTTGTTGAGCTAGCCCTTATAATGCAAGACAATAGTGCATCTCCTAAGATGAAACCAACTGAGCCTATGAGGCTTGTAGCAAAGCTCCTCATGCAAAATTCCTGGTTTCCAGGGTTCAGTGGCAGAAGGTGCTTCGGCTTGACTGAGCTGCTTTCTAACTGTTGGGTTTCAGTGGCCAAACTACCTTCTATGTATTTTTCATGCACAATGGGAATTTAATAACCCTCACAAAATTTTCCAATATGCCAAGGACATAGACGGAAATTTTCTTTGAAGAGTCACTGGCACCTCTTTGGGTATTTCTTTTCCTGTCTTTATAAACTGTGAGTTTTTAAATATCATCTCTTAGGAGTATCCTCAGTAGCTTGAGGGACTTTACCTAGTTACAGTCTGCTTTTTCTATTTCCTGGGAATGGGGCACATTGAAAGAAGCCACAGAGAAATTCCTGTTAATGTTATCTAGCTTTTAACTCTCTTAAAACCTGACATAACCTCTCAGTGTCATCTTGGGAGAGCCTACAAAATAGCTCTTAGTTAGTGCTGGAACTGATTCCTTTTGTTACGTTTCTGAAACCTCTGGGCTTTAACTATATATTTACTGTGCCGATAGAGTTGTACACAGAATTGGCAATGAATAAGGGAAATAAAAAATATTATATCAAGCTAATTTCAGAGGACTAGGTGACCAGAAATAGCATCTGAAATCTTGGCTACCTGCCTACAAAACTTCATAACTCCATCTTTGCTTATAATCAAACATTTCCCTGTGTGACAGGAAGCTTCCAAATATTTGCAAGCTTTTAGTTGAATGTCCTCTCAAATTGCAGTTATGCCCTGCTTTATATGGAAACAATTAGTGTATCTCTGAAGTCCTACTCCCCAGGGTTTTAGTGTGTGTATTCCATGTATGGCAATATGCAGAAGATGAGGAGACTACACCACTGTGTATGTTTGAAACAAAGCCTAAGAGATAGCAGAAGCATGTGTGCCAAATTTCTTACTAATGCTTTATGCCTGTCTGCTTTCCCACAGCTCCTGAATAATACATGTACGATAAGGGGGAAGTCACACTGATGTATAAAATATATAAAATACTTTACTCTGAATGGTGATGGGAATACTTCTCGCATATAAAAAACATGATGACCTACTTTTTTTCAGAGCTCACAGTTGTTGTTTTTTCTTTTTAAGTACCTTGTCACTTTGTTTTCCCTTAGAAAATCTCCCTCCCCGGTGCTCATAAAGCTAATTGTGCACCCTGACAAATATTCAAATCCACAAGATCACGTGTATGAAAGTTGAGTGTTTAGAGGTATAAACACATGGGGACTCAAAATTATTTGTCACTCTTGAAAAATTAGGGCAGTATTTGTCACTTTAATTCTCCTGTCAGCTCTCTGAGGTTTAGAGAGTAAGGCAGTATCTGTATTGTTCTCTCGTAAAGGTTTCCAAAACATTGTTTTTAGAGGATCTCCAAAAATCTGAAGGGCTTGCAATTGGAGTAATCTATACAGAAAGCATGTAATTACCATTTCTCCTTGTTTTGGATCTTGCCCATATGCTCAGGAATGATCTCCAGGATCCCTTGATTTATACCTTCCAGCCCCTGCCTTTACAGGACACATCCTTTTAATAAAACTGTTTCAGATTTTGTGTATCATGAGCAAAACACTGAAGATGCATTTCCTTTTTTGTAGATCTGAATCAAGAAAAAGAAACTCACTGTTTTCAGCTCAAGTGTAAATTTAATCATTTGGGTCCTAAAATGGTTTGGTCTAAATTAAGCAATTCAATATCCATTTATTTTTTCAAACACAAGCAGCAAGTTTAATATGTTTTGTAGGTCCTCAGTTTCCAGGACCCTACTGAATGACTTGCATTTTCAGTTTATTGTCACTAATCTTAGCACACTGTTCCAGCAAAACATCAGAGTTCTTATCAGATTCCTGTGGTTATTTGTCAGGTTTGAAATTATCACTTACTTCACCCATCCTGTTGTATTTACAGGTAAAAGAGAAGTTGATCACATAATCTAATTATAATATTGGCAATTTCACTAATGTTTCACCCTCTCTTCACCAGTTTTTGAAAAGTGTAGAGTTAATGGCTTTGATGGCCTCTACAAATACACATTTTCTCTGAACATGTGCTGCATGCCTAATTCATCCCTTTGATAGTGTTTTCTACAAATAGTCAACTTTCCAGCCATGCATTCAGGCTGGAATTCAGCCATTTATAAAACAAAATTTTTGCTTTTTGTTAAGCATAATTTTCTACCTCTGGAAAAAAGTGATGTACATAAAAGCACAATCTTTCTGTTGCTAACTAGAAGTAAAATGTGTTTGTTTTGATGAGAAGGCAATTCACTCACCCTTCCTCAGCTTCTACTTGTATTGCTATCAAGATTGCTTTTAAATAACAGTCTGTGTTGATCTGTTTCTTAAAAAATCAGATTACAGACAGTTGCATATATTTTGTACATACACATACACACAGTGTGTATACATGTATACATATACATGTAAATAAGCAAAACTCTACATATACACATTTAGTCACTCCAAATCCCATGAGTAATAGCATCAAAGTTCTAGAGAAATCTCCCTCTGTGGAAGGACCAGTAGAGCAAGGTTGGTGTCCCCTGGCGGCGCACCCCTGGGGCAGGGCGGTAATCCGCAGGGCATGGGTGCATGGATTCTGCCAAATGCCATACACTCCAGAAGTAATTGCTGCTCCTCTTCTTTTGCCTTGTCTCCAGCTTCAGAAAGAAGCGAGCCCACGGAGAGGAGGTGGTTTGGTGTGTGACCAGAACGAGAGCAGCCGTCGTCCGTTTACGCCCCAGGGGAACCTCCATGTTCCTCGTACCATGGGGTCCAGGTCCTACTCTGATTCCGACACCATCCAGTTTGATGATCGGTCGCTGTCCAAGCTGAAGGAGAGCGACCGGTGCAGCGCCACAGAAAACCTCTTCCTGGAATCGCTGTCTCTCGATTCCCCTGATGAGCCTGATGAGCATCGCTCTCGGCAGCTGGAGCGGGAGAAATTCTTGACTGGACTAACGGAAGTATGAGCTCTTCTGCATTTTATCATGCTGTCATGTTTTCTGTTGTGTCAGAGCTGGTACGGCTTCCCTGCTGTAGGAAGTGGGATGTTGTGTCACAGGCACTGCTTACACTTACCCAGCTGTGAATTGGGTAGGGACAAGTTTTCATTCTTCGTTATGAGCTGATTAGACTAGTGTCAGTCCCCTGAGAAACTGGGAGCCAGCCTGAAGGTCCCAAACATTACTTTATGTTGTGGCCATTCATATTAAGTTCATATCAACTATATATGACACAACATATTGGCTTAGAAAGTCTTAAATCTTTTCCAATTTTAAGTAGATACATATTTATGAAGAAACATAGGCTTTACTTTGTTAGTAAAGAAGTAAGTGCTGTAGAGAGGCACTTCTGATTGTTCTGCTGTGGTTGCCTTCTAAACAGATTAGCATGAGTGAGATGAGATAGTAAAAAAATAAAGTTATTCATCAGCAAAATACCTACCCTGAAGTCACACCATAAAGCCATAAAGATATAAAACACAGTGCTAAAAAATCCCAGTGAGAAATGGCGAAGGCAGTCTGTCCTGCACCGTGGCAGGCTTATTTTCATCAGTTCCAGGTTTTCACAGTTTGTTTACCTTGTTTCTGAATGAAACCAAGCGTCCCTGTGCCCAAATGCTGGTAACAAAGCTAAAGGATTGAGAAATCAAGTTCTTTGAGTGGAAGAAGAGAAAAAAAGATTAAGAGAGGCAAGAAATGTGACTGTCCTTTTTACATAGCGGTAGGTACCTATGTATTCTGGTTAGATTTTCTTCCCTTGGTGCTGTAAGTGTATGGCTGGCAGTGTGGGAACCCCTACTCATTATTTCTTAGCTTTTTTTTCATACATGTCCAAGTGCTCAGTGAAGAATGTTGGTAACACTGTCAGAGAACTAAGTTTTGTGGATAATTTCGATTGCTGTTCCCATTTCTTCCAATTCAGTCTGATTTTCAGAGAAAATCTCTCTTTCCTTTTCTGTTTTTCAGATGTTATCACCATTAACAAAAGTGTGGGCAGCAAAATTTGTCCTTGGTGATATTTGCATGGCTTCTTCCTTTCAAAACACATTTTAGGGAAGCCTGGGCAAAGTAATTTTCCCTCAGAGGGTTTGCTCAAGCGAGACAGCAATTTATGAGTAGCTTATGAGAACACATAGAGGCAACTGCAGCCTGCTGACTCTACCTTCCACTGTATTTTCTCTTTGGTACTAACTGCAGTAGAAGTCAATCCAGCCTTCACCCTGATTATGAATTCAGTTAGGTCAGATTTACTCTGCAGTAACTCCACTGCAGCCACTGATGTTATTCCAGAATTGTACCACAGTGAATGCAAGGAGGATCAGTTTACTACTATTTTTTTCCCCGACCCGGGATAAATACCAGAAAGGTATTTGCTGAGTTAAGCAGTACTGTTTTTAAACAGTCCCAGTTTGAAACACTCTTTTGGTACTGTTCTTGATTTCACGAGGTCAAATAAAAGTAAGACGTACAGTACCAAAGCTTTTTTTTTTTCCTGATCCTAGGTTATATCCCTTGTAGTTGATTAGAAATACAAGTTAACAGTTAGAATAACTGTACAGCAATTGCTTCAGAAGTATCTATTTAAAACCTGAACTCATTATGGGAATTTTCACAGGGAAATAACTGCCATAAAAACATCTTAATGCTGTTAGCAAGCTGCAGGTATTCCCTCTATGAAAAAAGCAAGTCTTCCTACACATTTAATATAGCAAGCTTAAGGAATTTCAACTGCTGCCATTTGTTGGTTCCTAGAGAATGTATAATGAAATCTTATGTCAAAGAGCCTCAGTTTATCTTTTGTTTCAGCACAGCTAGATCTCTAGCAAAAAGTAGATTACCTCCACAGAAAAGAGTCACTCAAAAATATATTGTGGAATATATTTCCACAATATATCAACAATATATTGTGGGAAAAAGCCATTTGTGCTCTGCATCCATTTGTGATTGCATGGGAATATAAAAGTTCAAGGCTGTTGTAGATTTGGCATACAAGCTTTACCTGTGCAGTGTGTTATCCTGATGGGATTGCCCACTCTCCTGCGTACAAAGTGAAGAATATTCCCACTGGCAATTTAAACATCTTTCTCAGAGGAAAAATCAAACACTTTAAAGACAAACATAGCTGGTGCAATGAACGGGAAGTGAATGGCAAAATACCCATAAGTTAATGCCACCAACACCTTTAGAAATAATTCATTCTGCTTGTTTCTGTTTTCATTCAGGAGGAAGAAACACACAAAGGAAATCTTCAAAGGTGAGTAAAACTTACAGGGAAAAGTTCAGCAAATACTCAACTGCTGTAGCTATAACTCTCTGAACCCAAGCTGCAGACCCAGGACATGGCCCTGTCACTTTCGAAGCATGCAAGCCAGATTAATGGATTTACCCAGGGATTAATTTGTTTCAATATGCTTCTGTTCTACTCCGATTAACTTGGGCCATATTCAGCTGTCATACATAAAGATCAAACTCTATGAAAGTGCATGAAGCTGCAGCTTACAGTGAAGGCTATGCAAGCAGTGCAGTACACACTGCACTGTCAATATATAGAGGGGAACACTTGGTGCTGAGGACCTGATATGCTGCTGCATATCAAGGATATTTTGCTTTGGACTGGTTCTCATCCCATGGGTTACCCACCTAACCTTAAAGTGCATTAGTTATGCTTCTAGAGAGCATCTTCCAGCTCATTTTCATCCCAAAGGAACCCAGTCTATACTCTCTGAAATTGCCTTCCCGATGCAAACCAGAGCATCTGACTGGGAGATCCATTTAGAACCACACTCCCCTGACTCCCTAACAGAGACACACCTGAACTGCTGCTGGAGCTCTTGATTAAAACCTCACAGTGTGATGTGGCTGTATCCTCTGGATCACTGATACATGAAAACCAGTGCTTGCTGACTTCTCATCCAGCTGGAGTTACCTCATTAAACCAACTCTGATAACAACACTCATTTACATTTTTATCTAGTCCCATTCAAAAAGTTTTATTTTTTTCTGAAAGCAAAGCAGTAGGACAACCCTTCTGAATGCTTGTGATTTGTACAAAGTAGTGAAATGGGGGAGACACGAGAATTCATCATTATCACTTAGAGATTCCCTTTGGTTGAATTTCACCATGAGTTCAACTCACCAAGCCAGGTCAATATTGCAGCATCTCAGCTGCATGTCCCACATTGCTGCACTCCAACTGTGCAGCCTGGGCTGTCTCAGGAGTGGGGGTGGACTTTATGATTTCCCAGCAAGTCGGAAGTACTCTACACTTGCTTTGAAAATTGTGCCTTGTATTGTCACAAACATTCATTTTCTGTGAGTGGTATAATTCTGAGATGCATCCTACTGCTCCACATTATAGATATTTGCCAAGCAGTAATTCCAGATAAAGCAGTAAATTAAGAACCAATAATAAACTATTTGTTACTTTTAATGGCACATCACAAATGTTTGTGTTCACAGCTATTTCAAAGATAATAAAAGGGGACTTAAATGAAGGAAAGGGCTAAAGGAAAGAAAACTAGGAAAAGGTTTTTCACACAGTGGGTAACTAGGCACTGGAACAGGCTCCCCAGGGACGTGGTCATGGTATCAAGCCTGCCAGAGGTCAGGAAGTGTTTGGACAGTGCTCTCAGGCACATGATGTGATTTTTGGGGTATCCTGTGCAGGGCCAAGAGTTGGACTTGGATGATCCTTGTGGATCCCTTCCAACTCAGGGCAATCTATGATTCAATGATTGAAGTGGTTTTATATGTAAGCAGATAGTGAAAGTAGGGTTTTCAGAGTTTGCTGATGAAAATAAGTTACTCTGTGACAATTTCCAGGTGCATGAGTGGCTCTCTCTTATGTTCCTCTCTCCAGGGCAATGTCTGTTTCTTCCATGTCAGAATTTCAGCGCCTGATGGATATTTCTCCATTTCTACCAGAAAAACATTTGCCTTCTTCTGGCAGCAAAGATGATATAACCCCTCCCTTGTCTCCTGATGATCTGAAATACATTGAGGAGTTCAACAAAAACTGGGATTACAGTAACACTAAGAACCATGGTGGGGCAACTGAGAAGCCTACAGAGGGCTGGGCAGAAAGGACAGAAATTGGAAAAGCCGGGAATGATCCTGCTTCAGATCCATTCCAGGCATCCTCATGGTACCTCACGACCAGTGTCACTATGACAACCAACACCATGACCAGCCCGGAGCACTGCCAGAAGCAGCCAACGAGGAGTCACAGTGTAACAGACAAAATGGGAGTTCGGGTATTCCACAGCCCGCCAGTTGTCCGTAGGTTTGATAACTCAGTGATAGCTGGCAGTGATGGGAAAAACCAGGCTGAGCCAGATTTCCTGTTTTCTGTGACCAAAGCTATGGGGAACGTTGCTGAGACAAAAGGTGCTTCCTCGGATATGTTTGGAAGGTGGTCTTGTGACCTGGCCAAACATCATAAAGATTTTCTGGAGAACGGTCTTCATCCCATTGAACGTCCTATTTGCACTACTGTGGGCTTTGCCTCACCCTTGCACAGCTTGGAGATGTCCAAGAACATGAGCGATGACATGAAGGAGGTTGCTTTCTCTGTCCGGAACGCGATACGCTCCAATTCCACAGAGCCTCAGTTTAAGGACACGGCGTGCCAAACCAACGGCATGAGAACCACGGGGACACAGACCACCCAGACCATCAGCGTCGGCTTGCAGACAGAAACCCTGCGCAATATCACCAGCAGTCCACACAAGTGTCTGACACCAAAGGGGGGGTCCACACCTGTCTCTTCACCATCCAGAAGCCTAAGAAGCAGGCAAGTGACCCCTGTCATTGAAAAGGTCCAGGCTAAGTTTGAACGCACATGCTGCTCCCCCAAATACGGCTCTCCAAAGCTGCAAAGAAAAGTCCTTCCCAAATCAGACCAGCCAAATAACCGGACTTTGCCTGGCACACCTCAGAAAGGATTCAGTGAGTCCGCTTGGGCTCGATCAACTACCACACGAGAGAGTCCTGTCCACACCACTATCAACGATGGCCTCTCCAGTTTGTTCAACATCATTGACCATAGCCCCATCTTTCATGAGACCTTCCAAAAATGCCCCAGATCTGGCAGCCGGTCCAGGTCAGCAGAACCCAGACCAGAGCTGGGCACACTGCAGGAGCCATGTACAAATGCCCGTGGCAGATCACCCAGTCCTCTCCGGTTGGGGACAGAGACACAAAAGGAAGAAGGAGCTGAGGTGACAAGTATTAGGCAGGACTTATCTGCTCCTCCAGGGTACACACTTGCAGAACATGCTGCCAGGATCTTGAATAAGAAACTTTTGGAGCATGCCTTAAAGGAAGAGAGAAGGCTACCTTCACACAGCCCACCAAATCTTAGCAATGACAACAGCACAGGAGAAATTGTCAAAGTAGATCCAGGGTCCATAGAGGTAACGAGTTTGCTTGTTTTTCCTCCTATAGCTAAATGCACTCTTCTTTGAGCAAATGCATTATGAGATCTCTTGCAGTCCTAGTGAGTATTTACAGTGACTATCCTAGTCCTGCTCTGGTACCACCAGCGATTTCTGTCATGAAGCTATTGGATTAGTCACTGAAGAATGCATGAAGGAAAATTGAGTTTTTATCTTGGCAGCTTATCTGGCTTGAAAACATCAGAAGAGTTTTGTCCTTTATGGGATAAAAATGGTTCTTCCCTGAATGACTGGGATAAGGGTTTTCTGTCACAAAACACACCACATGTTACAGATGCTCTAGGGACTCTAGGTTTGAGTAAATTTTTATGCTGGATGGAAAGGTAGATTATTTCTCCTACACAAGAATGGGTCTTAACAAGTTTTTATGACAAATAGTCTCTACAATACCCTGAAGCAAAACTTCAGGGCCTTCAGCATATCTTTTCTGAATGTATCTGATTAAGTTTGGCTCAGGTCTGTGAATGTGATTGAATGGCATGATGTTTGGTACTGACTGCTGCTGCCTCGCAAAAATAGCAAAAAGCAAAAAAAAAAAAAATCAACTAATCTAAACACATACTTATTTAGTGTTTAAGAACTACTTGATGATATTTTGTCATCAACACTGTAACAGTTATCATCTGTCTCAGCAAGTGTGTCCAGATGTTGGGGGTCAGTCTCAGGTGCAAGAGCAATCAACAAAAAAAAGGTGTAATGATGGATGAAAGCTTTCAGTTACCAGTATTTAAACCTCCTGTTTCTGGTGAACCTCTGAGAGTACTTGAGAGTGTTACTCTGAAGAAGCCTAGAAATGCTGAATTATGCCCAGCTCTTACATGCATATGTTGCCTTTCTGGTACAGCCATGAAAAGGGGTGTGTACTGCTGGTAGGTGACAGTCCCCAGGGCATGGGCAGGTGCTCCTCACCCTCTCTGCCCCATGCTGCCCCTTTAGCATCCTGGTGTTGTGGTGAGCCCTGACTCCAGGGAAGTAGCTCCTTGACCCCTGTGCATCCACCTTGCCTTCACTGGGCAGGCTCCTACTACTCCTGCCTCAGATACCTCAAAAGGGAAAGTTCAAACCCCATCTTCTAACTCAACATTTGACGTGAAGGATTTCTGGGTACCTGAGCACTGAAACCTTTGATCTGCAGTTTGTCGTGCCCTAATAGGTGGTTCTCAATGTACAGTCAGTTCCTCTTTTGTAGGTACTGCTCAGAGGACCTGAACTTTTTTGCCTAAGAGACAGTCCAAATCTAAGGATATATTCCCTCTGTGCAGTTTAAACAGACATAAGCAAATATATTTAAAAACAAAAGGAAACTACATACACATTGTAACTTCTAATGAGTGAAAGTGGTCTTTGTGCACAAACCCCAGACTGAATTAAAGTGGGAAGCAGCCTCATTTGTTTTACTTTTTTCAGCTATCTCTGTCTTTTGTCCTTAGTTACTGGGAATACACAACTGGTCCTTATTAGGAAGTGTGTTGTACTCTTACAAGTTCAATTCAGCTTTGCCTTCAAGGCATCCTTGGAAATTCTATATTTCCTCCTGTATCTTTTAACTGTCTCAGTAGATTTCAAATACAAGTAGATGGATATCATCCTCCATCATCACAAATTGCTGTTGGCAAAATACAAGCCAGCAAGAGTACCTGAGTTTGATGCACAGAGAGATTTGGGTCAATGCTATTTAGCAAGAACTCATTGACCATCAAACTGGCAGAAAATTTCTCATTTTTGTGAATTCTAAGTATCTTTTGCCTAATATTTTGAGTTCTGAGTCTTAGAGCTAAGACTTGTTTCTCCTTGCAACTCCTACATGACTGTTATGACTGCAGTCTAGAGGCACAGATTTTGTTCTTTGGCTGCTCCTGGCATTTCTTGGGAATGTGGATTGAAAAGGAAACTGGTGGGCATTCACACAATGAGCTTAGCTTTTCCTAAGTGAGGTGGTGCTCTGGAAGATGTATTCAAGGGAAGCGTGGGTTCACTGCTGAAAAAAACCTCCCACAAGTAAGTTTAGACTCTGCAGGTGCCTTGGGTTATTTGTGGATTATTACCCTGACCACACAAATTACACTTTGTACAAATTCCACTTAGCACATTTTGTACAAAGTCAGACACAGCTGTTCAGGGAATTATGATCTTGAGGGAGGCAGCTTTGTGCTTGGGGCAGTGCTGATACAACACTTCCACCCTCCTGTAGATCCTTGCTCTCCTTCCCTCTGACCTGTTAATTTCTGGCCAAGTGCCCTTCTTACCACCAAACGCCTTCTGGTTTCTGCAGCCATGGCATACTGATGACTTTAGTGCATGCAGCACCTCTTGGTGACTTTTCCTTAATTTGAGCTTCTGAGTTGTTTAGTTACATAATTTCTTTTTATATTCCTGCTGCAAAAATGAAACCTAGTCCATATATATATATATATATCTATTTATGTGCATGTGCATGTGAAAGTATATGCATACAGAATAGCAATAACTTTGTATTTTCTAACTTGCCCAGAGCTGCTAACAAGGAAATTCATATCCACAAGGTGTGGCCTACTAGTGTCTTATCCTGATAATTCACTGAACTCCTATCTTACTTGCATATCATAGGATTTATACATTTTACTGTTAAAAATGCAGATTAGCATTACCTAACCAACAACATAAGAGCTTTACAAACATTTTACTTTTATGACTACCAAGGGTGTAGATCATGGAGATTACACAATCATCCTGACTGGGAGTCAGACTCATTTCTGGAGACAGAGCTGTGAAAGGACCATCCACACAGACTCACAGATGAGAAGGCAGGTGCTGCTTGCCAGTGCAGAGCAATTGCCACAGGCTTGCCACTGAACCATTCAGCACAGGTGGGGGAATGTTGAAAATCAGGGACGGTGTTGTCAGAACTAAAGGGCTTTTGGTTAAACTTGGGTCTCCCATCCAGCATCACTGTTGAAGAAAAACAAGGGAGAAAGGTGAGGCAAAGGGTTGTCATGAAACCTGAGCTATGTAAGTGTGAGCAACACAAAATAACTGCCATTTTCTTGCTTGTTAAATATTTCCTAAGCAGAAACTCTCCCTTGAAATCAAACAAAGGGAAAAGTTATTCCTCTCATAATAATGTGGTTTTTCCCTAGCACTAATCAAGGTAGGAAAAGGATAATATATATCTTTCTCTGCTGAGTAGAAATGTTTGATTTGTTTATTGCTATGTCCACTTCTGAAACTGTGCTAGGATTGTAAAAGGTTGGTGTGTTTGCTTCCTTCCTTTCCACATCTTTTTCTGCTAGCAGCTTATCTTTTTTTTTTTTTGGATTATTAGTTTCCCTGTGATAACACCGGTAACATGATCTGAATGAGTAGTAACATCTGGAGACTTCTTCCTTGCTGACATAAAATCTTCACTTTAAAAAAAATAATCAATTAAAACAGTTCTTTCCAACCTACTTGCTTTCTTTTTCTTTTCTGTCTGTTCTGTCCAGAACCAAACTGTCTTATTAACTGCCCCCTGGGGACTCTAACCCTGCCTGCCTCACTGCTGTAAGTCCTTTCTACCTTGTTTCCAGAGCTTTCCGAAAGTGGTCATTCTTGAACATGTGGGTTAACAGAGGGAAATAAATGGCCACAACTCCAGAGGTATTGGCATGCACCTGACATCCCTGTGGGGTCCTTTGTATGTGACAGTCAAGAAGAGCTCAGGATAGGAGCTCACCTGCTGAGTCCTGCAGCAACACAGGCTGTGAAGGGATCACACTTTAGTCAAAATTTATGCTGTTGGGGTTTATTGCTAAGCTTTTAAAAATTAGCAAAATTTAAGACCAACACAAAGGTGTGCATACAAAGGTATGCAAAAATGTTGGGGAGGGATTCAGATTTATGACAAACATTTTTTTCTTTTATTTTTTTACAAATGCACAGCACTGCACAGGGCTTCTGGCTGCCCCAGAACACCTTCCCTCCAGCTCTGGCTACAGCAGCAGGTGGAGAGGGCTGGGAAGGGAGCTTTCAGCATCAGCCTGTGGCTAAAGGCTGAAGTCAACTTTGCTCATTAAGCAGTTCTACACCCAGTTTTGCCCAGTGGCTGCTGCTGCCATGGTAGAGGGAAGACACTGTGGAGACATAAGCTGTGACCATCCATTCTGCCTCAGAGAATAGAGAAAACTGTTTTCTTTATTAATTAATATAGGCATAGCCATGGTGGCTGACAGCTTGTTTCAGGAAATAGTTAGAAACTGAAGCTGAAATCATCTTTCCCATTTTCAGTTTTCAGGCTAAGAAGTGCTGCCTGTCCACCCACAGCCCTGAGCAATTACCAAACTGAATTACCCGTAGGTTATTTATTTTTTAAAAAAAACATTTCTAGCTACGACAGCCACATGTAATAAGGGAGGAGGAGTTTTCACAAACCATTCTGTAGAGTTTCCTTGTCATGGCTGGATTTCTACTCTGCAGATAGGGGTGACTGACTCAGCAGCCAGCACTTTATGAGATTACACTGCCAGTCACTTTTGGCCCTGGAGCAACATCCATCACCAGCACAGCCTTGTGTGGTGCTGGGCATGTGTACATCACAGATAAGATGAGCTTAACCCTGCTGTTTGGTAAAAGCTGATCAACATCTGCAGGCATGCTGGAGAGAGGCTTTTGAACTGAGAGGCAGCAGTGGAAATAAATGTTGTTATCACAGTGCTAACTCTGATTTACTGCTCTGAAACTAGGATAAAGCAACCAGGAGCAAGCAGCACAATAAAGATATCATTTTAAGCCTCCTTTTTGAAAGAGGCTAAGACAAAACACTCAAATCTCATAGCCTCAATTCACCATGTTGTGCTGCCTGTGACTGTTGCTGCACAGATGGGTTTCTCTTAACAAATCTGAGTCTAGTGGTAGCTTTCACAGACCATATGTTGCCCTGGGCACAGTGGGATAAGGTGAAGTAAGGACACACAGTCAATCTTTTTGTTAGCACCAATTCAGCCTTATTGCTGCTTTAGCAGGGGTCGTAAAATTTATGGTGCAGAGATGGGGTGGGGGGTGAGGATGCAGAGAGGAGGGGGTGCAGGCTGAGGTGCTCTGTGAGTGCCAAGGGCAGCTGGTCACAGCTCTGTCTCAAGTACTGGTATGCAGCTGTAGATCACCCCATTGGCTGCATGTTGCCCAAAGGCACCAAGGTTGACCCTTCACTGAGGCTTCCCCAAGTCTGACAATGCACTCTCCCCAAAACAGGTCTCACCAGCTCCATTTCTCATACCTCAGTTCTGCGTTTTCAAAATTGGTCTTTCTGTCTTATGACATTCATGTTTAGTCTTCCACTGCAATTGAGAGGTTCAATGTCGTGTCACTTTGTTTGTTCACTGTCAATCACATCATGTTACCTACTCCAATATTCCCCATCCTTAGTCACTATTCTCCTTCTCCATGTGAAACAGTGTGATGAATCCTTGCCTCCCGGCTGCCTTGGTATCCCTGTGCCTTACCATGCCAGAGCTTTTCCTTTGCATTGTATCATTTTTGGTCTCTCTCTTCATTTATCACCAGTTTGCATTCTGACTTTGGTTTTTATTGAACTCCCCTGTACTTTCCAGTGACTGCTGCTTAGTGTACACATTGCTAGAGGTTGGCAAACTGCTCTGATTTGCTTTTATAAATTGCAAAGCATGCAGTGAAATTCAGAAGTTTGGCTTTGGCCCTATGAGACAGACTTGATTCCACAGTCTCTCATCTTGATGTAGGGAGCATTCAGAGCAAGGCAGGAAGCCCAGTTGTACTTTGAGCTATGTCCATGAATATTGGAGGCGTTACCAACTTAGCACCAAGGTGAAAAATTACAACTGCAGATAGTTTCTAATTGCAAAGGCAAGCTAACCAAGCCAGAACAGTGGAAACTTGGTCAAGGAATAAAATTTCCCTTTCTGTGAATGTTGCCTTTAACACACAGTACCTCTGAATCCTGTAATTCAGGCTTCAGCAACTGGCAGTTAGAAGTGGTGTTCCAGAAAATGAAATCTGTTAAGTAAGCCTCATCTTTAACCCAGCTGGAGATCATAACTACCCCTGTAGTCATTATTCTGTGCTGAGAAGTCTGCATGTCAGTCTGAATTCTGAAGTAGAAGAAAAGGAGACAGTGGCTGATTTTTCACCCCTCTTGCAAATGCCAAACCTGGCCTTTTTATGTGAGGTCAGCACTTAGAGTAACATGTTGAATAGAGGATTTTCCTGAATTATTATGCAAATGTACTTTTTCAGCTCTTCTCTTTCTAGCATGAGGAGAAATAGCAAATGGAAGTTTGTCAGCTATTCCAACTCATCCCTCTTTCTTTCATTGTTTCCTTACCTGTTCCATAAATCATGGAGATACCTGGAGCCCACACACAGCCAGATGTTCGCTGCTTGCTTTTGTCCTGCGCCACAACACGTGCTTAGCTTTAGTTTGACAGTTGTTTCTTAATTCTTCGCGCATCCCAACGGTCTCTAATGCAAGTCACTAACCACTGTTTTGCTCTCTTGGCTGCCAAGGAACTGCCTTGTTCTGCACTAGCCCCGTCCCTCCAACCCTGCTTCTCCCGGCCAGAGAGACCAGCGAACCGGCGCCCACCGTCACGATGGGCTTCACATTCCCCTACTGCCTCACAGTCGCAGTCCACCGGAGACCTGACTTCCTCAGAGGAGGGTGGAAGCAAGGAGCTGCTGGCAGAGACCCCCAGCCAGGGAGGCGAGCCGGCCTGACTCCGTACGGGAACAGGGCGGGCCACCACTCGCCTCCACCAGGTCGCCCGCCAGCCGTCTCTGCCGCGAAGGAGGGAGGTCCGCTTGGAGAGGTCAAAGAATGTTCTCAGACACAGCTGCTGAATGTCCGACCTGGGAAACAGAGGTGTTTCTAGAATGAAACAGTTAATGTGCCTGTAATAACTTAATTTTTTTCATAGCTGAGAAAACTATTTTTGTCTCCATCTTTTCTACATACAGTATATTAACAAAAACAAAAAAAAAAGGGTTAAAATTATATAAAGTAAGATTTAAAATAAAATGTAAATTAAGTTTTAAGGGAATTTGAATACGTGCTCGCGCTCTCTCCAAATACTGACTGCCTTTTGGTTATATTTGCACTGTTACATTTTCAGTTTTGGTTTGGGGTATTTTGGGTTCATTTTTTTTTTTATTTCATGTAAAACTAGGGTCTTAAGTTAATTTTATTCTATTTTAATGTCAGTTTTATCGGTTTTTAAAGGTAAGGTTCTTAAAGATTGCTTCAACTGTCTGAAGCGATACATTTTAAGTAGTGAAGAAAGCCATTAAGCTCGTTCACTAGACTTGTAATTAATTGAGATGGAGGGGAATACAGGTAAACACAAGTAAATGTGTAAAAAAAAAAGAATGCCTCAGAAAGTCTTACAGTTAGCTGTAAAATACACCTACAATACTTGACTTGCATGCCTCTGGGTCCTCGCACTTTAGTGCATGTACATACTGCTACTGTACCATCACATAAATGTGAGTCAACCTGTTTCACTGTAATATTGTTGTGAATTTACCTGTACTGTACTTTTATTGTTGGTATTCTTGCATTGACTATACAAAAAAGAGTTTTTAAATTATTGTTAGCAGTTCAACTGGCTATGTACAGCGTTTACTGAGAACTTCCTTTGTTTTGGAAAAATCATGGAATCTCTGGACATACTAAATTGTAACTGGTCTTGTTTAAGAGTCTGTTGGAGACCATGTGAAGTGGAAATAAAACCCTCAGTATTTACAAGCTGCTCGAGTGCTTCATAATGTTTTTTTTATGATGGTACTTCCCAGGTTCATTTAACTGGGGGAAATAAAAGCCCCTGAACTCCTCCTTTATTAATAAAGGAAGAAAAAAGCTTCCTTATATGAAATAAATCACAGCAAAACCAAATATTGTGCTGTGTTCCATGGACTCCTGTGAACACTGGACCAGACTGTGGGATGGTTTCTAAATTCCCTCCCTGAACTCAAAACATCTAATCACACAGATAGCAGGACTCATCTTCTCAGTTTCTCTGAGGCCCTATCGTTTGTTGTATTTTCACTCATGGGAGTGAAAACTAGCCAGCTAAACAGCACACCAGAAATATGACCTGTCCAGTATTAATCCAAGTTTATGTACCATCTGCATTACACACAGAGACCAATAAAACCAGAGCTTTTGTAAAGACGAAGGCTAACAATGAGAAGTGAATGCAGCCAAGAATTCACACTTCTGAGAGATGGAAACCTCTCAAGCTACTTTGCCTGAGACCATCTGTTTGGCCACATGCTTTCTCTGGAGACCCAGAACTGCTCTGACTAGTTATCCCATTGCTGAACGGGCTCATTCCCATTCTGTTTCCTTTGCTGAGGTTTTCTGAGGCTCATTTGTTAAAGAGCACCATCTGGGCTCCCTAGAAGCCTTCCTGGTTTGCTCTGTCAAGAAATAAGCCCTTCACATCCCATCCTGTTGTGTCACAGCCAGCTTTCTAGGAAGTTTAATTCAGCTGTTGGATGAGAACAAACTCCCTATCTCCCAAAGAGCAGCCAATTGAGCTCTGATTTCCCCCATATCAGGTAGGTCTGTGGGAATTGACTGGGGATCAAAATGTCCCCTGCAGGTCATCATTACAAAAACAGCCACTTACCAAGATGGGCAGTGGCTGAGCAGTACTGTTCACTATTGGCTCTCTGGTGCCACAGCCAGAACAAGGGGTGTCCAGTGCCAGTCCTGAGCAGCAGCAATCATGTGAGTGATAGTTGCCTTCCCAGCTGTCTCAAAGCCTCACTGCTAGCCTTTTTTTGTGAGTTAAGGATAATCCCCAAGTCTGAATGCTTAAAATTGTCCATGATGACCACCCTGCTTGCTTGAAAATCTTGAAATCTCCTGCAGCACATTGCTGAATCATTGCACTAATTTCAGTTTGGGAGTGGAAGGAGGAGCACATGCAAGAAGTGTTTTGAAGGTTAACTGCAAGAGTCACAGTGGTTATTGGAGAAGATTAAGCCACAACAGAAAACTTGCTTGTTTTCAAAATTTACCAATAGTAGCTTTGCAGGGATAAGGGGGAGGTTGTTCCTCAAAACAGCCTTAAATCTATTTCTTCTTGATGAAGTAATTTGATTTTGCAAATGAACGAGCAATGCTGACAACCGGCAAGTGCAGATGATGTTCTGTTTCTTGTGACAGCTGTAATTTTTTTTAATTATGCACCAGAAAATTCAGGGCATTAATCTGTTATTTCAATACCAGGAGATGGTATTTGCCTTTCAAGTCAAGGATTCTCCAGTTTGCAGAAACAGCTGCTGGCCATCCTCAAGATCTGTGAGGATAAGTAGCTGCCTGTGGCTTGACCGGTAAAGTGCTTCTGAAACAGCAGGGATCACTGAAATTAAAATGAGAGAGCAAGAAATAGCAAGAAGGAGAAGGTTAAACACAAATAGAGATTCTGTGGGCAATCATAAAAAGAATTATATTAATTAAACATAATCTTCTTTCTAGTCTAACTAGTGAACACAGTGACATCGAGAAATACCCCATGTTTCTACTGGCTCTTTGGAAACAACAGGGCTTTTCTCTTCCAATAGCTGCTGGTGGGTTTGGGACATTCCTATCCACCCTCACATTATTCCATCATGCTCCATAATTACTTACATAAATCATAAAACAAATGACAACTCTCTTGTCCATCTGAAGGCCTTTTAAAATCTTCTGAGAGAAAACAAAAACCTTTCTAAAAAGTCTGCAGCAGTGTCTGAATTACTGCTTCATGAATAATCAGGGCAGGAGAAGCTTCACAGATTATCACACAAGTAAATGTAAGGGGATGAGAATACATCTGACACAGCTTTGTTTGGTAAGGCTGAAATAGCTGGATTTCACCCAGGGGTGTATGGTGCCAGAAACTATGGCCTTGGGATAGTGCCTGCTCCTGCAGTACAGAGGGGATCAGGAGCAGGACTGTGGCCTGTGGCATCCCTCCCTGTCCAGACAGCTTTTGAGCTTGCTGTAGCATCCTAGAGTGATAGGGTATTCCTCATGCCAGAACAGTGATGGTGTGTGCCCTCATGATGGGAGGGAGGAGGAAAAGCCATCCCCTTCTCCCACTTTACTTCCTGCCTCTCCACTGTCATCTGCCCAGGGCATGCTGCCCTCCCCTTTACACACCAGCGAGACCTGGATGTATACCAGTGGTAATGGTGCATGGGCTCTTAACTCACCAGCCCAAGCTCGAAAGGAAATATCCAAAATAGGACAATGTGGCCACACCACACCTGTGTTGTGCCTCAATGCCTGGAAAACGATCAGGATTGGACCATCCTTCCCCATTACCTTTCTCCCTTCACATCATCCTCCACACAAAGGAAATCTCCATGACTATACAGTACCCCGAGGCCTGCATTTTCTCCTGCTCCCTTCCATTCCTGAGTATCTGAACCACCAAGCTCCTCCATGATCTCTTTGGAGGTATCCCATTTCTTGTTCACTCCCCGTTCCACAGTTTTGACTTCTTTTTATGTAAATCATTGCAACCTCCTGTAGTATTATTAAACTTCTGAGTACATATAATTTTCATACAAAATGACAGTAAATGTCTTCAGTCTCCACACAGCCCAGCCTGCTTTGCAGAGAGGCTTAATAGCTTTGAGCAAAGTCTGCTTCCCTTCCCTGTTATCATCCTCTTATCCATCATGTAGGAGTATGAGACATTCTGCCTTCAGGTTTGGGTGAGAGATTTTTCTGCCTTGCATAGATATCCCTAGAATAAAAGACGAACATCTGTTGCTGAAAACCACTTTTTATTCCCTATCAGAGCAGATTCAGGACTTCTCTCATTATTCAATCTTTTTTTGGTGTACACTTTCTTGAGGCCAGTTTTGTCATCCTCTGAAAAAAAAATACATGAGAAATCCTGTGAGCACTTGGTGATTTGGGTAGGATTTTACCAATGAGGGAGGGATCAATGGGCTTCTCAGCAGTCAGTGCAGACTCTCATCCTGAAGCTGGCCTGGAGAAAGGTGATGCTCCATATGGAGCAACTGTTTGGAGGCAAATCTGGGGCTGGGGCTGCACAGGCCCAAAGTAGCTCCTCCCTTTGACAAGCAGCACTTACAGGTTTGAGCTGCAGGCAGTCAAAGGTGGCAGAATGTTCCTTTTCTGGGGACAGGGCAGGAGAGCCCAGGGTGGTGCACTGAGATCTGAGGAGAGAAGGTCATAGAAAAAGAAAAAATCAGTGTACTTGCCAGCTGCAAGTAGATGGATATCTGAATGAGGAGAAGAAAGAGGGTGGTTTGGATATTGAGTTTTATACATCTCTTGATGCCAACAAGCCTGGCTGAGCAATGTAAGCAGATACTGCACCAAAAGGGAGGAGTGCTGAAATGTGAATCCTATTAAATGCCAACAACAGCAAATAGCAAATTTTGTTTTGTCCTTTTAAATCCCTAGGTTGTTTGTTTGGGGTTTGGAGGTTTTTATATACCATAGTTGGATTTTTTAATTTTTTAATTTCTACAGTAAGACTTCAGAATATGTTTGTACACAAAAATGTCATGGACTCAGGTACTCTCCTAATCCTCCTGCTCCTCTCTCCCACTGTGCTCCCTCTGGATTAGTCTGCAGAGGAGAGAGCTGAGTGCAAATGGATAGGCTCATCCCACAGGCTCTGCTCAGCAGGCACCTCTTTCTCACTGAGTTGGTTGGAACCAACCTGGCTCAAAAATATTAAGCCCTGCCATAATGGAATAGGGCATCATTCTGGGGTGTTGAAAAAGTTCCCACTTTTACATAGGAGAATAGTCCATACATTTTAGCTATTAAGAATTGCGGTGTTAAGTGCTTAGCAATTTGGAACATAAATCTCATTGATTTTCTGCTCTGGGAGGAGACTTAAGTAACTAAAGACTTTTGGGGAACTTTTATCACAAATCTCTGACTACAGCTTCAGCGTATTTGTCTTTAACATACAGCTTCAATTCCTGATGTTGTCTGAGGGAAGACGTGTATTGTGTTGTTCCTCACTGGATTTTCTGCACATTGCATTGGCAGAACTGAAAAAAAATTCATTTTGCATATATGAATGAGAGGAAGAACAATAAAGGCCATGATTTTGTCACAGCTATTTCCATGACAAAAGCAAAGACTTTTGAGAGGGAGTTTTCTTACTAGAGTGTCACCGTGGTTTGTCATGGAAATCACATCTCAAACAAAAAACAAAGCCCTGGCTACACAAATTATGTATTCCCCTCACTCTGGGATGCTTCTGACAACATCACTGCTTCACTATGTCTTAGAACACTAACACATAAAAATGTAAGTTAAATATGTTGCACAGGCATCTTAGATGTATTACAAGTATGTTCTGATGTGTACTCATATTAAGCAAAATAATTTTTTGTTTGTTTTAATTTAAGTAATAGGATAGTAAAATGGTTGGAAGGAAAACAGCAATAAGAAGTTGAGAAAGAGCCCCTGGAAACCAACACCCTGAACTGTGTTTGGTAAACAATGAGTCCCATTCTGATTTCCTGGGGAGCAGCCCCAGACCTGTGCCTTGGCTTTAGCAAACCTTGAGTGGTGTCACTTTCATGGGAGGACACATGAAATGACAGACCTTGCCTGTCTATAACACCGGCAGCATCTCTCAGCAACAGTCCACGTTTGAGTGACAGGGAAACTCGAGCTGATGAGCTGCACTGTGCTGTGCTTTTCCCAAAAAACCCCGTAATCCTCAGCTCAGGACAGACTGACTTGCCAAGCCATAAGTCCTGAAGAACACAGTGACACACAGTGGAGGAGACATGGTGGGACACTATTCCCTGAATTACGTACACTTTTTCACATCAAGAACAGAAGCAAAATTATTCAGAAACTGCAGCTCTATGGGATAACACCTCCTGAGGTATGTGGGTTACTTTTACTCAGCAAATCATTAGTACACTTTACTAGCACATAGCTAAATAATTTAAAAGAAATCCCACTTAGAATTTCCCCTCATAGAAAAGTCTGCCTGAACTCTTGGTCAGCAGGTCTGGTTTAGGTGACCAGCAGCCCTCTGACCAATATAAATCCTTGGTGAAGAACTGGGAGAACTTCCAGTCACTATGGACCCTGTCCCACAAGAACCACTTAGCCCCTGCCAGCTCCCAGAACCAGAACTGGATTATTTAGCCAGTCCCACTGCCAGGGTTTGTGGTTTCTCCAACAGGAGTTAATTACCCTGAAATCATCCCCATGCAAGCCCAGAATATTCTTCTGTTGCTGGTTCTTCAGGTTAGGCAGAGGCAACTCAAAACTCAAATGGAGCCAGGATGGGGAACGGAGTGAGGAACTAGACCACTGCTACCTGAGGCCACTCTTGACCTGAATGGAAAAAATAACCACACCACCCTACACCAAAACTAAATTATCATTTGAGCTACTTAGCAAGTTAACTAAATTGACTGTGACCTACATACAAGAAAGCTTTGGATATGTGGAAATGCTTCTTTTTGTGCGAGTCAGGTCACTCAGTAAAATCTATTTTAAAAATACACACATACTCTTCTGAAGCCTCCATCGATCTTGTAGCAGAAACAGCCAATCTAAAGAAGCAGTAGGACATTTTTAAACCTTGACATCTATTAGGTCAGGCCTGCAATAGTTTTAGTCTCTTATCAGGGTAGCAGACAATGCCGACAGATGAACTGATTAGGCTTGGTGGAGACACAGTAATTACAGCCTAGAAACAATCATTTAAACAGAAAATAATGTATTACATGCAGAAGGTTCATTGCCAGCTGCCTAGAGGCAACACCTCCACAGCTACTATGCAAAAATAAAACACATCAGGAAGTATATTGGGCATTAAATCTTTCTAAAAGTATATCAGCTAAAGACCAACCACTTATAAACAGCTGATGTAGACACAGAAAATAACACAATTAAATGTATATATGGAAAACAGTCTCTTAAAGGAAGATGGACAAAGAAACATCGATCTGTCTGTCCATATCTCTCTATCTTTAAAACAGAAAGCCTCTTTTATCTTTTTATATCTAGCAATGCATATGTCTATATACAGAGGTAACACCAGACCCCTAATAACAGACATTTTGCATGGTCTATAAAGTGGCCTTTTCCACAACAGGGTGGAGGAGATGTTCTTTAGACCAAATCAACTTTCCCCGCCCTCTTAGTATTGTCTTTTATCCCATATCAGCATCACACAACTTTTAACCACAGACTGCTGCAAACCTGGTCTTTGGAAATAGAGTCACCACATTGGATTTGCTCTGCTGTTTTTAAACAGTATGTGTGTAAAAGCTCAGCTCAGATTAAGAAGAGAAATACAATACAGACCTTTAAAGATAAGTTAAATGGACAGTGAAAATTGGCCCTTAATCTACTTAGGAAGTCTTTGTGATTAAAGTATAGAATTTTTTCTGTGCTAATGAGGGACTAGGCAAGATGGTGACTGAAGAAATATCTGGGGAATAGCATATAAGCCATGGCCGGTGTTGTTGTTTTCTCTTTTCTTTCTAGATCATTTACTCTGATAAATTTTGGGTTCTTTTCTGTATCAGTGTGATCAGATGAAGCATACAGACACAACCAGAAGATATATACCTAGGCTTTCAACCTTCATCACGGTGAGTTCCCTTTTTCCAGCAGGCATCTGAGCATGCTACCATGTAAGCAAACCTCCTTTTGATGCATGTTTTATGCAAACAAGCCTTTGCTTTAGGGAGCAGCAAGCCACAAGCTGGCACATACATCAAACAGCATGCAAATCCTTCTCTACCAAAGACATGGTTTATAGCGTGCCATCAGATTGTAAAAATGTAAAACATCTGACAAACTCTGTAGAGTTATGGTACGATGGCTCTTTAGAACAGGCAGGCATTGCTTTCACAGAGCAGACATTTTGCAAAGTCTTCTCCGGAACATCTATGGCCTCAGCTGTATATTCAAAAGCCATAAGAAACAACAATTAGTCCTCTCAATTCTTTGCAGATTAGAAAGCAGAGAGAATGGCCACAGATCTCAGTTTAAACCATATTAACTGCAGTTTAGTTTATTGACTGATTTTCTGGCAATTGGTTTTAGCAGCAAGTTAAAAATAATATTAAGAAGGCACTAGTGTTCATTGGGAGGTTTTGGAAAGTTCAAGGGCCACATGATTGGAACAACTGCATTGCATGGGAAGGTATCATTTGAGATAGAGATGCCCTTAGTTAACCCAGTGTTTTCCGAATGAGAAATGGGAATGGAACATTATGTCCCAAATGAAATCAAAGAGGTTTTGTATGCTCACCCCCTCTGAAAATGTGGTTATTAAAAACAGACACCTGAAAATAATTTTCCCTCTTCTACTCAGTGCTGCCACTGTTACCGCTTCAGTATTTGAAGGCTGCCATGCCGTGGTTTAATAAGCAGAATGACTAACATCTGTCTCATAGTGTATTTGCTCATTCTCTCCCTCAGGGAAGACCCATGTGCAGTGGAGGCTGTTTCTATTATGCATACACACCAAAAAATACGTAATTCCACTAGCACACACACGTCTGTGAGTTTGTCAGAGAGGGTAAGATGAAAGCAAACTTGGCTCCATACCTCGGGCAAGGAGTGCTGGGGTTCATCTGCAAAAATGGGGAGGCTGGAGCTTAGGAGAGCCCCCAGGAGGTGCTGCCTCAATACATCTCACCCTTCTGGATATACCACAGCTGTGGTGGAAAGGTATTCATTGTCTTTAGCACCCTAAACAACCAGACAGTCCTGGTGACCAGTGTGACTGAGTGGTTACAGAACATTTGGAGGCTTACCAGAGTTTTAGCTGTGGCTGCTACATACAGTACCTGGCAACGTGAGCCCAAAGAGTTTGACCAGTTACCATATACCAGGATGTCTTACCACTTTTGAGGAGTTTTCTCTATATTACAGCATTTTACTAGGAACTTGTTTTTATATTAGTGTCTGTTGCGCTGGAGTGACCTGGAGAGGAAGAAGAAGCCATTTTCTTAGTACAGGAAGAAATCGTGGTACTAATTAAATTTGAGCAAGTAGAGGCAGAAGAAAGGAATTTCTTTGTCTCTCTGTATTTGGCAGTGAGAAAAACATATTTACAGGGAGTTTTTTGGAACCTGGCCACTTTAAACAGGGACTATCCACAGCCATTCAGGAAATACATTAATGCAGTAGCGGTGCTATGCAAGAAATGATCAGCTTCCAGTTATTTTCATAATGTAGGCTGGATGCCCTTAGTTGGCTGCATCCCATGACTGTCAACAGGAATGCTCTTGCCCATTTTTCTAGAGGTGTGTGCTCTCTGTGAAGATGAATTTGTGTTTTTTTAACTAGGATGGAAAACCCAGCAGTGGAAAGGTTACTGATCTGGAGAGCTCAGCAAGTCTGAGCAGGAGGGGTCAGGCAGCATCACAGCTAAAATAAATGACAGCAGGCATAAGAAACTACAACTGCTCATCCAGATTCCAGGGGCCAAGGTGAAGCGCCCAACAGGACTGTGTCTGACTGTCAGCCTATTTTCTATGTACCTATCTGAATTTTGATACTGGCTTCCCTGCTCAGATTCTATACGAGCTCAGACAATGCTTACACAGCCATTTCCTTCTTGGGAACATATGGAAGTTTGCTTGCTCTCCTGTGATGGTTGCTGTTCTGCCAGCTGAGAAACTGAGGCATTTTGATGTTAAATAGTTTATTTAAGGAGGTGAAGTAGGGCTTGGAAAACAACCAGTTCCTGCTCCTTACCAGGCTGCATTGAGTATACACAGGCTGCCTTTCCAGTGGATCAATGGCAAGGTTTAATAAAAGTTTTCGGATCCTATGGGTTTTTCCAAGAAGCAAGAAGGGGCCATCAGGCTAGTTAAGGTGAGCCTGCAGGAGCAGAGAATTCTCTGGTGTTGTGGAGCTGGTGTCTCAGCATTGCAAAATATTTCAGTTGGTAATTTCCTTAAGGAAGTTACTGAGCCAGATCTCATACTGCCTTAAGCTTCACCAGTGAGAGCAGACAAATTATTGCAGCCACAGGCATGACCTCCAGCCATTGTAGACCTGGACCAGATCCCTCTGGGCTGCACCATCCCAGTCAAGGCAAAACTGTCCAGAGACCAGCTCTGGGTGCTGCTGGGCTGCCTCCAGGAAGAGAGCAGCTCCATCTGCAAGGACCCTGGCCATGGGCTTTCTACTGCTGCTTGATTTCCCCAGAGGCAGAGGAGAGAACCTGCCTCCCACCAGGCTGCTGTGCTGCATGGTTAGTACACAAGGGAGAGCGAAGCAGGATAAGCGGAGCAGCTGGAGTGGGTGTATCCACAGATCTGCCTCCATTTGTGTTTCCTGCTTTTCCCAAAAAGGACGGCACAAAACAGCATCAAAAATACCCCATTTTAGCTGTTTACCTAGCACTCAGAGTGTGAGATATGCATGTGCTTTTAACTATGAAAACGGAAAATACCTTTCAGTTCAAGCCAGCATGTTTAAGGATTTCCTGGGAGTTTCAGGTAGCACTCTGCCATATAGAGGGATTTAAACACAAATAAGAGCTGGTCTCAGTGGCGAATGAGGAGCATGGATCCTCACAAAATAAGTTGCTTGTAGGCATGTCACAGACTGGCAGTGACATCAGTCTCAAAGGTGGTGCTGGCTTCCTGCCACCACTCAGCACATCTAAAGGCCAGCTTGGCATGGAGAAGGACATTGTGGGCAGCTGTTTGTATAGCAAGTATGGTGCTGCAGATTGGGCAAATGAAATCTAGTATCACCTTGAACCATTTTTTATGCTTCCTGCACTGAGAGTGGGACTAGACCTGAGTTTAAAGCGAAAAGAAAGAACAAAAAGAAAAGGTCCAGTTTTGTTTAATGTCACTTTTAGCTCTGTGGATAGCGCCAGGTTTTCATCTGTGCCTGATTGTCTGTGCTCAGAAGCTTTGCTTATATTCTTTTGTGGTGGACACCAGTGTAGCAAAGCAGCTGGGACAGGCTTTTATTGTGCTGCTGAAAGAGCCCTCAGTACCTACAGAACCCTCTTTCTTCCCTGTCCTCACTCAGCACATCAGGTCCTGGCACGTAAAAGAAGGATTCACGTAGTGCCTGTTGTCTGCTGAGCACTGTGAAACCACTCCAGCATCTACTCTCTGGGCACTGGATTCTGCTAAAGAAAAGTGTGACAAAACAGTTCTTGGAAATCCGGTGCCATTCTTGGAAACAAGGAAAGTTTGCTGTGAGCAGTACCAAAGCATCAAATGATTCCTTCAGAGTCCCAATAAGGTCCAGGCACAACTTTAATTTTAAAAGACAAAGCTTTCTAAATGATCCTGGTATGTTTATGGCCAGGCAGCTATCACATTGAAATCTTATTCTCCTTTAGCATCAGCAAGAGGGGCCTATTTTTTTAGATTTTGAGGGGGGCAGAAAGATCATAGGTTTAGAGCATTGTTTATCACTGTACATAATTTTGCCCTGGTTATTAATAATTGAATTCTCCCCAGTCCTCTCAAATGTCATTCTCATGTTTCTTCATAATTCTTCATTGAAGTTTAAACATTCAAGTTATAGATAGAAACCAAGCAGACATGGAATATTATAGACTGTATGTTCCTCTCCTTGTGTGATTCAGTAACTTTGACCAATTACTCTGCTTGGGCTCTAGAAGTATCTGTAATTCTGTAATTTCTTCACAGAACTCAGCTTCCCATTTTTTCCTTGGTCTTGGGCCCTGATTTTCCATTCCCCATGTACATAAAGCACCCAAGGGATTTAGCAAGGAAGAGGATATGGGATCAGGCCCTGGCAGTGTGCAGAGTATAAAGAAATTGGCTCCTGCTAGGCTCCCAGCTGGCAGCATTTATGGCTCTGTGGCTTTTGCAGCAAATCAATCCCTGTGCCGGAGCCCAGAAACAGAGCCCACTCCCTGCTCCTGCTGAGCAGCAGTGTAAGGGCAGGACACAAAGCTGCTCGGGCCTGAAGGAGGGCATTTCACAGTGCCTTTGAGACTGGCATCCAAACTACTCATCAAAGGTGTCATACCCCATTTTACATTACATTTGGAAAGAAGAAAGGCTACATAAGCTCTGCTAAGTGTCCAGGTAAAAAAACTGAACCACCGTATGTGTGGGTGCATCTGAAGCCTGCAGCTTAACTGGCATTACTAGATAAAGATGAACAGCACAGGGATTACAGGGATGAAGAACTAACTCTGCCTTCAAAGGCTGTGCAGACAGCTGATGAAGCAGATACTTAGCAGGTACCTTCATTGGCACCTCCTCTTTCTCCCAGAGACCATCTTCTGCCCCTCCACAGGTGCATCCATCTCTCACATTCTAACAGAAGATGTGTGACTCTCATTTTAAGCAGTTTCTTATTTACAGCCAAAGTTTCAGTTGTTGCTCCTTTTCATTCTTTACCAGAACATGAATGTTTTTGATCCAGACCAAGACTGTGGCTCATGTAAAATAGTCTGTGGATGAAATTCTTTGCAGAAATTACTCTGCTAGTTGCACTGAAAATCACCAAAGTGACTCAGGCAGAAAGTCCAACCCAGATAATTTCACTCGGTGCCATTTCTGTGTTCTCTGTGCATAGGAAAGTGAAGGCACAGAGACCAGAGCACTTCCAGCCACATCTGCAGGAGCCCCCTTACAGACAGAAAGCAGAGGTTGCCCAGGGATCTCTTTTCTTCGGCTCCATTTTGCAAATGTACCCAGAGGTAAAATTCTTCCCCTGATTTTCACCATAATTAAAATGTTGAATTTTGCTGAGAGGCATTTCAGAGTCAGAATCAAGTTTTCTGACTTGTAAGGCTTCTTGTTCCTGTCTCCTACGCTGTTCGATGTGGAACAGCCTTGCCACATGCCAGCCACATTGTACTACAGCTAGCAATAAAAATGAAGATAATGATGAAGATACATGATAGTACACTGTGACAGCAACAGTTTTTGTGTGGTTGAGCCATTAGAACAATAAATATTTGCTGCCTTGGGGATGGAAGGTACTCTGTCAGGGACACAAATTTTCCCCTTTTTATACTAAGTAGGGTAATGAATTTTAACTTCCCCAGGGAAAAAAAAATTAGTTCAAGCTATTCTTGCCATCAAGGAAAATAGAGAAAATGCTTTGAAGAGCAGTATCTGTTCTAGACCTCTTAAACAGTGGTAAATAGCAATCCTGGTTTTGCAACCAGATTTTCCAAGTAAGGGTTTTCATGGCATCCACTCATACTGATCCCATTACAGCACTGTGGTTTCAAGAGAACTAGACAGAATAATAGGGGAAAATACTGTTAAAAACAAAAATGCTTCAATTTTAGCTAAGAGTCAATACATTATCAGTTTTCTTCTGTAAAATAAGGGATTTTTTAAATATTAAGATGTCACAGGGGCTCTGTGAGATGAGAATATCAAACCCATAAATTACCGTCATATCAAAAATAATGCATCTAACTATCATAGGAGCTTTCCCCTGTGTACTAGAGAGAGGAGAGTGCTTAGACCCATGGGGGTTAATGTCTGGGAAAGCATTCAAATTACAGAAATCACAAATGACTGGCAGCCCCCATTAAATTTGTTGCCTTGAATCAACTGGGAGTGGTGTAGGGGATCCCACAAGGGGTATTATTCTGTTTGGCCTTAAGCTACTCACTGAAAAATATGCATATTGGAGGTGAAATTGAATTGCATAGATTTGTTCTCTAAATATTCACCATATGCTCCCATAAAAGCAAGTGCCAGCCCCATCTACAAAATAAATTGTGTAGCTGGTTTTTTTAGGCTTTGCTTCAAATCCTTAGTATACAACATGACATCTGTAAACATTCGAGTCATATACAAGATGCTAAATGACTTTATTCCAAATTTTTAGAAAGGGAGGCTTGACAGCCTGAATGTTTGTTTACACGTGGATTGCTCTGCTTTATGTAATTAGTCATTCCCCAGTCCCTCAGAAGTTTTAATATATCTCTTTCAATCCTAAAACAATTTGTGTTGTGTCAACTATTGTGGAAAAGGTAAGTACCATCCCAGAAGGGACCTCATCTCAGTCACCATTAATAAACTTGTAACCCAGAAAAGTAACACAACCCATTCTCTAGTTAATAACATCTTGTGTGGTCTGAGAATTAAAGCTGTACAGAATATATGTTCAACAGTTATCTAGTAAAATAATAGGAATGTTTTAGTAGCTCCAGATGGCCTGTGCAGCAACAGAAGAAAACAACTGTAATGACCTTGACGCTTTGACTATACATAACTAAAAGATGCTCTAGGGCCCCTGGGTGAGACACATCAAAGAGGCCAGGAAAAATTTCTGCTGTGAGTAGGCTTGGATTATGTCTAAGACCAATTTCACTCATAACCTGTTTTCCAGGTTCTGTTAAATGAAGTTTGGATTTTCACAGGAAGTCTAGTGTGAGGGGATAGATGAATGAGAAAGAAACCCACTGCCTTCCGGAAGAAGCCGCCTGAGTGCTGCAGTATGTCCAGGCAGAAATGAGGAATCAGCATCCCAGGACAGGAACAAGGATGAGAGATGCTGGACAGAAGAGAAGCATGGGGATTTGGGCTGCCGGGTAAGAGGTCCTCATGTGAACATGCAGGCAACCCAACTGTTCTTGCAACAGCTGGTGGAGACACCTAACAGCTCTGTGCAAAACTCCAAAATGCCAAAACTTTCCCTTCTGAAGCACTGCTGGAAGGCATCTGTAAAGACTGGATCCAAAGACACTGAATCCAAAATATTGCCTCTGGTGGAAATGAAAGGCAAATTTGTCTGTTAGATGTCCAGCTACTGGGCATGACATCTGTAGTCTCTGACCAAAGAGGGCTGGTACTCTCTGAAGAGCCCTCACTGGACCCTGGAGATGGATTCTTGAAAGGTTTAAGACATGTTGTAGGTAAAGCATGGAAAAGAACCATGGCTAGGGGCAAGAAACACTCACTATTCCTTCCCTACCACCTCCTTCCTCAAGCATGAGAAACAAAGACTAAGACCTCACAAATCCCTCTGTATGAGCTCAGTGCAGGGATGCTTCCATGCTTTTGTTTACAGTACTTGTAACCAATCTCTCAGTTTATTTCTCAGATCAAACACCTGGTATCAATATGTCGTATCTTGAGCTTGGCAATTTTTGCTGTTGTGATGCTGGATTTTGGGTATTCCATGACTTCAGGCACTGTTCATGGAATGTGTTTCTCCTCCAAGACCAAATAGGGGCTCAGAAGCAAAGGAAAATTTCTTTTTAAACAAAGGAGGATTTTTTATACCCTAGAGGGACATTCTGCAATCTGTTGAATTTTTCTTCCCTTGATCACAGTATCATTGAGGAAGTTCCCAGGAAAACAACATGAGGCTCAGTAAAAATGATGGCTTCTTGAGACCATTACCTAAAGAAACAAATGTGTTTAGCATAAAAACTCTGACTGGCCTGAGTCCACGTGGCTTACAAAGAATGAAGGTGAAGTTCCTTCTCCCAACCCTCCTAAAGAATCACAAACATTTTTTGTGTTTGATTGGAGTTTAAATGTTGTTATCGTACCCACATTAAATATAATTTCGCTCTTTCTCTGACATAACAATATGTTTGCTGTTTATCTCATTTTATATGGATCAGGTACACATAGAAGCTCTTGGTATATTGTTTCAGTAATATGTTTTATTTGGTAACTTCCTAAAAAAGTAACCCCTGGAGCTTACATTCATAGTTTAAAAACAAAACCAAAACAAACAACAACAACAAAAACAACAAAAAAAAACCCCACCAAAACAACCACAACTATGATTGAAGGCTAACACTTTCAGTAGAGATAGGATGATTCACTTTGGGACAACTTAAATTTAGTAATGTTTCTACATTTTTTATGGAAAGTGTTTCTTAATAGTGCTGACATGAGATCTCTTAATTGGTGTCCACATCACATAGGGAATCCATAACTTACCAAAGATCTAAGACCTGAAGTGAAAATAGCTATATCCATATGGCCTACACTCATTTCAAATGACACAATTCAAGGCTTTTTAAGAATAAGAGGAAAAGAGGGACCAGATCACCAGGCAGATATCAACACCTGTCTGGACCCCTGTCTTGCAGTTCAAGATTTCAGATATATTCAGGAGCACTTTTTTTTTAATTACTTATTGTCACTCTAGGACACAAGAAAGAACATGCGTACACAAGAGCTTTCAGACAGGCTAAAAGGCATCTATGTTCATTAACTTCCAAATTTATAGATTTCTTACCCAGGACAAGTATTGGGTGAACAAAGTCACTTCCTCTACAAGCAAATTGGCTATAAGAGATGTCCATCAGGGTATTTTTGTTGTAATGCAGGTATGTAAACCTTCTTACAGTTAGAATACAGATAGCTACTCTTTACACGAAAAACTGTGAGAACTCTGACTCCAAAAGTAGAAACATCAGAAAGCTGAGAGAACTAGGCAACAACCTATTGCCATCCACCATGAGTTTCCTGCAAAGTCTTCCCCAGAAAGCTTTTTTAGTAGATTCCCCTATACAGCTAGAAGAGAAGATGGAGCTTTCAATGGACTTCAGTAAGACCTTCCTAAGGTACTCTTTCCAACAGATGGGCAGCTAGAACCAAAGAAAATTCTGCTGTACTCCCAGAAGAGACGAGCATGTGGTATCTGCATAGGAGATAAATACACAGTATGTTTTTAAGTCCTACTTCTAGAGAAGATCATCATGCTCCCTCTGCCATATTCTCTTCAGGTCCAGGACTCTGCACAAGGAAGCCTGGCAGTGCATGATTTTCACTTCAAGTCTCTCTCTTCTGATTCTGTTCTCAGATTCACCACAAAGAGCATTCCCTATGGTGCAATTATCAATGGCTCTGATACAGCAATTACTTATTCGTCACCTTAGATCCTTTTTGTTGTGTTGCTGAGAACTCCATGCACTTCCAGGATACTTTTTTCAAGCCTGAGCCTGTGTGCTGAACACAAGTTTGTCCTCAAAAGATGCTATATTTGGTCATTTGCTTTTCCAAGTGTTTTGGAGCACCATCCAGCCCTAAAATCATGTTAAATCAGTCAGATTAAATGGTACTTGCAGAGTTGTTGAGATCTGGTGACAGACACAAAGGAAAAAATGGTCTTTTGGAAATAATCTTGGCTTAACATCTTCATCATTAGCTGTTTATCAAAACAGAGCTGGATATCTGACATTACTGAAAAACAAATGGATCCTGCAAGCTGTCTCAAAGACTGCGTGGTAAGAATAGTTCTGAAATAGTTGCAGTGATAAAATCCATGCTCTGATACATAAGCCATCCATTTTCTAGCCATGGAAACACTGGTGAAACTGTATTTTGGACACAGGTTAGGAAGCTCTGCTGTCCTGGATCTGTAAGATCCATTATTAATTGTTCAAAACGGGGTTAGGAGAGCTTGTAGTCCTCACACCACATGAATCAGATAGAGCTCATCTCCCAAGGAAAGTATCAGTAAGTGAATGATGCAGAAGCCCTGAGAATTTCAAGTCCCTGACTTGAGAAACTGAGGGAAAGAAATGGAGGAAGCATGAATACAACCCTAGATGAGAAGTGAAGAGCTACAAGAGTGTTTACTTGATGTATTTATTTCCTGCAGAATGAAGACTGGTGGTCTTTATGATTTGACCAGGAATGACAGAATGATTTAACATATCAAGGTTCTCTCATGAAACATTGAAAGCAAAATCTCTGGAAAAAGGATAAAAGAAGGGGCAGGAATTGCAGACTGGCAAGAGAAAAGAGATCCCCTCAAAAGACTAGCGGAATTGTGCACAGCTATGTTTATTTTCGGTTGAACATATTTCAGATTCCCTCCATTCTACTTTGCTGAAAGAGGAAGAAAAAAGATCACCCAACTCTCTAACAGACCAAGGACCTGCTCATTTATGGTAATGTCCCAGGAGGTGAACATTATGTGGTGAAATGTTTGCAGCAGCACTGCAGCCTATGTAACAGAAGGTACACAGGGACTGCTCTAGCAAATTATTCATGGATAATAAATAATGTATAACGTGTCTCAAAGATTAGGGATGTGCACTTTGCAATGTACACAACATTTCTATTCCAGATGTAATTTTTATTTTTGTTTGGATAGTTTTTCTCATTAGCTCTGTGGGTAAGCACCACCTTGCACAAGCCAAGAGTTTTTTTTCATTCATCATGTGACAATTCTCATATCTATTACATAGATTAAAACAGAAAGAAATTTTCTTCCTCATCTTGTTTTCATTAGGATTTATTATTAAGTTCATATATAACCAGGTTAATTTGTTAGCTTTATACACACATACATTTTCTTGGGGGTAGTATTGTCTCTGAACCATATTATCCTGTTGAGTTTAGAGGCAGTAAGAGTGTTTCCAGTGTCATTTATAGAGCAGGTTCTGTAGCAGTACGTACTGCACCAGCCTCCCCTGAAATAAGCTCTCCATCCTTGGGAGCTCATAAACTAGGATGTGATAACTTGCAGCTGGATGATGAGGTAAAAAGCGAGCAAGACATCATGTCCTAATTAAAAGACTTGGCTTGCTTTCCACTTGGCTACTGCAGTAAAGGGAGTTACTTGGAAAGTTACTTGTCTTCCTACCTCATGTCTGAATAATGTTTATTAATCATCACTGATTTCTCAGCGCACTTCTCCCCTGTGAGAAACAAGGGAGGATCTTTCTCTTTCCATTTCACTCTGTGTGGTTTGCAGCCTGGATGACTCAGGCTAAGCTGGGCTATTTCTTCTCCTTTCATTTCAGGTGATGTGTTTTCCACACTGGTCTGGGCTGCAGAACAGCCTGACCTTCCCCATTAACTATTTAGAAAGAAGCTAACTAAACTAATGTGTACTTTTGCCTAAGATTCCCTTCCTCCATGCTTATGTTCTCTTGGACAAAGGCAGTTGAGAAATGCAGTAAAGTAGTCCTCTTTCAGAGGGACCAGCAAAATTTTTTTTAAGACAGAGCTGTCCTGTAAAGATTTATTTCCAGGAAGAAGTCTCAGGGATAGCTCCAATCTGATTTCACACTTATTTTAGGCTCTTCTTTCAGTGGAGATTTAGACTGGATATTTGGAAAAATTTCTTCACCAAAAGAGTTGGAACAGGTTGTCCAGGGAAGTGGTTAAATCATCATCCTGGAGGCATTTAAAAGACACGTAGTTGTGGCACTTAGGGACAGGGTTTAGTGGTGGAATTGGCAGTGATGGGTTAATGGTTCAACAAAATGATCCTAAAGTTCTTTTCCTAGTGAAATGATTGTATGATTCTCAAATACATATTTTTCAAAGTTCCTTTTCTTTTTATTTAATATATCTAGTTGGGAAAATGATGGGAAAACCTACACAATTCTTTTTTTTTTTTTACTTAACTTTCTGAGTGTCTTCTCAAGACAGATCCCTTTTAAGTCTTGTAACATTTGAACAGTGTCTGACTACTCCATGGAATTAAAAGGGTAGCCATTAGCAGAACAGATTTATAGTCATGGATTCTAAATTATGTTTAATCCAAAATTCGCAGAAGTCAGTGATTCATCTAGTGAACAGATAGCCACAATAATTTGGGGCCAATTGAACTGAATAAATACAGTACATATATCCAGTGTGAAAGCTAATAATTTGAAAGATCCCATTTGTGGTTCAGGTAGTTAGAATTTACAGATCCTCCAAGAAATCATTGACATAAATACACCAAAAAGAAAAATTTCTTTAGCAAAAAAGTTACTTGACTTGATCCTATGATTATTATTATGATTGTTAATAATGAGTCATCAGACTGCAGCTGTCAACATCTTGGGTGCTTGCACAGTTTCAGATTTGTCTGCTTGGAGTTCTTTACAAACCTCATTTCTTGCTGAAGGGCAATTTAAGAAACTATCATATTCTTGTACTATTGTTACAAACTGCTTTGCAAACTACTCTCAAATTGACCTACTTTGCTCTTCAAACCAATTTCTTTGGAAATTACAGAAGTAATTGGCATGACTGGCAAGTACCAAATTTAGTGGAAGATGAGAGCATAGGAAATATTGAAAAGAAATGTGCATCTTGGATTAGAATGATGAAATCCTCCAGGTACTTTGGTGAAATTACACTAGAGGGGAATATTCTCTGGGACAGCTAGATGTAAAAATAATTAATAGATCATTATACCTAAAAACTATCAACTGGAAATCAGATAGTGACCAGCAAAGGTCTGTTATTTCATATTTCTCCACAGTTGAGAACATCTACTCCTCTCCAAATCCATGTAAAACTATATAGCTCCTCCTTTCTTAGTTTTCTCTGGTAACAGGTGACATTCACAACTTTCAGGAATAGCTCCATCTAGGGCTGTGTTCCAGCAACCTACCCCGAAGATGGCCAAAACAACAATTATAAGGGTCCAATTTGGTCAAGAAGACATATCACTATCAACACTTTAGTTCCCACGTTATGTCTAAGTGTTCGCCACAGGCAGTTAGTTCAGTAAAACTTCTAAACTGCAAAAGACAGTGAGCAAATTTGTTTCATGAAAATGGGCTTAGAAAATCTCCCTACTTCGCTGCACCCTACTCTTAGCCAAGTCTACTTGGCTTACACTTTAATGTTAGTCTTCATCTCAATTGGCCCCATGTTCATTCCTGGTCTGCTCACTGGATGAAAAGAAATCCAAGAAGAAAATGCTGCCTCAGTAACTCCTAAAACTATGGCTTCCCTGAACAGGAATAATGCAAAGACCAGAGGTGAGGGCACTCCACACAGAGGTACTAAGGCTAGAGCCCTTGGCCTCATTCTAGCTTCCCACTCTGTGCACAGAAGAAAGCCCTTGGCATGGCAGAAATGAAACCTCCTTCCTCATTCTCCCAATTAGATTTTTCTCTCTTCTTGGGGTCATTGTTGTGGTTTTAAATTCTTGCAATACCTTCAGGCTCTAGCATCACACCTATTCATTAAAAAGAGTAGTCATCTTAAAATCATCTTCTACATATGTGAAGACTGTGACTCTCATTTAATATACCATTCCCATCTTTTGGGTGATTTGACAGTGCTATAAGGAACTGCTGTCGTAAGCCCTCAATCAAACAGCCTGAAAGAACTCATATGCCTCAGGATTGTTCATTTTGTCCTTTCTGCTTGTTCTGTGGAGAGGTGTCATAACACCACCACTATACAAACTCAGCTGGAAGATCTAACAAGCAGCAACCACCAAAAAATCTGAAACTGGAAGCCTTTTCTGACAACAGTGAACAGCTGAAATCACTGGGATGATTTGTCCCGAGCTGTCACTGCTCAGCAATGCCAGAAAAGACCTCACCATTTAATCAGATTCCACAGAGACCTTATAGAAGACTCCCAACCCCTGATGCATGAGGTCTGGGATGCTGTTCAAGAGCTGACATATGTGCTGCAGAGAGACTTGCTGGTTGCAAACAGATAAACTGTCTTATCTGGTGTGACAAAATTCATGTTCCACAGCAATTGCCAGATGTTGTCAGTTCTCTCTTCAGAAGATGAAAAGGCTAGGGAGACATGCACATTGTGGATGGTAAGAGGATGTGACTCTGACCCCTGGGCCTGACAGTTGATATTAGAGTGTTCCCGTGGCTCTGCTGTCCCCAGTACATAGCTCTCCACATCCTCTTGGTTTTCACACTAACATAGCAAATTCAACTTGGCATGCAATTTACAGAAAAGTAACATACCAGTACAAGAATGAGCTTGCACCTGAGCAATGTCAGGATCTCAAATGTCAGGATTTTAAACCAAATACCATTTTTTTCCAAATGCCATTGAATTTTGCAGCAATTAGAAGAATGGAACAATCTGTTTAACATCAGGAGGAGTAGAATCATAGTAGAGAATGGCCTTCCATTGTAGGTTTCATCATATGCTCAACCAGGTTAAAAACACAGAAACAAACTATTCTCTTTATGGGAGAGACAGAACATCCAAAAGCCGGGATTAAATCTTGACTGATGGACTTTTCTTTGCCCTCACACTACTTGCGTGTGCACAACTAACTGTGGAAATTTATTTACGTCCTGGTATGGGATCAACCATGATAGATAGCAGCAGGAAAATAAGACACGAGTTTCCTGGAGCACTTCCTATTGCAGTGAAAATTGTTGATTTGAAAGTTGAATCATTAGGTTTGTGAATCTAAATTGTTTGAATGCTGATACTCCTGAAGGTAGGCAGTATTCCTCAAGGAATACACAAGGGTTTGTTTCCTCCTAAGATAGGATGGACAAAAAATAGCTTCATTTCTCATGCCTTTAACTATGTTGGACCTCTACTTTGTAATACCTAGGGTAAAATATATTAAATAAAGTTCAAGTCAGTTGCACTAAAAGTATTTCTTGTTATGTTTATCATAAAGAAGTGGGACCATCACACCATGGTAAGGATGTTACACTGTCCTTGAGGATCCTCAGTAGAGTAAAGGCAAACACCTCATCTGCCTTCCCCTGACAAAGGTTTACTGTTTTATATGAAGTAACTAACACCTCCATCATGTGTCTTACCTAGACGTTTAGCGTGTACTACTAACATCAGTTAATATCTCTGTAATTGAAGATATAGTAATTTTTGGTTTGTTGGAGATTAAGATTCTCCGTTCATACTGAAATTGTTTTTGTGCATTTTACATATTGGCCACAGCCAGCGGTATTTGTATGAAATATATATTTATATACAAATATGGAAATTCATTCTAAAATACAAATGGTCTCTTTCTCCTGGAAGGTCTGATGGAATATTGGAAATCCAGGATATAATTTTAAACCCTGCAGCAAACTGTGATCAAAGGAGTGTTCTTCCTGAACATTTCCTTGCTCCTTTCCGTCCCATTTACTATGTCCTTGTAATTCCTTAAGCAAAAATGACAAATAAAAACCCATCATTGCACTTCTAGAATGGAGTGCATCAACATGATACACTCGCTGTCTGGTGCTTTGGATTGTCCGAGTGCTAGGTGACCTCACTTGTTTTTTGTGAGCCAGTAAACCCACTTAGGCAGCTGTGTTATATGCAATTCCCTTTAGTGTACAGCATTCTTTTTTCTAACTTTTTTAATCCCTGTTTTACAAAGGAAATCAGTGTATGCAATGTATGAAAAACATCTCAATATGCCACTCCCTTAATAGAAAAGGACAAACTGGAATTTCAAGAGAACTTGACTACATTTGCATTTTAAAACAAACTTTGGATTTAACTTACTGAGCTTCATTTTTTTCTTTTGCATGTCTGAAGTGTACTGGCCTCCCATCCCTCAGTTACAGTCTCAAGCTGTCCCAAACAATTTATCTATGGCCTATGAATTTTAAACATACCTTTTCTGGTTACCCAGAGGTAGGGTTGTGCTCATATGTCTTCAAACCAAAACCCTTAGTTCAGCAACTCTTAACTGAGTCCTCAAATGTTTTCCACAAACAAAGTTTCCCTGCAAAACTGAAGAGAGGTGGGAGATTCCCTTCAGTTCCTCCCTCAGCAAGGGTCATGTCAAGGGCATAGTGAAAACACCAGCCCTGATCTAAAGCAGAGCCTCCCAAGGAGACAGAACTTGCTCCATTTTTTAAGCACAGAGTGTGAGGAGGACAGTACCTCACCCAGCTCCAAGGGAGTATGATGGGAAGCTGGACTCTGCCCTGCATTTGTAGATCCTGTTCTAACCCGGGAGGTAACATCACACCTTACAGCATGAATGACTGAGGTGCATCAGTCTGTTGAATACACTCATACCTGAGGATGTGAGTGAGACTTGCTGGAATTACACAAAACTGATATAAGATGCCCAAGGTGTCCAGGGAACCAAGGTGCTGTCTCTGAACCAATAGATTAGCCCTAAATCAAGCCTGTCCAATACCTGCATACATCAGTTATTTCTATTCTATACAACAGGATATATTTTGCAAGTGAGATGAACACAAGCATGCCTCCTGCAGCAAAATCTTTTGTCTCCAGTATAAAATCAACAGGGAATCTATTTCATACCATGGAAACAGAAAACAGTATGGCTCAAATATGGACAAATTCACTTTGGTTCCCTGAAATCTGAAACAAAGATAGGAAAGAAATCAATCACAGGGATAAAAGCTGCAGTTCAACAATCTTTAGTTTGCACTTTTTGTGTCATGCTAGAGGTCAGAGAAGCAGCATACACTTATCCCTGAGATGAGAAATGAAGATTAAGTGAGACTAACCATGTGGAATTTTACTTGTATCCTGAGCACATATTGCTTTGAAATGAGCCCTAGATTAGCATTCCTGGCCCATGGAAAACAAAGCCCCCATATGAAACTTCTGGGGTCTGGAGAACATGCAGAGGCTGCTGCAACCTGGCTCTGGGCAGACTTTCATCAATGGCAGTCTTGGAGTAAAAAAGCCAAGACAAAGATTCTCATTGTCAAAAGTGTTCTTCCATCCTGGCTGTGGTGTTTTCCCTGTGCTGACTGCTGTGCCAGCCCTGGAGAATGGCACACACACCCTCTGGTTTTTAGCATGGGAAGTGAGTGAGTTACTGTCTCCTATCAGCTGCTGAGGCTCCTGAACTTCCTGGAGCTTTCTGAGCATATTGAATTATGTCAATGTTCACAGGCAAGAAACGACTGTTTAAATTAAAAATACTGCTGATATATTTTATCTGTATTGTCAGCTACTGATTCTAGACAGATTGTTTTCATTTGTGCAGAGGGACTGGGCATACATGTGTAATGAATAAAGAAAACGCTTCCTTTGCTGTCCAGGCCCATCATTACCCGTTCTGTGAGCCAGTCCTAAAAAGACTGACTTCAGCCAACTGGTCCCCTGTCCCACCTTTTCTCCATTAGTTTAGGAAGTCTGACAAGCCATCTTCTTTCTCACCAACACCCATAATGGTTTCTAAATCAACTTCATACTCTGTCCTTTTCAGTTTTCCTTCTCTTTTCCCCCTTCTGTTCCTTCCTCTTGTTCTCCTCCCCTCCCTTCCTATGCCCTCCCCTCCCCTCCCCTCCCCTCCCCTCCCTTCCTCTTCCACATCCTCATCTGATATGCACAGCTATGGGCTCACTCTACCTTTGTGTTGTACCCAAGTTCGCTGCCTCCTTTCTCCTTTCCCTTCCATGTATTCCCATTCCATCTCCAACCCATCCCTCCCTCCTGGCAGTGCACAGGGAGTGGAAGTGGCCTTGCTTGCCACCACCAGCCTCTTTAAACAGTTGCCTTTTCATTAATCCAGGCTATGTGAATGTGTGTGACTCTTTGTGTATAAGTCTAGACAGCTGCAACTCGGCAATCTTGCTGGAAGATCTCCATGGAGCAAGGCTGGGCCTTAGTATCCAACAGGAAACAGAAATTTGACCTCAATAACTAGATAAATGTACAGCTAATTTCTGAAAGTAAAGTCATCCTGCTTTTGTCTCCAATTTTCCTGTGCCTCACACATAAGCATGTCATACTCATTATCTTTAAAAATCTCATTTGGCCCAAAGATTAGTTTGGGCCTAGCAGAAAGGTTCAACTAGGTCACATTTTTATAGATGATGCCTCTTATTTCCCTGTTCTGTCTGCAGCTAGGCTGTCCCTCTGCTGCTGCCCTTAATTCGATACAGGTTTTCTAGGATAACTCTCATTGTACCTTTCTGGACAAGATTTTGATCCCTGACATAAATCCAGCCCAACTTTGCATTTAATGCCCTTAAATGAATGTATTATGAAATCACCATTTTTCCTGTACACACAATTATTAGACATAATAAGATACCATAGATATCATAAATGGCACTCTGATTTGAGCTATTTCTTGGAAGAGAACAGACATTAAAAGCAGAAATGATTTGCACTGATTTACTGAGCTGTGTTTTTAATTTTGTTAAGGAGAAGCAGACAGGAAAATGTGTCATGTTTTCCAGCAATTCACATGAAACCTCAGTGTACTCTCTGAAACATGGTACCCCTGATTCTTCTTAGCCAGGAGCTTCAGCAATTTGGAAAGCCCACAGCATGTGCCAGCAGCCAAAAAGAAAATAAGGATGAGGGAATGACGCTTCTTTGCATGCGAGACTCAGCCGTGCCTTACCAAACACAAACCCAATTCATCATCTTCCAGACACTATTTCATACCAACAATTTTGCTGTCTCTTTAATGCATCTGTCTGTTTATCTATTCTCAAGCACCATCTGCTTGTCCTGCTCTCTCGCACCGCACATGTTCACAGCGAATACACCTCCAAGGTGACAAATGAGCAGTCGAGCTAATTTCATTGGGATAAACAAGAAAGCAGGAGCCAGATGGAAAGCCATGGAGAGAGCCAATGTTATTTGGGGGGAGGAGAGAGTGTTTGCAGGAAGAATCACCATAACAACAGCAAGTGCAAAGAAGAGGTTTCTATTCTGTCTATCCCACTAATTACTATGAATATTTTATTCTTGCCCTGTGGTTTATCCATGTCCAGATCAATGATTTACTGGCAGATGGCTTATTTTGTTTTGGGCCTTTTTTTCCCATTAAGTTTGACTGTTTTGATTTTTGTGAGTTTTGGGGTTTAGATTTTTATGGTTCTCTTTTAGGAGTTTGGACTGCTTTTATCAGATGTTCATAGGGAAGCAGCACTTGAAGGAGTTTAATGACTTTGTGAATTTTGAAATGAGACCACCCTTTTATTACAGATTTTAATTACTGTAAAGACACAAGTTGTTCGTTGATAATGTTCATTCATTCAGACCCTGCTTTCAGTTTACAGATAATCTTTTTGAGACTGTAACTTTTCTCTGTATTGCCCTTCCAAGCCCTGGCACAGCATAAAGATCTTAAATAAAACTGACTACATTGGCAAAGGTCCAGCTAACTTCAAAGCACCAGGATCTCTCTGCCTGTCAAAACACAAATATTGTTGCCATTTAGCTAAAGTGGTTTAAAAACACACTTTAGGTAAAAAAAATGCAAAGCTTTTTATGTGTGTGTATGTGTGTGTGTGTATATCTTTTAAACTCTTTTGTATTCCTTTTGCCTGTCTTAGCAAGAGACATATCCAAAAATGACAGAAGAAAACTTACATTGAGCTAAATATGTTTATACAGGCCTTGAGAAGATGAGGATTTTTTAAAACATTATTTTAGTTCTGATTTCTGATTTCTGATGAAACATCACTTGAGGCATGTTCATGCAGCACAAAGCAGCACAGTTCAGGTACATATTAGCTGCTGCATGGGGAGTTAGCTTAGAGTTGGAAGCAAAACTCTTTGGCCAGGCTAATAAACTTGTTCAAAAAAAAGCACAGCACAGTGTCTTGCAGAGATATTTCTGCTAGCTGGGCATTTCCACATAGTAAAAGTCAGCAACCTTACTGCAAAGGACAATCTGGTTTATAATTTCTAGTGACACACAAATACAGAGCTAAGCCAGCCGGCTGAGAAACCTCCCAAGATCTCTGTCATTACATCCAATAATGGCTCAACAAATTTAACAATACAGGCTCAGCAAGCACTTTATTTTGCTAATACGAACAGAGGCACTGAAAAAATGTCTCCGGTTTTTGTACAATATCAGTACCATTCAGTCTGAATTGGCTCCTATAATTCAACATGTAATATTAAAAAAAAAACGTGTTATGACCATGATCGAACTAAAATGCCCCTCTACCTGAGCTTCCCAAAGTTAAATTTCAATCTTGTGCACATTCAATGATTTCTTCAAAGACTAATCTATCTGCATCAGAAACTCCCATTTCATGCCTTTCAGTGAAATGCCTCTCCGGAAAAAAATTGTTCCCTCCCCCAGTGAAATACAAGTTTCCACTTTGAAGATAAATTTTCAAGCAATCTCCTTTAGACATTTGCTATAAGAAAAGAGTAATTCTGGATGTAATACAATCATATACTATAAGCACTGTCTTTTAAAAGCGGTTTTAGACTCTGTAATGTCAGAGGTACTCTATCTTCATGAACAGGAGCTATTCTGCTGAATGGTGCAGAATCACACCATGTGCTGGAAGACTTTGCTCTTTGTTTCCCTTCTCGTACTAAACACATGGTTCTCCAACAGCTTACTCAACCAGTTTGCTTTTGTTATGTTAAACACTCATGGAAAGATCAAGGCTTAGATCCATCCGATATTCCTGTGCGTTCCAACTGCACTCGATGCTATTTGCATGAGAAGCACTATGTGATTAAATTTTGGGCATGGTATTATGTAGCAAGTTTGCACATTAAAGTAAGGGTCTAGACTTAATAAACAGAAGGGTCCTTCCTCTTCTATAGCCGAAGTTTCCACTCAAGTGGAAAAAGGTTCTTAATAAAAAGCCTGTTAATGATTAAATTTGATCCTTAATATCTTATCTAAGGTTTTTCTCTAAGTAATGTTGTACTCCTTAGGAGGCAATGCTGTAGTAAATCACACTGTGTGTTCTTCTACTTGTAAATAAACAAAACTAATTCTATGCCTGGAGTACACACCTCAAACCTCAAAAATAAGATGTTTTAGGATGGACAATGTTATATATCTCTATGTGTAAGTAAAAGAAATGTATGCAGTTTGCAGGTGGAACAAAAAAGGAATAAAACTTGCCATAAATATAGCTCTCACACAAGTGTCCATTGGTGAACTGGTATCATAAGAAAGTAGTTCAGATTCCACCTTTGTAAGATGCGTAAATAATCTCCATAGCAAGGTGGTTTCAAGAGAGCAGGCACACCTGCCTACACACAAATGATTGCAAAACTTTTTGCCTCCTCAGCGGCCATGAGATGCCCAAAGTCAACAGAATGGAAGACCTCGAAGTACCTCCAAATTTTCCTGAACATAAGGAACTCTGAAGGGCAACTTTATCCAGGGCTCCCTGACAGGCCTCCTGTAGTCTGCAAGGACAACAGTACAAGAGGAAAATATTTGGTCATCTCAAATGCAGGAGACTCACTCTATTTTCAGTTGCACCCCCTCCTTTCGCCTCCCTGCGGCACAAATGTCCAGGTGCTTCTGAGGATCAGGCCTGGCCTGGGCAGCCCTCAGTATCTTTATAACCCTTTGACCTTTTCTTCTGCCTTTTTTAAGCTCTGTTATTTCTGTTTCAAACACTCTCCTCCGTCTGAGGATGGATAGATGGATGTATCTGCAGCTGGTGACCTTCTCTTCATTGCCAAGGTGGAAAAAGCCAATGGACTCAGTTAGCAGTGGACATTTGCCCACCAGCACTGCTACCAATTATTTTCACATACCCTGGATGAAATGACCATAATCCTCATTCTTCCTCTGAATGCACAAGGCCTTTGGATGAGTAAGCAGCACCCTGGAATCAGTGAAGCAACTGCATAATGTGCAGGTGCTCCGCAGAGAATAACCACTTCCCAGGGCTATTAGGATTGTACAATATTAAAAAAGATAAATCCACAGAACAAGCCTTATATAACTTTTTTTTTAAAAAATACCTCTTCATCTATCCCTTTGTTAATCTTTCCTTACACTGACTGTACTTTGTTGAGGATCTCACTCCCTCTGTACTTGAAATAAAACATGATATGCCTTTTGGCAAGATCAAAGCTGAAATTTTATACCAGGACAAGAGCTTGTGAAAACCCTTTCAGAAAATCAATTTCCAGTACAAAAATTCAAATGCAATAGCTTCTGTTTAATCTTTTCAGAATGTTTATTTGACTAAGATTTAAATGAACACATAATACTTCAAAATGGTACATCTTCCAAACCAAAGTACAGTCTTAATAATCAACACTCAGCTTTGCTGTTGATTGTAGTTATGGAAAAATCTACAAAATCTGCTGCTGCATTTACCAAGTCCTGAAAATGGATCATACACGTGACAGAGGGAGGAAAAAACCCCCAAAAAATCTGCAGTAAAGCTCTGACCTAAAAAACCACACCTGCTCCTGCAGTTGTGCCATCTCAAACCACCTTTATTAGAGCTCTATGCACAAACCTTACTGTCCTCCAGCATGCAAAGCTGCATATCAGGGGAGGAAGTTCTGGATTAGGATTGCCATTGAAAGAAGGTTATTTTTCTGGTGGGTTCAGTGTCAGGACTAAAGGCTTTAACTTCACTAGTGATTTTGAATTATTTGGGACTTTTCAGCTTTGATGTCTGCATCTAGAAATACTCCTCAGAAATGCTGCCCTTTCTCACAGCAGTTTTGCAGGGCTTAGCAACCTAACACATGCAGAGCATTTTAAGATGCACATTATGCCCAGCTTTATTATTAATAGTGATGAATGTTCACTTTTCCTACGCAAAGGTACCAGATCTCCTAAATAAAATAATTTTAGGTACTTCATGGAAATTAAATATTAAGAATAGGACATTAAAGAACTATTTTGGACTATGTTTTATCTCTGCATGTACACAATGGTCAAGGGCAGCTTCATTTAATTCTGTGCTGGCCTAATTACTGGGTACCTTCCACATCCATCTGTGTGCATTGTGGTGAGTACGTGCACCGAGGCCTTAATGAGTCAGACACCTGCTCAGATGAACAAATGGACTACAATTATCACTGCTAATATCATCCCTACATTTAGGCTGCTCTTAATTTAAAAAGAGTGCACCAAAATAAATGGAGATGCGGGCTAGAGCTGCTAAGATTACTCCAGCCAGGATGCATCTGCAGGAACAGGGATGGGTCCCTGGGACCATCTTCTGGCAATGCAACTTGAATGACTGCGCCCACACACTTGAAGAGAGAGAGCCCTTGAAGCAGGGTAGTCCTGTTGGGAATGTTCCTGCCAAAGATACTTGGGAATAGGGGGTGGAGAATGCTAGTTAGCCTGGATAATCACTGTGATAGGGACTATTCTGAATCTATAGCAACATAAAAGACCAAATCTCACTGACAAGAAGTGTTCTCTGGCATTGTTCTATTTACTGTGATTTAATTACTAGTGAGCCCAGAACAGAAGTGCTGCCGCAGTGTACAGAGCGAGGGAAGACACTTCAGTTCAGTGCCCGTCACACAAAAATACCACTTTGTGCTTCCATACCATAGAATCCTTATGCAATTTTCTGCTCCCAGAAAGATTTGACTATTAAGTAGCTTATACTCTGAGTTACTATAGATACTGCCGAGTCAAGCATCCCTAACAGCCTCCCACAGCCAGAAGAGTTGTTATGGTTGTGTTTATGGTGACATTTCAGAAAAAATAATGCAAGGTAGTAATCAACAGAAGCACAGATACAACAGGATCATAAAAACCTACTTCATACTCAGTACATAAACGAACATCTTCAAACTTGTTTTCATGTACGTTACTTTAGTATTTATCTGATGTTTCTCTCAGGATTTTTTCCTAAGGGCTGAAAGAACACAGCTTCCAGTAAAAGCTTTTTTCAAAGCAGATTTTGTGGCACTCAGTTAATACTGTGTTCTTACTAATGTGGTACTCCTGATTGCCATCGTTACCCTAAGCCACCAAGACTGTGAAATTCTACCTCCAGAAGAGCTCCACCTTCTGTCTATGTTTGTATAGACAGAAAGGCCCCAGCTGGGAGTCTTAGCTCAGTTCTTGATTATTTCATGTTCTTTCAGTTCATTCCCCCTTTTGAATGCCATGTGCCTGGGTTCTGCCATTTCATCACTCCCTTGTCCTCTTCCATCAAATACAAGTCTCTCTTCCTCACAATTCCTACTTACTCCACTTCTGCTCTACATGAGAGATAGTCCTTTATATCTACTGAATCATCCTCTGGGCTTCCTTCACCTCATCACTTACATCAGTCTTATCACTGATTACTAATGGGAAAAATGGACATGAATTTCCCACAAATATTTGGTCATGATCTTCCACAGCTACTGTGCAGTCCTACTCCATGTCCTTCCACCAGAAAAGCCCTCAACTAATTAATAGCAGGATAAAGACTAAAAGGGACTGCTCCAGTCTTGGAAGGCT